>JAZHEH010001988.1:0-340711 GCA_036589455.1 Ateles fusciceps | reverse complement strand
CAATAAACCAACTACAGATGCTCCTTGAGTTACAATGGGGTTACATCTCCATTAAGAGAGTTGAAAGTGAATTTGATATAGCTGATCTACAAAACATCATGGCTTATCTGGCCCATGTAAACATGGTCAGAACACTTACGTTAACCTACAGCAGGGGAAGGATGATCTTCCACAAAGCCTATTTTATAATAAAGTGATGATTATCTTAAGTGATTTATTAAATATTGTACGGGAACTCAAAATCCTTACAAGTATAGATGCAAAAATGTTAAACAAAATATTAGTAAATTGCATTCAGTAGTCTGTTAAAAGAATTATTCATTATGAGTGAATAGCATTTATCCCAGGAATGCAAGGGTGATTCAATATAAATATATCAACTAACGCAATACATATTATTAGTAGAAGAAAGGGAAAAAAAACCTATATATGAGTATTTCAGTTGGTGCAGAAAAGGCATTTGAAAAATTCCAACACTATTTCATGATAGACTCTCAGAAAACTAGGAATTTAATTTCTCCACCTGACAAAGGGTACTACTAAAGACCCATGGCTTACATCATAATTAATGGTGAAAGACTAAATAGATTTCCCCCTAAGAACAAGGCAAGGATATTCCTTTTTACTGCTGCTATTTGACCTGCTACAGGAGGTTCTAGCCAGAGCTATTAGATAAGAAAAATAAAAACATCGAAAATAGAAAGCAGTAAAGATATCTCTATTTGCAGAGGACATGAACCTGTATGTAGACTATCTCAAAGAATCCAAAGAAAACCAGAGCTAATAAACAAACTCAGCTACAATAGGAGCAATTTTGTTTCCTATACCACTGATGAAAAATCCAAAAAAAGAAATGACTCCATTTACAATAGCACCTAAAAAAGAATTAAATACTTTGCAATAAATGTATTTAAGGAGGTTAAAGACTTATATACTAAAAAGTATAAACTGCTGCTGAAAGAAATTAAAGAAGAAATGAATAAGTGGATAGACATCACTGTTTGTGTATAGGAAGACTTAACACTATTAAGGTGTTAATACTACCCAAAGAGAGCACAACATTCAATGTAATTCCTCTTAACATTTCAGTAACACTTTTAACTGAAAAGGAAAAGCTAATTTTCAAATTCTTATAAAACTACATGACTAGGCATGGTGGTACACACGTGTAATCCCAGCACTTTGGGAGGCCTGGGCAGGTGGATCACCTGAGGTCAGGAGTTCGGGACCAGCCTGGCCAACATGGCAAAACCCTGTGTTTACTAAAAGTACAAAAATTAGCCAGGCATGGTGGCAGGCACCTGTAGTCCTAGCTACTCAGGAGGCAGAGGCAAGACAATCACTTGAATCTGGTATGCAGAGGTTGCAGTGAGCCAAGATCGCGCCACTGCACTCCAGCCTGGATGACAAGAGCAAGACTCTGTCTACAAAAAAAAAAAAAAAAAAAAAAAAAAAAATTACACGGGGCACCAAATAGCCAAAACAATCTTCAGAAAGATGAATAAATTTGGGGTACTCCTACTTCCTGACTTTGAAACCTACCACAAAGCTACAGTAATTAAAATATTGTAGTACTAATAGATTAATGTAATGGAGATCCCAGAAGTAAACCCTCAAATGTTGATAATTCACTCGGGGTGGCTTGCAAGATATTAACTTTTAGGAAAAGTTATAGATTGTAATTTCAAACCTTTTGTAAGGCCAAAAGGTTTTATTGGAGCATGCTGAAGGCAGCCTCCTCATTAACATAGGAAAAAGAGAAGATCAAAGGCCTCACCCCACATCCCTTTGTCTCCACTCTGTTACTCATGTTAATTTTGTGCTGGATGGCCCTCTCCAGGGAAGATCAAAGAGGAATTACCTGTTAATAGTATTTACTCTGGGCCCCAGAACCTAAAGCCTTTATCAGTTGTAAAACCATTCTCTTAATCATGTTAAGTATCCCACAAGTGTGTTAACTTAGAACCTCTATTGTAACATCTACGGATTAAAAGTGTGGATGGATAGAGGGTCTTGGTAGATTGGTTGTGTTTTGCCCTCTGAAAGCAGCCAACGGCCATCCCTAGCCCATTTGTATCACTGTAATGGTGTGAGAGTGCATTCATTTATCTGTCGTTGAGTCAGGGTCTGCAGGCCAGACTTCCGCAGGTGGTGGTCAACATCTCTCTCACATATATGGTAAATTGTTTTTGACAAAGATGCTGAGGCCATTCAATGGAAAAATATAGTCTTCAAAAAACAGTGCTGGGAAAATGGGAGATCTGCTTGCAAAACAATGAACTTTAACCCTTACTTTACAACATAGACAACAATTAACACAAAATAGATTTTGATCTAAAGGCAAGACCTAAAACTATAAAGCTTTCAGAAGAAAGCATTGGAGAAAATCCTCATGACATTGGATTTGTGGACATACCAAAAACACAGACAACAGAATGAAAAACTTGGTCAGTTGGACTTGATCAAAATTAAGAACTTTTTTGCATCAAATAATACTATCAAGAAAGCAAAGAGACAACCTACTAAATATGATAAAATAATTGCCAATCATATGTCTGACAGGATAGCGATATCTAAAATATATAAAGAACACCAATAACACTACCACAGAGATAACCCAATTAAAAGCGAGCAAAGGATTTGAAAATTGTTTAACGTTACTCAAAGAACATACACAAATGACAAACACTTGAAAAGATGCTTAACATTATTAGTCTTTAGAGAAATTCAATTATCAGTCATAATTAGATACCCCTTTCTACTTAGTAAGATGTGTATGCTAACAAAAAAATGGTAAATAACATGAGGTGACAAGAAAGTGGTGAAATCAGAACACTTGACATTGCTTGTGGGAATGTAAAATGGTACAGCTGCTGTTGAAAGTAGTGTGGTGGGCTGGGCACAATGCCTCACACCTGTAATCCCAGCACTTTGGGAGGCCAAGATCGGTGGATCACTTAAGGACAGGAATTCAAGACCACCAGCCTAGCCAATGTGGTGAAACTTAGTCTGGACTTAAAAAAAAAAAAAAAGCTGGGCATGGTGGTGCACCCCTGTAATCCCAGCTACCTGGGGGGCTGAGGCAGGAGAATCACTTGAACCCCAGAGGTGGAGATTGCAGTGAGTTGAGATTGTGCCACTGCACTCCAGCCTGGGTGACAGAGCAAGACTCTGTCTCAAAAAGAAAAAAAGGAAGGATGAGGGGGAGGGGGAGGGAAAAGAAAAGAATGTGGCATTTTCTCGGAAGTTTAAACATAAGAGTGCCATGTAACCCAGCAATTATGCTTTAAGGTGTACATTCAAAAACCTGAAAATAGAGATCTGAATGGACATATGTACATTAGTGCACACAGACACATCATTCACAATAGCCAGAAAGTACAAATCACCCGTGTGCTCATGAACAGATGAATGGATAAACAAATCATGGTATGAACATGCAAAGGAACATTATTCAGCCATAAAAATTAATTTTTAAAAATATATGCTAAATTTGGATGGACCATGAAAATGTTATGCTTAGTGAAATAATCTAGACACAGAAGGACACATATCTTATGATTCCCCTTATATGCTGTACCTGGAATAGGCAAATCCACAATGACAAAAAGTAGAATAGAAGTGACCAGCCAGGTGCAGTGACTCACACCTGTAATCCCAACACTTTGGGAGGCCAAGGCGGGTGGATCACGAGGTCAAGAGATTGAGGTCATCCTGGCCAACATGGTGAAATCTTGTTTCTACTAAAAATAGAAAAATTAGCTGGGTGTGGTGGCACATGCCTGTAGTCCCAGCTACCCAGGGGGCAGGAGAATCACTTGAACCTGGGAGGCAGAGGTTGCAGTGAGCCAAGATCATGCCACTGCACTCCAGCCTGGTGCCAGAGCGAGACACTGTCTCAAAAAAAAAAAAAAAAAAAAAAAAAAAAGTGACCAGGGACTGGGAGGAGAGAAGGAAAGATTGTGGTTGAGTAGATCAAGTTTTTGTTGGGAAAGTGAAAAAGTTTTAGGTACAGATAGTATTGATGGTTATACAGCATTGTGAATGTATTTGATGCCACTGAATTGTACACTTACAAATAGATTAAATGATAATGTTTATGTGTATTTTACCAAAGTAAATCATCCTCATATTATGAAATCAGGATGGAACAAGAATACTGATTTTTTAGAAACAAAACCCAAAACAAACATATGTTAGTTGGGATAAGGGGTTTTGGGCAATAAATTTGGAAGCAAGTACTTAAATTGTACCTAAATATAGTGGAAAATGATAAACCTCCTAATAGGTGAACTCTAATGGCAGTTTTATGAGATGCATGGAAACACGTTTTAAAGTTATAGTTTTTTCTTTTTAAGTGAAAGCAAGTTTATCGAGAAAGTAAAGGAATAAAGACTGGCTACTCCATAGGCACAGTAGCCAGGTTACAGTTTTTTAACACAGAAACAGAAAACCAAATGCTTCATGTTCTCCCTTATAAGTGAAAGCTAAACATTGAGTACACATGGACACAAAGAAGGGAACAACAGACACCAGGGCCTACTTAAGGGTGGAAGGTAGGGGTCTATACACCAAACCCTGCAACACACAATTTATCTATATAATAAACGTGCACTTAGTCTCTGACTAAGCTTCCAGAATGTCATGGTGTACATCATGTAATGTGTATCATTAAAAAGAAGACCACGCGATCAGAAGAAATACGGGGAAAAAAATGACTTTTTAAATTTTAGTTCCTGATGCAAAATTTTCAATGGTGTCTCATTATCTAAAAGATAAAGCCCAAACTTCTTAACAAGGAATCATTTGGGAAAGAAAATATAATATTCTCAATCATTCCTAGTGAGTACTAGGACTGAGTACTCAAATCTTCCTAGATTGAGATTGCTTCTATTGAGTATGCATCTCTGCCGTGATTATGCTCAGATGTGTGCAATTACTTAATTCTTCCCACTGCATTTGATTGTAATATGGTTATTTTTGCTCAACACCACAAACCCAGGGCCCACTATGAATTAATGAATTAGTTAAGCCTATTAGGCCCTCTGTCTCTGCATCTTCCCTCCTATTAATCCCTTTCTCTCCTTACATCTCCTACCAGGCCTCCTCACCCCTAGACTCTTTTTGCTCAATGCATATTAAAATCTTCCGATGAGTTTCCAAAACACAATTACATCCCATACTTCAGTGTGGATATCTTTCCCTGTTCTTCAGTAGTTTGTTTCCAACCACAAATTTCTAGATTCTCCACATTGATCTTACATTTTTCCTCACTTATTAACAAAACTGCATGATTCACATTAGCCCCAAACATCCCCCAACCATTAGGTAAGCAATTTCTCTCAGTTTCAACTGCCTATGTGTTTCTCTGTTCACTAGAATTATACCCAAGTATCAAAACCTGCTTAAATTGTCACTTCTTTCAGGTAACTTTCTTATTCTTGTTCTACCTGAAAATGCAATCTTTTCCTTCTGCTTCCTTGGCACTACAGCCACACCTCTTTTATGGCATGCATTATATTGAGCTTATTACACTTCTGTAAATATTTACTTTGGCCCAAATTCTGTTGAAGCCATGAATTGGGGCTATATTTACCTCTGTGTCAATGGCATCCTGCTGAGAGTAGATGCAGGCTTGGTGTGTTAGAGAAGCTAAGGAAAGGGGTCCTGAAATGAGCTGGAGAACCAGAGAAAGATGTAGGAAGAAGTGAGAGAGCCTGTAACTCAGGTGTTCCGCTAACAAACTGGCCCCTTGCAACTCCCCCATCATATACCACCAGTGCACTTAGAGAAATGCACCACTGGAATGAGCTATGTAACATTAGGAAGGCACATCGTTAGTTGGAACATTTCTGGTTTCCCTTAAAACCAAGTATCACACACATTATATACACCCTTTGTTTTCTATTTTTCATTTCTAACACTCATATATTAGTATTAAAGGGACAAATACAATTTGAATGCTTTTATCAGTGAAGAAAGAGGTTGGCGTAATTGGAAAGATGAAAACAGCAGACATTCTGAGGGTCCTCATTCTGGACTTTATTGATCTTGAAACAATTATGGGGTGTTGAATGCCTCAAACTAGTCCAAAAAAGCCAACAGCAAAACCCATACAACTACAAATCTCACTGGGTACAGCTCCCATTCCATGAACATGGCAAAAGGAGAACATATCAGCTTTGCCCAGTTCCTCAGCTTAGATCTAATTGGGGGTCAATTCAATACCATCATATAAAATTATTTGGTAATTGGAATATTTCAGCAAAAATGTTTACTTTTTTGCACTTGAAAATACAAAAAGATATAGACATAGCTTGCATCTTTATTTGAGAATACCGAAAGTCCCTTCAGGTCCAAGGTTTGAAATCCCCCACTTGACTGTTTGGCAGAATAGCTCACTGTCAGGTAGAGAGCTCTTTCTAGGGCGTAAACTACATGGCTTAGATACAATGCACAGAGGAATGGGCCAACTCCATTTCCTTTCTAGATCATTGGTTATTAGCAAAAAGCTTCAGCGTGGGCTGCAGTTGTGGCTATAGTTGGCTTCACAGGTGTGCTAAGATTTTTGCTTGATGGAGAAGGAAAACTGTGATGACAGGGCTGTTGCATGTTGCTGCTATGGTGGCTTCTCAATGCACAGTGAACCGCCCGCTCACAGCAGCCCTAAGCAGAAATGGATAACATAGTTCTTAATGGTTTCTTCCTCATTGAGTATCCCCTGACCTGAGTGGCTGTGAGGCAGGTTTTTACAAGGCAAAGATATTAGGTCATTGATCAAGTAGAACCAAGGAATTGTTGCTGAACACCAGGGGTTTGGCCTAGGTGTGGTTGCTCACCACACAGAAAGCCAGTCACTAAGACGAGGATTGCCAGGGAAGAAGGGCTTCATTGTGGATGTTGTCAGCCTAACCATCAAATCCATCCCTCTCCCAACTAAAGTTAGGAGATTATATAGACAGGATTTAAGGGGAGCAAGGAAGATTATCAACAGGCAGCAGGTGGTCAGATGAGAGGTCTAGCATCTCATTGTAACCACCTGTTCGAAAACAGGAATGAGAGAGGAGGAAGAGGAGTTACTTAGTACTAAGAATAAATATTGGGGCCGGGCACGGTGGCTCACACCTGTAATCCCAGCACTTTGGGAGGCCGAGGCAGGCAGATCACGAGGTCAGGAGACCGAGACCATCCTGGCTAACACGGTGAAACCCCCGTCTTTACTAAAAATACAAAAAATTAGCAGGATATGGTGGTATGTGCTTGTAGTCCCAGCTACTTAGGAGGCTGAGGCAGGAGAATCACTTTACTCTGGGAGGCAGAGGTTGCAGTGAGCCAAGATCATGCCACTGCACTCCAGCCTGGGCGACAGGGTGAGACACCGTCTCAAAACAAGAAAAAAAAAAGAATAAATATTGGGAATTTTATTGAAATTTTATTAAATTTATAGAAACATTTGAAGAAAACTGATAATGGTCTTTCTAATCACTGAAATTAATTTTACTTTATTTTTAATTTTTGTGGGTACATACTAGGTGTATCTATTTATGGGGTACATAATATATTTTGATACAGGAATGCAATGTGAAATAGTCATATCAGGGTAAACAGGGTATCCATAACCTCAAGCATTTATCCTTTGTGTTACAAACAATCCAATTATAATTTTAAAATGTACAATTATTATTGACAATTATAGTAACCCTGTTGTGCTATCAAATACTAGGTCTTAGACATTCTACTTTTTGCACCCATTAACATTCCCCACTTCCCCCTCACCATGTCCCCCACTACCTTTCCCAGTCTTTGGTAACCATCCTTCTAATATCTCCATAGGTTGAGTTGTTTTGACTCCCAACAAATAAGTCAGAACATGTGATGTCGCTGTGCCTGGCTTATTTCACTTAATGATCTCTAGTTCTATCTATATTGTTCCAAATGACAGGATCCCATTCTTTTTACGGCTGAATAGTACTCCATTGTGTACATGTACCATATTTTCTTTATCCATTCATCTGCTGATGGGCTGATGGACACTTAGGTTGCTTCCAAATCATGGCTATTGTGAGTAGTGCTGCAGTAAACATGGGGATGCAGATATATCTTTAGTATACTGATTTCCATCCTTTGGGGTATATACCTAGCAGTGGAATTGCTGGATTGTATGGTAGCTCTATTTTTAGTTTGTGAAGTACCTCAAAACTGTTCTTTATAGTAGTTGTACTAATATGCATTTCCACAGTGCATGAAGGTTCCCTTTTCTCCACATCCTATTCAGCTTTCGTGATTACTTGTCTTTTGGACAGAAGACATTTTAACTGGGGTGAGATGATATCCCACTGTAGTTTTGATTTGCATTTCTCTGATAGATCAGTGATGTTGAGTACCTTTTCATATGCCTGTTTTCCATTTGTATGCCTTCTTTTGAGAAATGTCTATTCAGATTTTTGCCCAGTTTTAAATCAGATTATTATATATTTTTTCCTATAGAATTGTTAGAGCTCCTTATATGTTCTAGTTGTGAACACCTTGACAGATGGTGATATTGCTTGGATATTTGTCTGCCCAAATCTCATCTTGAGATATAATCCTCAACGTTAAAGGTGGGGCTTGGTGGGAGATGTTTTGGTCAAGGGAGAGGATCCCTCATGAATTGATGCTGTCCTCACATCAAGGCCCATATTTCTGCCATACACGTTTTGGAAAACTTTTTCCAGTGTTAAGAATAAATATTGGGAGTTTTCTTGAAATATGAAATTTATAGAAACATTTGAAGAAAACTGCTATTATTTTAATAATGAGTCTTTAAACATTGAAATTAACTTTATTTTTAAATTTTTGTGGGTATAAAGTAGGTGTCTATATTTATGGAGTACATGAGATATTTTGATACAGGCAAGAAATGTATAATAATCACATCAGGGTAAATGGAGTATCCATGACCTCAAGCACCCTTCATAAGATCTGAGTACTCACAAGATCTAGTTATTTAAGTATGTGGCACTTCCCTCCCACCTCTCTCTGCCCTTGCTCCCACCATGTGAGATATTCAGTCCCCTTTTGCCTTCCACCATGGTTGGAAGCTTCCTGAGGCTTCCCTACCAGCTGATCAGATGTTAGCACCATGCTTCCTGTACAGCCTGCAAAACCATGAACCAATTAAACCTCTTCTTTATAAATTACCGTCTCAACTGTTTCTTTATAGTACTACAAGAATGGCCTAATACATATGGATACTTTGCAAATACTCTCTCCCATTCTATGGGTTGTCTCTACATTTTGTTGTTTCCTTTGCAGTGCAGAAGCTTTTTAACTTGATTTGATCCTATCTGTCCACTTTTGCTTTGACTGCCTGTTTGTTAGGTATTACACAAGAAATCTTTGCCCACTCCAATGCCCTGGAGAGTTTCTCCAGTGTTTTCTTTTAGCAGTTTCATAATTTGAGGTCTTAGATTGAACTAGTTTCATTCTTCTGTATATGGATATCCAGTTTTCTCAGCACCATTTGTTGAAGACACTATCTTTTCCCCAATGTATGTTCTTTGCACCTTTGTCAAAAGTGAGTTCACCGTAGATGTATGAATTTGTTTCTGGGTTTTCTATTCTGTTCCTATGTGTTTGTTTTTATGCCAGTAACATGCTATTTTGGTTACTATAGCTCTGTAGAATAATTTGAAGTCAGGTAATATGATTCCTCCAGTTTCATTCCTTTTGCTCAGGATAGCTGACTGTTCCTAGTCTTTTGTGGCTCCAATTAGGATTGTATTTTCTATTTCTTTGAAGAATGTTAAAGTTTTCTGGATGCTCCACAGTTTATACATTAGCCTGCTGAACGACGTCTTTTTTTTTTTTTTTTTTTTTTTTTCCTGTGACAGGTTCTCAGTCTGTCACCCAGGCTGGAGTACAGTGGCACCATCACAGCTCAATGCAGACTCAATCTCTCAGGCTCAAGTGATCCTCCCACCTCTCCACCTTCTGAGTACCTGGGACTACAGGTGCATGCCACTATGCCTGGATAATTTTTGTATTTTTTATAGAGACAGTTTTGCCACGTTGCCCAGGCTGGTCTCAAACTCCTGAGCTCAAGCAACCCACACCTCGACCTTCTAATGTGCTAGAATTACATGCATGAGCCACCGAGCCCAGCCAGAGTATTTTCTTACTGTTAGGTACATGAAATGATTCAGGCTCATCTTGTATTTCTCCCAATCTCTGACTAGGAATCAGCCCTGGTCCCCTTTTTTGTGGATAGTACTTAGGATTAATAACTTGGCAGTTGATGTGCTTACTGTTACTGAGGTGTCATTGCGTTTAGGTCCTCTCAGTAAAATCACAAAATATATGCATGTGTGCACACACAACAATTTCTCTATCTGTTCCTATATATTTAAAAGATGTGAGTTCCATTCCAATCCCACACTCTAAGGTTTTCTAGCTCTCCTCATTTCTATTTTTATAAATACCTTCTCTAACAGAGAGAAACCTTGCTCTCATCATTCTCAACATATTTACTTGTTCAATGGTACCAATTTCTTAACAGTCTCCTCCACCTGTCCCTTCCACACCTCACCCTTAGCCCTCTTGGTGCCAGCAGGCACATGGCCACAACTCCTCTCATCCCACAATGCAGGTTTAACTCCTCCAGTCTGGGGAGGGCAGGCAAGAGAGACACATGAAAAGTCAAAGGGAGGAATCAAAAGAAAGAGGAATGGAAGGCCACATTATTTTCTTAAATAATAAACCATCTTTTGATTGCCCAAACAAATATCTCTTGGTGATGATGTAGTTTATAGATATGGCTAGATTTTTTTTAATTTTAGGATTTTGCATCTAAATCAATCAGACTTTGGTCTATAGCTTTATGGTTTTTGTTTTTGTTTTTTAAGGTGTGGTATCAAGGTTGTACTGGCCTCAAAAACTGAATCAGAAAAGTTTATAAAAGCTTGGTATTCTTTGTTTCTTAAATATTTAGAATAACTGCACTGAAGCCATTTGTTCCTAAAGTTTTCTTTCTAAGCAAGTTTTTTAATATTCACTCAGGTATTTTTTGCATTTGTGACAAGGCACAATCAACCTCTGGTTTGACCTTGTTTCCAGGCTTTTACTGATGGCATGTTCACTAAAGGACCAGCTTGCTAGCACTTCCTAAGTTCTAATCATTTCTCCTCCGTACTGCAAAATGCAAAACAAAACAAAAATCCTACTTGTTTTCTTCTCAAATTAGCTTTTCAGGCTCCTGCCCTATGCTGTGTGAGACATTTCTTGAGAAATAGCATGTGTTTGAAGCCCCTAATGTATAAATTTTTTTTTAAATGCAGTCTTGATTGTTCTCCTGGTTTCTGGTCCCCCCCATAACCCCTAGGTTATGGCCCTCTGCCTGAACCAAGTTCAGTATTCAGGTTCTTCCCTATGGCCAGAAGTAGAAAGGACCCCCAGAGCAAACAGCTGCATTCTGTGCATGTGCTTTCTGAGATTTACCACTCTCTAGAATTTTGCCACTTTAGTCCTCTTTGCTTCTATAGAGTTGTTCTCAATGGGTCCATTCTTCTGCCAACTACTATACCTTACCCAATAGCAAAATCTATTTTTGCTTTTTCTTTGTTTTGAAACAGTCTCTGTTGCTCACACTGGAGTGACTGCAGTGGCATGATCTCAGCTCACTGCAACCTTTACCTCCAAGGTTCAAGTGATCCTCCCACCTCAGCCTCTCTAGTAGCCAGGACTACAGGCGTGTGCCACCATGCCTGGCTAATTTTTGTATTTTTAGTAGGGACAGGGTTTCACCATGCTGGCCAGGCTGGTCACAAACTCCTGACCTCAGGTGATTTGCCCACCTCAGCCTCCCAAAGTACTGGGATTACAGGTGTGAGCTATCATGCCCAGCCTATTTGTGCTTTTTGAAAGCTCCATATTTAAGTTATATCTATATATACATTTTAAAAATAGCTATATCACCTATGAAAGACATGTTTCAGTATGAAGAGAAACAGAGTTGAGTATAAGAAGTCACTCACAGCAGAATGTCCTGGCTTATGTGTTAGACATATGCTAGGGCAGAAACCACCAAAAATCTGGACCCACTCTATTCTACTAATCCTTGTAAGTTGCATACGAGGCAAATTGACTTGCCCCTTTGATCCACCATTCTGAGATGGGTCACCCGAAATTAGTCTGCCCCAGGATTATTGAAAAATCCTGCCAGCAGGCTCCTGTCCTATGTCCCCAGGTTGAGGGTCTCTCTCTTTTTACCTGGACATACAAGTGCACTCTTGCTGCTGGGTCCCCTTGCTAAAAATCTTCCCTGATTTTGCTTATGACTGAGCAGTAACTACTTATAGCCATTGACTCCAGAGTGGCATCTATTCAAATCTCTGTCTTAGAAAATAGCAGTCTTGACAATGAACTAAACTGGATTTTAACAAAGTAAAATGCTGTTTCTCAATAACCTTTTTTCCACATTTTGTTAAATTGCTAGATATGCTGCAAATTCAACACCTCTGGTCTATATTAAATTTAGATTTTAACTTAAAGCTTCCACACAATGGATACAGTTAAAAATACCTTCTCTACTATCTGATGTTCACTGAGAAGCTACTATGAATTACACATTCTCCATAAAATATAACCTCATAGTAAATGCTTTCCTATAGTTTGTGCATTTTCTCTGGCCTCTTGACTTCACACAGAATGATTTTCCATATTCATCACATCCAGAGGGTTTCTGTCTTATATGAGTTCTCTGGTGAACAATTAGGGCTGACTTCTCACAAAAAGTTTTCCCACATTCATTACACCCAAAAGGTTTCTCCCTCTGTGTCTTCTCAGATGTTTAGTAAAACTGGAGTAGTAGCAGAAAAATGCCCTTCTTAATCTAGGGATGCTGATCCAAGTTTCTACCCTGTGTGAACTCTCTAATATTTAGTGAGATGTGGCATTGGGCAAAATATTTCCTATATGCATTTGCCAATAAGTTTTTTCCACTTTTAGTTTTGCAACATAAGGTATGGTCCAAAGTCCAGAGGAATGTGTCCCTACATTCCATATCTTCATATTGTTTTTTACCCTCTTTAAGTTCTCTTCTATACTGTGAGAACTGACTTCAGGGCAAAGGCATTCTCATTAGCATTATATTAACAGATTTCTCTCACCCTTTATGTTCTCTCTTCTACAAAGTTCTGACTTCACCCAGGGTAATTTCCCTCACTTAACTATATTTATAGGGTTTCTCCCCAAGTGTGTTCTCTGATGTACAGTGAGTTTTGACTTAACATAGAATGATTTTCCACAAACATTACATTCATAGGGTTTCTCCCCTGTGTGTGTTCTTTGATGTGCAATGAGTTTTGACTTCACACAGAATGATTTTCCACATTCATTACATCCATAGGGTTTCTGTCTTATATGAGTTCTCTGGTGAACAATTAGGGCTGACTTCTGACGAAAGGTTTTCCCACATTCATTACATCCAAAAGGTTTCTCCCCTGTGTGTCTTCTAAGATGTTCTGTGAAACCAGAGTAGTAGCAGAAAAATTTTCCACACTGAATACATTCATAAGGTTTCTCACCTGTGTGAGTTCTTAGATGTTTAGTAAGAGTTGACTTCTCAGAGAATGATTTCCCACACTCATTGCACTCATAAGGTTTTTCTCCTGTGTGAGTTCTTTGATGTTTAATGAGGTCTGATTTTCTGAGAAAGGCTTTCCCACATTCATAGCATTCATAGGGCTTCTCCCCTGTGTGTGTTTTCTGATGCACGGTAAGGACTGACTTAAATGAGAAGGTTTTCCCACATTCGTGACATTCATATGGTTTCTCCCCCTGTGTGTGTTCTCTGATGTTGAGTAAGGGTTGACTTTTCACTGAAGGATTTCCCCACACATATGACATCCATAAGGTTTCTCCCCCTGTGTGAATTCTTTGATGTTTAATGAGATCTGAATTCTTATAGAAGTTTTTCCCACATTCATGACATTCATACGGTTTTCCTCCTGTGTGTGTTCTCTGATGTCTTGTGTGGGCTGACTTCTGAGTGAAGGTTTTTCCACATTCATGACATTCATAAGGTTTTTCTCCTGTATGTGTTCTCTGTTGTGTATGAAGGACTAATTTTTCACTGAAAAAAGTTCCACATTCATTATATTCAATAATATTGTCAGTTGAGTGGGTTCTCTGAATTGGAGTGAGGTTTAACTTCTGACTGAATGGGTAAACAGTCTGATGTTCAAGGAGAATGGATTCCTCACAGATATTTTCTCCACATTCATTACATTCATAGTGGTTCTCCTTTGGATGTGTTTGCTGATGAGTAATGAAAAATGACATATCACAGGTTTTCCCATGTTCGATATATTTGCAGGTTTTCTGTCCTGTGTAAGCTCTCCTGTGTACAAGGAAGAGTGAATTCTCAGGGAAAGCTTTCCCACATTCATTGTATTCAAAATGTTGCTCCCAATTTTTGATTTTCTGATGCCAAATGAGGTCTTCATTAAGCCAGAAGCCATTCCCATTTTTATTACATTCATAAGGTTCCTCTTCAGAATGAACTATTTTATGCTTTTCATCACAGAAACATTTTCCACCTTTGTTAAACTCACTGACCTTCATTCTTGAATAGTTTCTACTGGCATTAATTAATTCTGAAATATAGAGTGATAAGAAAGATTAGTTGACAAGGAAATGTAAAAGAAATAAAGTTAGCATTAGGTTTGAAGGCATGGCTCAATTTCAGCCATTATCTCTTCATACCTACATTATGACAACAGTGTGCACACTTCCAATTTTATACCTCTTTTCAATTCAACACAGCAGCAACAATCAAATTTCTGAAAGTTCTAATTCATAAATAGTCCTATAATCCAGGCTCCAATTCTGTGGGTTCTTTTGTTGTTCTTTGGTTTGAGACAGAGTCTTGCTTTGTCATCCAGGCTGGAATGTAGTGACACAATCCTGGCTCACTGCAATGTCCACTTCCTGGGTTAAAACTGTTCTCATGCCTCAACCACCCAAGTAGCTGGGACTACAGGCATGCACCACCATGCTTGGCTAGTTTTTATATTTTTAGTAGAGACAGGATTTTGCCATGTTGGCCAGGCTGGTCTTGAATTCCTGGCCTCAAGCAGTTAACCCACATTGGCCTTCCAAAGTGCTGGGATTATAGGCATCAACCACTGCACCTGGCCTAATTGTTTTTCTAGCTCTCATTCACTTTGAATAAGAGTAAAATCAATGAGTGAACAAGCCATACTTGCCATAGGATTAGGTTTGTGGTTCTATTCTGGCTATGGAATTTGCCCTTTATTCCATCAACTGTACTATATAGTACTGAGTCCAGTGTCCCAAAAACACTTTTTTTTTTAAAACAAGGTATCATTGAAGTAAACATATCTTTACATTTATATTCAGATTAGAACCAACCCATTCTTTAACAAGTCTAGAATGAATATATTTCACTCTAGATAAATATATATGAGCTGTTTGTTCCTCATAAATTGCTCATTCCCATCATAATCTCATACTGATGGTTTTCTCATGTCAGCTTATGGTCTAACAATGTTTTTAAAAAGTTGCCTTCCCAAATTTCTCTACCACTTCCAGCTTCATCTACTAAAAAACATGAAAGGGCTGTTTGTATAATTCATTTAGGCACAAACATCAGCTGATTGCTATAACAATATTCTTTGTTAAACACTGAATTTAAAAATATTTCATGCACTTCTGTTTTCGTTCACCAACTATGTTCCTGGAAGCCATTATTTTATTTATGGTTTTCTTTCAGTTTTCTACACAGATATTTAAACCAATGGTATTTAATAAATAACGTTTATCAGTGTTACCCAGAGAGCTTTTTCAAACACAAATTTTTTTAGGCTTCACACTGAAATAGTTACTGGTTGAATGTTTAAATTTTTTTTTTTTTTACCCCCCCGGCTTCCTCCCCCCCCCCCCCCCCCCCCCCCCCGCCCCCCCCCCCCCCGCTGCCCCCCGGGGGGGCGACTCTCTCCGGGGGGGATAAAAATTAGCCAGGCATGGGACCACAGGTGTGTACCACCATGCCAATTTTTTAAGTTTTCATAGAGATGGGGTCTCCCATGTTGCCCAAGCTGGTCTCAAATTTCTGAGCTCAAGTGATCCTCCCACCTCAGCCTCCCAAAGTGCTGGGATTACAGACATGAGCCACTTGGCCCAGACTATTTTAAAATAATTCTGTAAAAAATGGTAAATAAGATAAATGTTAACAAATGAGCAACTCAAAAAAGCATGTATAGAAAAATATATTTAATATTTTATAGACAGAGGGATGTTCTTTACTGGGAAGAGGACACCAGGGAGTTTTTGTAGGAGTATTGAAAAATCACTCTCAATGATACATATATTCATATATATTCATCTCAGTGATGGATGTGTGTGTGTGCGTGTGCGTGTGTGTGTGTGTGTATGTGTGTGTGTGTGTGTGTATAAAATTTTATTAAGCTGTGACTTAACTCTATATAGTTTATACCACAATTAAAAAAATACAGGATGTGTGTACGGAAGTGATATGGAGAGATGCTGGGTGACTCAGAGCCACTGGATATTTGAGTCTTGTCAACATGTTACTTGTAAAGGTCTGGAGCCTCTAAAACATGATTCCTGAAGAACATTTCAATGGTCTTATTATCTGAACTTACCCTTTGTGATCTACCTTCCTTTAAATTCCATCTGGCACATACTAACTCACCCAGATGACTCTGGCTTGGAAATTTTTCCTCTAATATCCATGGCTCCTCGCCTTTCTCCAGCTTGAGGATTACTTCCGGTTTACGGATGCAATACCCTGTGAATGACAATTATATTACTTGGGACAAACTGGGTGGGTTTCCCTAAAGGAGGAAAACAGTATACCCCAAACAGTACACACACACATACATAGTTCATTTAATCCTGTCATGGGAGCAGAGGAAAAAACCTTCTTTCTGGTATCCAAAAGGGATAAATTTTCCTTGACCTCTGAATCTAAATATTTTTATATTCTAAAAATGTTCCACAAATTTCTATTGATAAGAAAGGACATGCATTTAAGCCTTCTATATGGGAAGCAATTCCTACCTACCTACTGAGACAAGGTGGCTGTAGTTCTCCATCATCACATCCCTGTACAGGGTCCTCTGAGCAGGGTCCAGATGCTGCCACTCCTCTTGAGTAAAGCCCACAGTCACATCCCTAAATGACACTGGTCCCTGGAAAATCACAATTCTGCTCAGTTTCAAGTGATCAGAATCAGGTGATGTGAAGAAAGGTGTTTAGGGACTAATTCTTACCATTTTTATTGTTGAAAATTAAACAGAAAATGTTATAAAGGGCCTCCATAACACATGTTGTTATACAGTGTGGGTAAAAAAATCATAGTAGAAATATTCTGTTGGTGCATTAATTTATTACTTAATGGAAAAATATTTAGTGCCCACATGTGCCTACAGGTTTCTTAGTTTCTGAGTATTTCTCAGTTTCTGAGTATTAGACTCTTCCTCACAAGAGAAGAACATACCTTCTCATAAGGAAACATACATACAGAGACATACCCACCACAGGACTTAAAGGATTCATACCACAGATACGTGCAACACAGATGGATCATAAAAGGGTTCTGTGCAAATTAAGATGAGGGTGTGTCAATGTATTAGATTTCACTAAAGTGATAAAACTTTAGTTCCTTTGCAAACATATAACAAAAACTTAAGGAAATGTTAAAAACCTGAAAAAAATATGTGGCAAGTCAATGGAATTGCTTAACAGGATAAGAGGGCATGTCTGACCTGTGGTGAGGTAAAGGTTGCAGAGGCATGGGAGATGAGGGAGACTAGGAAATATTCTTGGGTTTAATACTGTTAGTGTTCTCCAATTATTTATCACTCATCTAATCTGTAAAAAAATTTTAGTCACTACTAGTTTTATTTATATTTATTTATAAAGTAAATAAAATACAATCAACCCACATATAAGGACAGCTTAATTTTGTTCTTATTTTTTAGATAAAAATATGAATAGGCATGCTGATATTTTCCTCCCATTCCCTAAAGGACTGGCAGTATATGACATATGCCCAATTATCTTGCACACTTCCTTTAGGCCATAGGCTCCCTGCTCCCCCAACATCAGATCATTGATGTGAATAGCAGAAGTTGATGGTGAACTGAAATACACACCTGAATCCCTGTGACATAATTCCATTTTCACCAAGGAAGTAATGCCACCCAAGTAGAGTGGAGACTGTGCTGGAGAGCAGCATTAGAGGTAGACTGTCTATATTAAGGGGCAGCAGTAGAGATGTGGAAGAGGGAATTTACTAATCAAAGGAAGAGAGGAAGGGTGACTTCCAGAGGGTCTGCATAGAGGCCTTAGAAGGTCTGGAAAGTAGAACCAGGAGGTTGGGGGAGGGGGGAATTGCAGAGTAACAATAAGTCATATGCAGGTCATGCAGCTCTCAGAATGTCTTCATGTCATGGAAGTGAGCATGTCCAGTGGAAGGCTACAGAGATTATTCTGAAGCTCAGGAGAGAGATCCAGCATGGAAATAAGGATATGGGTGAAAATGGAAACTCTGTGTCACAGGGGCCACCAGTGATCACATATTTACAAAGGAGACAAAGATGGAGGAAAAAAATTGCCAACACACAATTTAAGAGAATACAAATATTTAAGTGGCTGGCAAGAAAAAGAAACATAGGCCATAAAGGCTGAGAAGGAATTTACAAAAATGTGAGAATGGAACCAGGAGACATTCCAGAGTAATGGAAAATAAGAGAGAACACAGTTTCAAAAGTAACTGACTCTTCCATTTAAAGATGGTGAACCTCAAACACACATCTACCTCTGATGCCTTCAAAAATATAAGTGGAAGAAACATAATAAATGTGCAAATAATATAATACACCAAAAAAGACAATTATATAATTTCTGGAAGATATCAGTAGATAGTATCTAGAGAAACTAGAGGCAGGGTTCCTGCCACTTATACAAGTATAGAAGGGGCAGGGGTGGTGGCTTCCAACCATAGCCAGAGACAGTGCAGCTCTAAACCTTCAACCAGGGTTAGGGGTTAGCCAAGGTAGTAGGATCAATGACTGACAAAGTACCTAACTTCCAGGGCACCTTGGTGGGCCTTACTCTTTAGACACCAAGCAGCTCATGAAGACGGAAACTAATAAGCAGCCACCTCTGGAAGGTGAGGGACATTTTTTTAACCAGTTCTATACATAGACCATATGGACAGTTCCACCCAAAGTAAAGCCAATCAAGAAATATAACTCCCAAAACATCAATCCTCTATAAGAGCACATAGTTTGCCTTAAGGCAACTACTTAATGAAAGAGAAGTCAGTGTTCTAATTTCAGGAATTGACAGATTTAAATGAAGAAATACAGAGTTCTGTAATAATGGTTGGATGCTTCATTACTCTGCTTTCATTAATGGACAGAATATCCAGACAAAAGATTCATAAGAAAACAGAGTAATTGAATAATGGTATAAACCAAATAGGCCTAAGAGAAGTATGTGGAATGCTCTACCTACCAATAGTAGAATATTCATTCTTCTCAAGTGTACAAGAAACATTCTACAGAGAAGCCCATAGATTAGGGCACAAAATAAATCTCAGGAAATTTAAAAGACTGAAGTCATAAAAAATATATTTTCTGACCATAATAGGGTAAAGCTCAAAATGCCTAACAGTGAAAAAGTTTTTTAACAGGGATGTTAAACAACGTTTAATAGATCAAAGAAGAAACCACAAAGGAAATTTAAAAATACTTAGAAATGGGTGAAAAGGTAAAGAGCCTATGTCACAACTTATGGGATGCAGCCAAGAGCATGCCTATTGAGAGATTTGTAGCAATAAATGCCTATTTTCAAAAAGAAAGCAATAACTTTACACCTTCAGCAGCTAGCAAAGAAGGATCAAACTAAACCCATAGCTAGCAGAAAAAAGGATATAATACATATTAGAGCAAAGATAAGCAAACAGAGAATAGAAAGCTACAGAGAATCGATAAATCTAAAAGCTGATTCCTTAAACAGAACAAAATTCAAAGCTTTCATCTAGATTGACTAAAGAAAAAAAAGATGCAAAGAACTAAAATCAGAAATTAAAGTGACATTACAAAAAGAAAAAAGGGTTATAAGAGAATACTATGAACAACCGTACACTAATAAATTAGGTAACTCAATTAAATAGACACGTTTCCTAGAAGGACAAAAATTACTAAAACTGACTCAAGAAGAAATATAAAATCTCAACATACTTATAACCACTAAAGAGATTCAATCAGTAATTTTTTTTAAAACTACCTAAAGAAAAAAAAAAATCCAGGGCAAGATGACTTCACTGCTTAATTCTATCAAATTAAAGAAGTAATACTAATCTTCCTCAAACATTTCCAAAATTAGAAGGGAATACTTCCTAACTCATTCCTCTGAGTTTTACAGTGCCAGCTAGCATTACCTTGATACCAAAGACAGATAAAGACTTCACAGGAAAATAAAATTACAGACTAATATTCCTTATGAATACAGATGCAAAAAATTCTCAGTAAAATACTAGCAAACCAAATTTGGCAGCACATTAAAAACATTACATACTATGACCAAGTTGGATCTATCCTAGGAATGCAAGAGTGGTTCAATATAAGAACATTAATCAGTGTAAGACACCACATTAATAAAACAAATGAATAAACATGTGATCATATCAATGGATGCAGAAAAAAGTACAAAATCCAGTACCATTTGAGGATAACAAAACTCAGAAAACAAAGGAACGGAAGCAAAGTTCCTCAACATAATAAAGGGCACATATGAAAAACTCACAGGTAACATACTCCATAGTGAAAGACTGAAAGATCCCCCCTCCCCCCGCCAATATCATGAACAGGCAAAGGATAGTGCTTTTACCACTGCAATTCAACACTATATTAGAAGTTCTAGCTAGAGCAAATAGGCAAGAAAAAGAAATAAAAGACATTCAAATTGAAAGGCAGAAGTAAAACTCTTCTATTTGCAGATAATATTATTTATCAAATCCACAAAAAATCTATGAGCTAATAAATGGTTTCAGCAAAGTTGCAGAGTACAAAATCAACACACAACTATTAAGTTTTTTTAAAAAACACTCCAACAATGAACAATCCAAAAGGAAATTCAGAAAAGAATTCCATTTACAATAGTATCCGGTAGAATAAAATACTTAGTGCTATGGTGTGAATGTTTGTGCCCTTTGCAACTTCATATGTTGAAATTTAATACCACTGCAATAGTATGAATAGGCATGGCCTTTAGGAGGTGATTAGGAAACTCTGCCCTCATGAATGGGATTAGTGTCCTTACAACTTAATGGACAAAGTAGTGGCTTGACAACCTGGAGAGACAAGTTTAGATACTGTGCTCCCAATAATCAGAAATTTTATTTTTGATAAGTTTACATAAAATAATGATGATTTTCCAAAAATAGAATGACTTAGTCAAATGGCCCCTTTTAATTTCTAAAATGTTTTAATACATCAAATCTGATTTGAATATTTAATATAGCAAGTATGGATAATTCCAGGAAGATGGTGATCTAAGGGATCAACCCAGAGCTGAGGAGAGAGGTAACACTGGCAAGTTTGAGAGACTGGATACAAACAGGGAGAAGGAGCAAATAAATATTGTAGATAACAGAAACAGAAAACAGAAAGGCTATGGAGTTAAGATTGAAACTGGGAAATGTCTATGTAAACTCATTGTTTGAAAAATATGTATAGACAGACAATACAAAAATAGATGTACACATGTGTATTTGTGTGTGTGTGTGTATACATTCATACATGTATTTCCTAACTCTGTCAATTGAGAGGGTCTGAGGCAGTGACAACCTTTACCAATGAGCACCCAGATCTTGGTTTTTAAATTCTATCCTCCACTAAAAAGAACAATGTCCTTTGGAGAAATGGCTGATGGCAGAGGTAGTGCAGGGAAAGGACAAAATGGGCCAGGCACATCTGTTGTGCCACAAAGTAATTACTCAAAAACTGATGTGGGAGGCAGGCTGAAAATGGAATAGGTGACTCCAAAACTCCATCCCAGACTAAAGCAACAATCAAGCTGGGGGTTGGGGGAACCCTCTCATAATCAAACTTTTCAGAATTCTACAATCTAATTAAAAAACTAGTACACCCAGAACATTCCTGATATGGCTTGCTGGTGCCTGTGCCAAAGTGGACAGTATGCACCTTGTTTTCAGAGAACTGTGGTTGTGTATTTTGATCTGTCTGTGCAGGCTCTCTGAAGAAGTGGCTCACAGGCTTGTCTTTGTTTTGCCTGCCTTGGAACTTTCTCAGGGTTAGAGTACTCTTCAAAAACATTTAAAGCCAATTATCTGGCCATAGCAGCCAGATGAGAAAAGCAGCAGATGGACTGATAAAACTGGGAAGGAAATACATGGGGGCCACGGGTAGGAATAAGGGGTTTGAAAAGCTTCTGCAAAAACCAGGGAATTGAGGTCATGTGCAAGGCCAGGGCAGTATGCATGCTTAAAAAAAAACCTGAGAGGAACCTAAGCTTTCACATCTGGTTGACCTTCAGGCTCTGTGTAAGCAGGAAGTAAAGGATAAGGCAGAGATGTAAATGGCCTGGCAAACCATTACAGGAGTGCCCTAAAACAAGTTGATATGCAAAGATCAGAAGAGTTTTTTGTTTTGTTTTGGCTCTGGACATTTAAAGAAATCTCTGTCAAATCACAAACTGACCACTAAACTAACAGAACAGAGATTTCAGTGACCATGTACAACAAACAACACTGACTTTACAAAAATAGTTTAGAAAAGTCACAAACAATACAAAATAAACAGCAACAAACTCTGGGGAAAAGGAAGAATCTGATTTCTAGATTTAGCATATTTTAATATTCAAAATGTTCAGTTTTCAATAAAAGATGAGGAATGCAAAGAAGATAATATGACCCACAGACACCGAAAAAAGAAATGAATAAAACCTGTCCCCAAAAACACCTTTGATATTGGTCTTACTAGATAAAGAATTTACATCAGCCAGGCATGGTGGCTCACACCTGTAATCCCAACACTTTGGGATGCTGAGGCGGGAAGATCATAAGTTCAGGAGTTTGAGACCAACCTGAGCAACATGGTGAAACCCCGTCTCTACTAAAAATACAAAATTTAGCTGGGCATGGTGGCATTTGCCTGTAATTCCAGCTACTCAGGAGGCTAAGGCAGGAGAATCACTTGAACCCAGGAGGTGGAGGTTGCAGTGAGCCAAGATCATGCCACTTCACTCCAGCCTGGATGACAGAGTGAGACTCCATCTAAAAAAAAAAAAGAATTTAAGTCAACTGTTCTAAATGTGCACAAATAGCTAAATGAAACCGAAGACTCAACAGAAACCAGGAGAATGACACTGTGTCAAATACAGAATAGTAATACAGAGAACAAAATTATAAAAAATAATTAGAAATGTCTGGAGCTGAAAAGTACAATAAAATTTTAAAAAATCAATGAAAGGATTTAATAATAGATTTGAGCTCAAAGAGAACAATGAATCACCAAAATTGAAGACACTGACTGAAATTACTCATTATGTGGAGCAGAGAAAAAGAATAGTGAAAAATGGATAGTGCCTAAGAGATCCATGAAACAACATCAAGCATACCAACAAGCTAATAACAAGAGTTGCTGAAGAAGAGGAGAAAAGGGAACCAAAAAATACCTGAAAAAATAATGTCTGAAGACCTTCCAAACTGATAAAAGACATCTCTAAGACTCTGAAGAAACTATAATTAGGATAACCTCAAAGAACTTCAAACTGAGAGAAATAATCAAATTGTCAAAAAACAAAGACAAAGAATCTTGAAAGTAGCAAGAGATGGGCTGGGCATGGTGGCTCACGCCTGTAATCCCAACACTTTGGGAGGCCGAGGCAAGCAGATCATGAGGTTAAGAGTTCAAGACCAGCCTGGCCAACATGGTGAAATTCCATCTCTACTAAAGATACAAAAAAATTAGCCAGTGTGGTGGCAGATACCCATAATCCCAGCTACTCAGGAGGCTGAGGCAGGAGAATCACTTGAACCCAGGAGGTGGAGGTTGCAATAAGCCAAGATTGTGCCACTGCACTCCAGCCTGGGCATCAGGGCGAGACTCTGTCTCAAAAAAAAAAAAAAAAAAAAAAAAAAAAAAGAAAGAAAAAGAAAAAAAAATAGCAAGAGATAAGGGACTAACCATGTACAAAGGATCTGAAATAAGATTAACAGCCAATCTCTCATTAGAAACCATGAAGGCCAGAGGCAGTAGGATAATGGCACCTTTATAGTGCCAAAAAGAAAAAAAAAATCAAGAATTCTATATTTGGTAAAACTAGCTTTCAAAAATGAAGGAAAAATTAAAACATTTCTAGATCAACAGAATCTGAGAGAATTTATCAGTGCTAGACCTGTCCTGCAAGAAATGCAAAAGAAGTCCTTCAAGTTGAAACAAAAGGATGCTAGACAGTAACTCCAATCCAAACACACAAAAAATTCAAATGGTAAAAGTAACTACTATAAGTAAATACAAAAGCCAGTCTTACTGTATTCTTGGCTTTTATGTTCTCTCTTTTTCTATATGATTTAAAAGAAATACATAAAACAATAATTATAAATCTATGGTGATGCACACACAATTTATGAAGGTATAATCTGTAACAATAACAAGACAAAGGATGGGGACAAAGCTGTATAGGAGCAGAGTTTTTATATACTATTAAGGCTCAGTTGGTATTAGTGGAAGCTAGATTGTTGTAAATTCAAGATGTCAATTGTAATTCCAAGTATAACCACTAGGTAAATAATGAATACAGAGAAATGCAAAAAGAATTAAAATGGCACATTAGAAAAAAAAAACACAAAAGAAGGCATACACAGAAAAACTGAAAACAAGAAAGATGTAATACATATGGAAAACAAATAGCAAAATAGCGTAAGTCCTTTATCAGTTTATCACTTACTTTAAATGTAAATAAACTCCCAACTAAAATACAGAAATTGGCAAAATAAATACAAATATATGATCCAGCTATATATTGTCTATAAGACACTCTATTTAGATACAAAAACACAATAGGTTAAAAGTGAAATGACAGAACATAGTAACTGAAAGAGTGCCAGGGTGACTATATTGAGACAAAAAAGACTTTAAGTCAAAAATTCTTACAAGAGAAAAACATTACATACTGATTTAAAAAAAAAAAAAAAAAAAGGTCAATCTACAAAGGAGACATAGTAACAGAAATAAATCATCCTGAAGTTTACATGGCATTTCAAGGGGTCTCAAATAGCCAGCATAGTCTTGAAAATCCATGCACGTATGGTAAAATGATTTTCAACAAAGTTGTCAAGAATAGTCAATAGGGAAAGGACAATTTTTCTAACAAATAGTGTTGAAAAAACTGGATAGCCACATGCAAAACAGAAAACTACCAAAAAAAAATTAACTCAAAATGAATCAAAGACCTAATTCTAAGAGCTAAAGTTACAAAACTTATAGCAGAACACATAGGAGAAAGGATTCTTAACGTTATATTTGGCAATGATTTCTTGGATATAATACCAAAAAGCATACTACAGAAGTAAAAATAAATTGGACGACATCAAACTTAAAACTGTGCATCAAAGGACATGATTAACTGAATGAAAAGGCAACCAAAACAACAGGAGAAAACATTTGTAATTCATGTATCTGATGAGGAATTAATATCAAAAATATACAGAGAACCCCTACAACTCAAAGCAAACAAAATAACCTGATTCAAAGATGGACAAAGGACTTGAACAGACATTTCTCCATAAAAGATATACAAATGGTCAACAAGCTTATGAAAATATGCTCAACAGGCCGGGCACGGTGGCTCACGCCTGTAATCCCAGCACTTTGGGAGGCCAAGATGGGTGGATCACGAGGTCAGGAGTTCAAGACCAGCTTGACCAACATGGTGAAATCCTGTCTCTACTAAAAACACAAAAATTAGCTGGGCGTGGTGGTGCATGCCTGTAATCCCAGCTACTCAGGAAGCTGAGGCAGGAGAATTGCCTGAACCTGGGAGGTGGAGGTTGCAGTGAGCCAAGATTGTGCCACTGTACTCCAGCCTGGGCGACATAGTGAGACTTCATTTCAAAAAAAAAAAAGAAAAAGAAAATATGCTCAACATCACTAATCATTAGGGAAATACAAATCAAAACTACTGTGAAAAATTACCTTACACCCATTACAATGGCTCCTATCACAACAACAAAGGAAAATAATGAGCGTTGGCAAGGATATGGAGAAATCAGAATCCTGTACACTGAGGGTGGGGCTGTAAAATGGTTCACCTTTTGCAGAAAACAGGTTTGTGTTTCCTCAAGAAATTAAAAATAGAATTACCATAGGTTCCAGCCATACCACTTCTGAGTATATAACCAAAAGAACTGAAAGAAGGATCTCAAAGAAATACTTGTACACCCATGTTCACAGCAGCATAATTCACAACAGTCAAAAGGAGGAAGGAACCCACATGTCCTCCGACAGATGAATGAATAAACAAAACATGGGTACAATGAAATATCATTCAGCCTTAAAAAGAGATAAATTCTGACACATGCTACAACACTGAGGAAGCTTGAGGATATTATGTTAGATGAAATAAGCCAGCCACAATAGGACAAATACTGTATGATTTCACTTATATGAGATATAGCAAAAGTAATGAAACTCATAGAAACAGAAAGTAAGATGGTGGTTGCTAAGGGTAAGGAGGAGGGAAAAATGGGGAGTTATTGTTTAATGGGTACAGAATTTCAGTTTCCCAAGATGAAAAAGTTCTGGAGATGAGATTTACAATATTAATATACTTAACACTGTTTCTGAATTGTACATCCAAAAATAGTTAAGATGGTAAAAACAAACTAACAAAAAATAAAGATGCCTGCTTGGCCACGTATATTCAACATTGTAATAAAAATTCCAGCCAGAGCAATTAGGCTAAATAAATAAACCAAAATTGGAAAGAAATAAAACTATTTTTGTTTGCAGATGACATGATCTTATATGCAGAAAACACTAAACAATCCACAAAGGAACTACTCGTAGAAACAAATTCAGCAAAATTACAGGATACAAGATCAACACTCAAAAATTAGTTGTGTACTAATTACAGTGAGCAGCCAAAAAGCAAATAAACAGTTCCACTTACAATAGCATTTAAATGAAAATATTTAATAAATTTAAGGAAAGATATGCAACACTTGTGCACTGAAAACTATAAAACATGAATGAAGGAAAGAAGACCTAGGGGAAGAAAATCGCATGTTCATAGATTATAACATTTAATATTAAAATGATAACACTCCCCAAAATGTTATCACCCACTCCAACACTTATCCAGTGCAATACTTACCAAAAACTCAACATACTTGTTTTGCAGAAATAGAAAAGCTAACTAAAAATTCCTGTGAATTGCAAAGCACTCTGCTGAGGAAACTGTCAATTTCACAATAAATTAAATGTACAATTACCATATAACCCAGCAATTTCAATCATAGTATATACCCAAAACAACTGAAAACATGTGTTCAAACAAATATTTGTACATGAATGTTCATAGGAGCACTATTCACAATAGCCAAACACAGGATAACCCTCAATGTCCATCAGCTGATGAATGGATAAACAAAAGGTGGTATATCCATACAACAGAATATTGTTCAATCGTAAAAAGGGACAAATTACTGACACACAACTACAACAGAAATGGGTCTTGAAAACCTTATTCTAAGTGAGAGATCAGAAACCAAAGGCTACAAATTGTATGATTCCATTTATATGCCATATTCAAAATAGGCAAATCTGTAAGACAGAAAACAGATTATTGGTTGCTAGGGGCTGAGAGTAGAGGGGAAAAAGGGAGCAACTGTATTAAGTTACAATACTGCTTATTAAGGGCACTGTGTTTCCTTTTGGTGTGATGAAAATATTCCAGAAATAAATGGTGGTTATGGTTGTATAACATTGTGAATGTACTAAAGTCACTGAATTATATACTTTAAAACGGCTAAATTATGAATTTCATGATGTGTACTTTACCATAATTATTTTTTAGGTAGAATCCCCTCGAAAGTTATTGCAAATATTCTAGTTCTGCCCAGTCTCTAGGGCTGTCACAAAGCCTGCCACATCCTAACAACCCATGATCTCCCTACCCTACCAGGCCTGTTTCTTTAAACAACCATGAGTCCTAATGCTACATAATTCATTTGAATTTTTTATTCACATACTTTCTTTTGCTATCTCTTAAGTTTTCCCCTGGACTGCACATGATTATTCACTTTGTTGTACTACTTTTTTACGTAATTGCAAGTTTGTTATCAGAAGGTTCACAATGTCACCTAATAAAGCCCATTAACAAACTGTTTTATGTTCCAGTTTCACAACTCAGTGAGATCACAAGATCTGCATTCACCTACATGATATTTTTGTCCTACTCTTGATCAACTCTCTATCAGAAATCAACAAACATTTTCTGTAAAGGGTCACACAGTAAATATTTTAGGCTTATGAGCCATTACAGTCTCTGCTGCAGCCAGTCAACTCTGCCCTGGTAGGGTGAAAGTACCCACAGACAGTACATAAATACATGAGTATGACAGTCCCAATAAAACTTTATAGACACCGAAGTCTGAATTTCACATAATTTCCAAGCAAAATAATACTCTTGATTTTTTTCCCCCTTAGCCACCTAAAAATATAAAAACCATCTTTCACTTGTGGACCATCAAAAAAACAGGCAGCCGGCTGCATTTGACACATAAACTGTAATGCGACCTCTCCTCTATATTTTCCCTGACGTTATTTGTGCTTTCATATGAATGTATAGACATTTTTTAAACCTCAATAATTACTTTTAAGCAAAATTGTAAAAATAATAATAATAACTTACCTGGGCTGTGATCATCTTCCACTGGTGTTGGAAGAGCAGAGAAAACTGTGGGGGCGTAGCTGAGAAATAAGAAGAGATCATGAGAGATGTCACTTGCCTGAAAAGGTCCACTTCACAGCTGGCAAAACATCTCTGAAAAGGAGATACTCATATGTCATGCATGACTCTGGCATGATTATGTACTGCTCGGATACATTAGTTTTCAAATGTAAAAACGTTTGTTTTTTACTGACTTAAAAACAATGTATGCTGTACTCTAACAGAGTATGCAAACCAATATATTAAACTAATTAAGCAAGTTAGGAAAAGCCAAAGAAGGAAACATAATACTTTCATGAAAACTGATGCTAAACAAAAATACTCAGGTTTTAATGTTTATTATAAACCAAAGAATCCCAACAAGGTTCTGAAAAAAGGGATGTGGTATTTTTCAGCCCAGTTTTTTTTTTTTTTTTTTTTTAGAAGGAAAAGGAACTGGCTCTAACTCTGTTTCAGGTTCTCAAAACCATCTTTGGATTTAAAAAGGCAAACTGATTTTTACTTACTCTGTTGTCAATGCAGCAAACACCTGCCTGAGTCCTCAAGCAACTCAATGTCTGTTCTTGACTCTGCCACAACAAAATGTGTCAATGTCATCAGTCACTTAACAAGTTAAGTTCGTTTCCTGTCTGCCCCACCCCACTCCACTCCACCCCATCTTTTAAATAAAGCTGAAATAGATAATTTCAAGACCTTTCTTGTGGCCGCACCTCTGATTCTGTAAGATCAAGAAGGGGGCATACGTTTATCTCTAGTTGTGCTGCAGTGCGCCAGCAGCTCGGCATCCTAACAGGATAAAGCGAGTAACGAATGCAGGCATGGGGGGTGCTCTCCTCCACTTGGCTGCTAAGCTTGTCCCTCCGCCTGATGCCTTCACAACTCCCCAAAAAAGCGGCTCTGTCTGCTCCTTCCATCTTGCCCTCCTCTGCTGCCACATCTCTGAGTGGGCCCAAAGCTCCGAC
Organism: Ateles fusciceps; assembly: GCA_036589455.1. Lineage (NCBI taxonomy): Eukaryota > Metazoa > Chordata > Mammalia > Primates > Atelidae > Ateles > Ateles fusciceps. The sequence goes on along the minus strand of JAZHEH010001988.1, from coordinate 310,739 downwards.
CGTGAACCAGCCTGTGGGAGTCTGGACGGGACACAAATTGAGCCTCTGCTCCTCCCACCTGTGCTTTAGATGTCTAATGAGGCCTCAGCCCAACTGGCCGGGTGACCTTCTAAGAGGCCCCCTGGGCTCTCGACCCCCACCCTTCCCTTCTTACCTCACAACAGCTGCTTTTCTCCAAGACAGCTGGACCTAAGCCTTTCAGTTCGAATCCTCATCCAAGACTGAAAGGTCCTACATCTTCCTGTCACTTGAGCCACGAGCTGGACCATCTGGAAATGCCCACTGGTACTACTGAGGACACAGGTGACGTTGGACAGTGCCGGAGGGCCAGGGGCGCCTCCCTCCACGTGCGCAACCTCACGGGTCAGTGGAAACAAATCCCCCCAATCCACAGCCATGGTAACTTCAAAATACTTCCTGGAGGTTTCAGGCCATGAAGCTGCGACCTGGGAGGACACAGCAGGCCGGGTGACGCTGGGCAGAGGCTCGGTGTGGAGTCTGCTTCCAGCCACGCGGCTGGCCTCAGCGTTGCGGTGACAACGCAGCGACGCCGACCACAGGTGATTGGGAGGCAACAGCGAGATTCTGCGGGGAAAGAATAAGGAGAGAAGCGCGCATCTACTGGGCAGAAGGCCCGTTCCCGCGCGGTCCTGCCGGGCATTCTTCACCCCAGGGGGGGAGAAAACCCAGCCTCACTCGTCACAGGCACGGACGAGTGCGAGAGCGACTCAGGCAGTATTCGGACCCAGGCCAGGAGGCAAAGCCTCTCTCCCCTCTCCCGCCGCCAGGCCGCGCGGAACCCCCAGTTCACCCTTGCCTCAGCCCTCTCGTACTCACCCACCGCGTCCTCTGCCCTGTCGCCGGGAGATAGCCCTCCTTACCAGGCTGATGGAAAGAAAAACAAACCTGGAGCCACACGGCGCACAAGGGCAGAAGGCCCAGAGCGGCTCCCGCGATTGGGGCCAGAAAGTGCACACTACATTTCCCATAAGTCCTCGCGCCGCTTCCTGAGAAAGTGCACACTACATTTCCCACAAGTCCTCGGGCCACCCCTTTAGAAATGGCCTGAGGTTTGAGCTGCATTGGGTAGAGTTCGTTCCCAGATGCAGCAAGTGCAGTACTGCAGTTTTATTTATCTGAAATAAATTATGAGTATTTAAATTACATAGTTTTCTCATGAATTACATCTCCCTAATGATTTGGCTGTCGTCAACACTTCTCGTTTGGCAGAATTCACGATTGGAATTTCTCCAAATGCTGTTGGGTCCTGTGGCGCCGCAGCGCTGCAACAGCACCACCTCCACTTGGTTCGTTCTGGTCAGTTGGACGCTCACAGTGAGAAAACATGCTGGATGTGAGCATTACCAGCCTGTACACTGTCATAAAGATAACTTGGAATTGCTCTTCAAATTTTGTTAAACCACGTACTACCATCTTTCATGGCAAACCTGCATTTTCCATTCTTCAGGGTTACATGTTGAATCTCTTGATCACAATAACTTTTCTTTTTTTTTTTTAAACGAAGCCTCGCTCTGTAGTCCAGGCTGGAATGCAGTGGCGCGATCTTGGCTCACTACAACCTCCACCTCCCGGGTTCAAGCGATTATCCTGCCTCAGCCTCCCTAGTAGCTGGGACTACAGGCGCAGCACCACGCCCAACTAATTTTTTGTATTTTTTAGTAGAGAGGGGGTTTCACTGTGTTAGTCAGGATGGTCTCGATCTCCTGACCTCGTGATCTGCCTGCCTCGGCCTCCCAAAGTGCTGGGATTACAGGCGTGAGCCACCCCGCCCTGCCGATCACAGTAACTTTTTAAATGTCCACTGACCGAGGTAACACAGAAGTGGAAAACCAAAAACTGTAGGTTATCATTCATAAGTGGGAGCTAAGCTATGAGTACGCAGAGGCATGCAGAGTGATATAGTGGACTTTAGAGACTCAGAAGTGGGAGGGTGGGAAGGGGGCCGGAGATTTAAAAAACTACGCATGGCCAAGCGCCGGTGGCTCACGCCTGTAATCTCAGCACTTTGGGAGGCTCAGGTGGGTGGATCACTTAAGGTCAGGGATTCCAGACCAGCCTGGCCAACACAGTGAAACCCCGTCTCTACTAAAAATACAAAATTAGCTGGTTGTGGTGGCGCACACTTGCAGTCCCAGCTATTTGGGAGGCTGAGGCAGGGGAATCACTTGAACCCAGGAGGTGGAGGTTGCAGTGAGCTGAGATTGCGCCATTGCACTCCAGCCTCGGCCAAAAGGGCAAAATTCCATCTCGGGGGGCGGGGGGGGGAGGGGAACAGTGTGTACACTACTCGGGTGACAGGTGCACTAAAATCTCAGAATTTACCACTTTATAATTCATCTATAACCAAAAACAACTTATACTCCAAAAGCTATTGAAGTTTAAAATAAAAATAAAAAATAAATGTCCACTGACCAAAAAAGAAACATTTTTGTCCATTTCTGTCCCTTCTTTACAATCACTGATGATAATCCCACTTGTTGCCATGCTGGGAAAGCATTTAGTAACATCCATGTAAAAGAATCAAATTATTCAAGGTATGAGATGTATTTCAGAAGACAGCCATGGCAAGTACAATAATGATTATCACTTCGAGTCACAATTTATTTTCCTGTTCATAAATAATGTTTTCCTTGTTTTTTGTTTTTTTTTTTGTTTGCTTTGAGACAGAATTTCGCTCTGTCACCCAGGCTGTAGTGCAGTGGCGTGATCTCGGCTCACTGCAACCTCCACCTCCTGGGTTCAAATGATTCTCCTGCCTCAGTGTCCTGAGTAGCTGGGACTACAGGCACCTGCCACCACACCCGGCTAATTTTTGTAATTAGTAGAGACGGGGTTTCACCATGTTGGCCATGCTGGTCTCGAATTCCTGACCTCATGATCCACCCACCTCGGCCTCCCAAAGTGCTGGGATTACAAGCATGAGCCACTGCGCCTGGCCTGTTTTCCATTTTAAGAACAGTCTTGACACTTGTGAATATTCTATTATTTCTTTAATGCATTCAGGTTCCATTATGCAGTGGATTATTTCAGTAACATTGTTTGCTCTTCTTGCAATTTGCATAATCCTATCCCTAAAGAGATTGTGAACATGCCGCTCCCAGGCTCCTTGGGACTGGTCACATCCCGGGATCATCTCAGAGGGGACTGGCTATGCGGGCACCGTGGAGGTGGTGCTGATCTTTCTGTGCAGCCTGCTGGCCCCAGTTGTCCTGGCCAGTGCAGCTGAGGAGAAGGAAATTGACTCTTTTCATTATGACTACCAGACCCTGAGGATTAGGGGGTTGGTATACGCTGTGGTCCTCTTCTCTGTTCGGACCCTCCTTATCCTAGGTTGCAGGTGCAAGTGCAGTTTCAATCAGAAGCCCAGGACCCCAGGGGAGGAGGAAGCCCAGGTGGAGAACCTCATCACTGCAAATGCAACAGAGCTCTAGAAAGCAGAGAACTGAATGAAGTGCAGCCCTCCAGCTGCTTGAGATTCTAGATGCAAATATTGATGCTTAAGAAAACAGCTACTTCAGCAACAAATGTTTCCCCCAAGAGAAGCCAAGAACTTCTGTGTCCCCCCCGCCCCATGCCCTTCCCTGTCCCTTCTAACACCATTCCCCCAACCTGATGATGCAACTAATCTCTTGCCTCACCACTGCAGCCTGCAGGTTCCTCCAACTTCTGTGACGTGTCTCTCTCTGTGTTTGCTGACTGTAGTGTTCATGGCTAATTGTTTGTGGTTATTACTGTTAGTGAACTGTGGACTCGATTTGCTGGGCACGGACTGAGCCATATGGCCATCTGCTCCTCCCTGCCCCAATCACCTCTCACTCCTGGGAGTCTGCTTTTTCTCCAGAGAGTCTAGCTCCTTCCCTTTAGAGCATGGACAGGAGTCTTCAATTGTCTTGAGACTGGGAAGCTTTGCAGCACTTTATCATCTTTCTTCATGGACTCTCTTCACTCCTTTTACAAGAACCTCGCTTCCTCATCCCACCCCAAGCCCAGTCTGTTCTGAGGAGCAGCAATTGGAGATACAAAGCAAAGCAAGGAGTGTGTGAGCACAGCATTGCCTTCACGAGGCTACTACACCCATCCATGGTTATTTTCCTCTCTGGGGAAGCCACACGGAGTTCCCATCTGCCCTGCCCCTTCACAGAGCACCTAGGGGTTCCAGGCCCAGGGCTGCTGCTTTTTTTTTTTTTTCCCCAGAGTCCCACTCTGTCACCCAAGCCAGAATGCAGTGGCACCATCTCAGCTCACTGCAACCTGGGTTCAAGGGATTCTTGTGCCTGGTTCTCCTGAGTAGCTGGGACTACAGGCACATAGCACCACATCCAGCTAATTTTTGTATTTTTAGTAGAGATGGGGTTTTGCCATGTTTACCAGGCTGGTCTCAAACTCCTAACTTCAATAATCCATCTGCGTCGGACTCCCAAAATGCTGGGATTACAGATGTGAGCTACTGTGCCCATCCTAGACCCAGGGCTTCTAATCTGCCCCTGGGGAATGTAGCCCTTGCATATCTTCTCAGCAATAACCCCAGAGGCTCTGGTACCTTACCACTCTCCAACCTTCCTGCTTCTGAGATTTCAGTTTACAGCCCAGGTTTTCTGGACACGGAAGGGCAGGATCCCATGCCTGAAGTTGAGTCTGCAGCAGGCGATGACTGAAGGATTCCCACTCTGTTGCAGCCAGCACACTGGAATGGGCAGAGGGAGAGTAAGGGGCCTTTGCTTCTCTGCTCGTGTCCCCGTGGTCAGTAGAGACAACTCCTGCATCCTTTGCACTGCCTGTCAGTGGTCAGAGAGGTGAGTGAGGTAGACTAGAGACCCAGTAGGCTCCATGCAGCACTGCTGCAGAGGGTACAGGAAGAGGTCAAAGGTCATGATGAGAGTGGGAGTTCAAACAAGATCCTGCCCTTCCTGTCCTCCACATGCCCGTGGAAATCAACCAAACCGAGCCTCTGCGGCCAGACTGTTGTTCTCTGTCTCACAGTCTATCCTCTCAACAGAAAAAAGGAATAAAATATTTGTTTCCTAGTTAAAAAAAAAAAAAAAAAACAATAAACAAAAAACAAACTTTACTCAATGGATCATTTTTAAAGTAAACAAATTTTGGAATCTTTTCTTGAGAATTAAAATGTTACTTCAAGACTTTACATAAACTAACAACCTTCTCAGCTGTTTTAGTTACAGGAGCCAATGAGCTTCTAGCTGCAAAAGAAATGAAGAACATCGAATGCCAAGAAAACCCCACAAAGTCCTTTAATCACTCAATTCTCATAGTGTAAATGCTGAAATAAGAACAGTTTTATGACAGATACTTCAATGAAAACACAAAGAACATCAGATGCCATTTGTACCTCGCGATGCAGAATGTGGACAGAATGGCCCACGCGTTGGAAGCATTCCTGCTTTACTTCAGCTTGGACCGACTATGTCTGTGCCTTTACACAAACATCAGCCACAATTTTGTATTTGTATTCTTGCCGCCAAAACACTTCAGAAGCAAAGGGAGAACATCTTCTGCCTTGTGATTACTTGCATCCATGGTTACGCTAAAACAGGTGAGGCATTTAGATCGCTCATCGTCTCTGTGATCATAGTGAAGCTATTACTTTCGTTGGTGTAGAGTAGATTTCATCCCGGCTCTTGAAAACTTGATTGCATCTTTGGAATCAGAAAATACTTCTAGCAGTAATACTTTCAAACTGTCATTTGAGCTGAAAGACCGCTGCTGTTATAAAGTGTGGCAGGTGTTTACAACTTCTACTGCAATTACTATATCTCAGTCTGAATTCTTTTTATTATTTTATTTTATTTTATTTTTTGAGACAAGAGTCTTGCTCTGTCACCCAGGCTGGAGTATAGTGGCACAATCTCGGCTCACTGCAACTTCCCCAGGTTCAAGTGATTTTCCTGCCTCAGCCTCCCGAGTAGCTGGGATTACAGGTACCCGCCACCATGCCTGGCTAATTTTTGTATATTTAGTAGAGACGGGGTTTCACCATGTTGGCCAGGCTGGTCTGAACTCCTGACCTCAGGTGATCCATCTCAGCCTCTCAAAATGCTGGGATTACAGGCATGAGCCACCGTGCCTGGCCTAAATCTTGTAAACAGAGTCAATTAAATGGTTCCTTGATAGAGCAACATTTAAGGCAGACATTAGCTTTCATTGCTCCATAACACTTCAGTAAGTTTCCCTGAATCTTTGCATTTACTTGCCAGTCAACTCACAGTGACTGAGGCAGAAGTAAAACCCACAATTACCTTACCCCTGGCCTATACGATAAAGTAACAGATCCTTTATCACATATTTGAGAGGCATCTCTGCTATTGAGTACGTTTCCATTTTTATTGAACCTTTTGTTTTAGGTTCAGGGGGACATGTGCAGATTTGTTATGTAGGTATACTCATATCACAGGGGTTTATTGTACAGATTATTTCATCACCCAGGTACTAAGCCTAGTTATTTTTTCTGATCCTCTCCCTCCTCCACCTTCTACCCTCAAGTAGACCCAGTGTCTGCTCCCCTCTTTGTGTCCATGAGTTCTCATTATTTAGCTCCCACTTACAAGTGAGACTTAGCAATTGCTGACCTGCATCTCTCTTGTGTGGATCTCCCAGGACATAAGCAAAAGACCCTTGGTCACAACTACTACCAAGGTCCGTTCCTCTGCTGCCTCCAAGTTTGGGAGGAAACATAAGCCCTAAGATCACCCCAGAGCTATGGTGGGAAGCCCCAGGAGAGCTAAAACCTGAGTCGTTTTAAACTCGAATATGTCTGTGGCTTTTTAAAGATGTTTGCAATTTTTGCTATTCTCCCCTTGAGAGTTGGGGGGTCTATGCCCACCCTTACCAGACCGGACCCTAGTGCTCACTTGTCACTGACACATGACTTTTAAAAAGGCCATGAGCATCTGCCTGGTTCACTCAGGTCACTCACCTGATGTGCCCTTGACCACTAAGTCAAAGCTCTGAATGTTCAAGGTAGCAGAGGGCTACCTGGAAGCCTGGGGCACCTGGGAAATCTGGGAGCTCTCCTATAGGTACTGCACCCATGTCCTCTGTAGACATGTGAGTGAAGTCACCTCCAGATGATGCCAACCCCTTGCTGTGGATTCAACTCCAGCCATGAGTCTTCTGCAGTCCCCAAACACCAATAAGCAGCAATAAGCCATCTTTTCTATGTCTTCCTAGCCCTGTGAATCATGAACAAAATAAAATGGTTGCTTTATGCATTATTTTGTGGTGGTGGTTCTTTCTTAAAAAAAAATTCACAGTGAAAGTAGCAACAATAACACACTTGTAGGACATTCACAAGGTACAAAATAACATACACTGAAATCTAGGTTTTCCTTTTTCCCCTCTTCTGCAGCCTACCAGGTTCTGCCTCTGAAACTAACAATGGTTAAGTTTCTGCACATCTTTCTAGATTTATTAATTAAGCAATCATATAGCACACTATGACAACGCTTTTTAAGGGCTTTGCTTACATTTATTGATTTACTCTCCATTCACTGTGGAAGGAAAGTATTTTGCTCATCCAAATGAAAGTCTGATCTGCTCTTTGAATGTTGTTCCTTCAATCAGAGAGCTCTATTTTCTTAATATATTCCTAAATCTTTTTTTATTTTCTCCCCTAATTGAGCATTCAGAGATGTGACTGTTCTCTAGTTTTTCTTATATTTCACCACTAAATCTTAAATTTCATATGAGAGAAGCAGTGATGAAATTCCTGAGTCACTGGACGTGTATATGTATGTTTATGATAGTCTCATACACACACACACTTTTTCTGTCTAGCTATTAACCATTAAAATTCTATATCCAGCTGGGCACCGTGGCTCGTGCCTGTAATCCCAGCAGGCCAAGGTAGGCAGATCACAAGGTCAGGAGTTTGAGACCAGCCTGACCAACATGGTGAAACCCCGTCTCTACTAAGAATACAAAAATTAGCTGGATGTCATGGTGAGCACCTATAATCCCAGCTACTCAGGAGGCTGAGGCAGGAGAATCGCTTGAAACCAGGAGGCGGAGGTTGCAGTGAGCCAAAATCATGCCACTGCACTCCAGCCTGGGTGACACTGGAGGTGTCCTGTAGGTACTGTACCCTGTCTCAAAAAAACAAAAAAAAATTGTATACTCTGAGTGAGGAAATATTACATGTTTCTTCCCAAACTGTCAACTACCTCCTCAAATAATCCCTGAAGAAAAAATGGCAACATCTATATTAATGCAATTTTTATATCTCATCCATGACCCATTTGATGAAACAGTTCTAGAAACTTGTGATGAATCAGCATGATGGAAATTTGTACTGAACCATTTCATATCTAAAAGGGTATCTACTTTATTTTAGACATGATAGCTCTCTCCTGTTTATTACAGAATTTTCTATTGTTGCATGTTTAAAGGGCTTGTCAGTTCCCTTCCCTTTCCTAACTCTCATGACCAGATCATAAGAATGTGTGTGAGCAGGCTGACTGATGTGCCACAACACATATTTAATCCTGGAATTTGGGGTTATCGGAAGTCTCCATTTTAAAAAGTATTAATTATATGTTTTCAGACAACCCACTGGTGAACATATAGTGCTTCATTTTTCTTAATTTCTCAATGAATAACCAGCCTTTTATGTATATGTGTGGTAATAATTCTCAAATGTTTCTTTTTAAAACTTCTTAGATTTATATATCAGAAGTTCAACCTTTACTGTATTTTTTTTACACATTATTTACAGATCACACATCATTGTCTTCTGTTTCTTTTCCCCTTCAAAATGTATATCTTTGTACTGAAAGACAAAATGTTGGCTAGAATGGTAACTTTGCCCTTCAATTTTTCCATCAGTTTGTTTTTTGAAACAGAGCTTCACTCCTGTTGCCCAGGGTGGAGTGCAATGGTGTGATCTCGGCTCACCGCAGCTTCCGCCTCCTGGGTTCAAGCAATTCTCCTGTCTCAGCTTCCCAAGTAGCTCGGATTACAGGCATGCACCACCATGCCCAGCTAATTTTTGTATTTTTAGTAGAGACAGGGTGGTCTGGAACTCCTGACCTCAGGTGATCTGCCCACCTCGGCCTTCCAAAAGTGCTGGGATTACAGGTGTGAGCCACCGCGCCCGGCCACCATCAGCTCTTTTAACTTTTCCCCCATATTCTATTTCTGCTGTTATAATACTAAAATATTGATCTCAAAGGTAAAAAAAAAGTTTTCCTCAGATGTAACATGATTTTGTACTCTTGACTTTTTTATATGTCTGAATTGTTGCATGTAATTAGAAAACTTCCCATGCTATTAGGTTGGTGCAAAAGTAATTATGTTTTTTTTGTTTTGTTTTTTGGGTTTTTTTTGAGATGGAGTCTCACTCTGTTGCCAGGTTGGAGTACAGTGGCATGATCTCGGCTCACTGCAACCTCTGCCTCCTGGATTCAAGCTATTCTCCTGCCTCAGCCTCCCAAGTAGCTGAGACTACAGGTGCCTGCCACCACACCCAGCTAATTTTTGTATTTTTAGTAAAGATGGGGTTTCACCATGTTGGCCAGGATAGCCTTGATCTTTGACCTTGTGATCCACCAGCCTCGGCCTCCCAAAGCTGTGGGCCACCATGCCCAGCCGAAGTAATTATGGTTTTTGCCATTACTTTCAATGGCAAAAACTGCAATTACTGCACCAACCTACTACTAGGAGCCATATATCCACCTGCCCAAGGTGCTAGATTTCATGTTTACATTCCTCTATAATACAGTGTTCATTCATGACCTTGAACACATTGTGCCTGTGTCTAATTAAATTCAAGTATCCTTTTCATCAGGTTTGACTTCCAAGTTACTTAAACAGACTTTATTTAGGCACTTCCCATTCTCAAGTACACTTTAGTCCAGGTTGTTCAGGTAAGTTGCTCAGATTAAGTCAGTGAGACAGTTGGGGTCACAGATTTAATTTATTAAACCACGAAAGCATCAGCCCAGATAGCCATATTTTCAGTTAATTCCAATTAACTGCTAATGAAGGGTTGACCAGTTGAATGGAAGTTGATTCTTGGCACAGCCATCAAGTGACAATTGGTTTAAAATGTCCTGAGTTCTGAGCCAGCTTGAGGGCGGATATAGTCTGGCTATGTGTCCCTGCCCAGATCTTATGGTGAACTGTAATCCCCAGTACTGGAGCCTGGTGGGAAGTGATTGGATCATGAGAGTGTATGTCTCACAAATGGTTTAGCATCATCCCCTTGTGCTGCTCTTGCAATAGTGAGTGAGATCTGGTTGTTTAAAAGTGTGTGGCACCTCCTTCCACCTTGCTCCTGCTCTGGCCATGTGATGTGCATGCTCCCCTAAGGCCTTCTGCAATGATTCTAAGTTTCCCGAGGCCTTCCCAGAAGCCACACAGATGCCAATATCATGCTTCCTGTAAAGCCTTCAGAACACTTAGCCAATTAAATCTTTTTTCTATATAAATTACCCAGTCTCAGGAATTTCTTTATAGCAGTGTGAGAACGGCCTAATACAGAACATCGGTACCAAGGAATAGGGCACGGCTATAAAGATACCTGGAAACAGCTCTGGAACTGGGTAATGGGCAGAGGTTGAAAGAGTTTGGAGGACCTGGAAGAAGACAGGAAGGTGAGGGAAAGTTTAGAACTTCTTAGAAACTGGTTAAATGATTCTGACCAAAATGCTGATAGTGATACGGAAAGTGAAGTCCAGGCTGATGAGGTCTCAGATGGAAATGAGGAACTTATTGGAAACTAGAGCAAAGGTCACACATGTTACACCTTAGAAAAGAGCTTGGCTGGCTTGCATCCTTGTCCTAGGGATCTGTGGAAGTTTGAACTTGAAAGTGATGTTGTAGAGTATCTGGCAGAAAAAATTCTAAGCAGCAAAGTGTTCAAGAAGTGGCATGGGCCAGGCATGGTGGCTCCCACCGGTAATCCTAGCACTTTGAGAGGCCAACGCAGGCAGATCACTTGAGACCAGGAGTTCAAGACCAACCTGGGAAACGTGGCAAAACCCCGTCTCTGACTAAAAATATTTAAAAAGTAGCTGGCGTGTAGCATGAGCTTGTAGTCCCAGCTACTCAGGAGGCTGAGATGGGACCATTAGCTAAGCCTGGGAAGACTAGGCTGCAGTGAGCCACAATTATGCCACGACACTCCAGCCTGGGTGACCGAGTGAGACCTTGTCTCAAAAAAAAAAAAAAAAAAAAAAAATGGCGTGACTGCTTCTAACATCCTATGCTTAGATATGGAATCAAAGACATAAGTTGGAACTTCTATTTAAAGGGGAAGTAGAGCATAAAATTTTGGAAAATTTGCATCCTGCAGCCTAGTCATGTGGTAGAGAAAAAAAAAAGCCTGTCTTCAGAAGAACTGAAGTGGGCTGCTGAGCAACCACCTGCTAGAGAAATTTGTATAACTAAAAAGGAGGCAAGTGTGAATTAGTTCAACCTTTGTGGAAGACAGTGTGGTGATTCCTCAAGGATCTAGAACTAGAAATACCATTTGACCCAACAATCCCATTACTGGGTATATACCCAAAGCATTATAAGTCATTCTACCAGAAAGGCACATGCACATGTATGTTTATTGTGGCACTGGTCATGACAGAAAAGACTTGGAACAAACCCAAATGTCCATCAATGATAGACTGGGTAAAGAAAATGTGACAAATATATACCACGGAATACTATGCAGCCATAAAAACGGATGAGTTCGTTCTTTGCAGGGACATAGATGAAACTGGAAACCATCATTCTCAGTAAACTAACACAGGAACAGAAAACCAAATGCTGCATGTTCTCCCTCATAAGTGGCAGTTGAACAATGAAAACATGGACAGTCGGGGGAGGGAACATCACACACTGGGGCCTGTCAGGGGGTGGGGAGCTAGGGGAGGGATAGCATTAGGAGAAATACATAATGTAGATGACTGGTTGATAGGTGCAGGAAACCACCATGGCATGCGTATACCTACATAACAGACCAGCACGTTCTGTACATGTATCCCAGAACTAAGGTATAAAAAAAAAAAAAAAATACTTGTGATTATATTAGGAAATTCTTGTAGTGAGTTTTTTTTTTTTCAGCTCTAACAGATCAATTTGGTTCATTGTTAAAATGGCTGTTTCATCTTTCAGCTTCTGTATTGTTGCTCATGTATTGTTCCTGTATAGTTTTCAATTCCATGAATTAGGTTTTGACTTTCTCCTGAATCTCCACGATCTTTGTTCCTATTGATTCTGAATTCTATGTCTGTCATTTCAGCCATTTCTGCCTGTTAAGAATAATTGCTGGGGAACTACTGTGGTCATTTGGAGGTAAAAAGGCATTCTGGATTTTTTACTAGAGGTCTTACACTGGTTCTTTCTCAACTGTGTGGGCTGATGTTCTTTTAATCTTTGAAGTTGTCCTTTGGATGGGGTTTTTCCTTTTATATTCCGTGATGTCCTTGAGGGTTTGATTGTGTAAGAAGGTAGCTTCGGTTAATTAGCTTTGTTCTGGAAAATATCAGGGGGCCAAGGCTCAGCTCAGCATTCCTGGCCTGCATGTTCTAACCCTGGGCCCCAAGCATTGTTCTGTGGACCTCAGGTTTGGAACCTGCTGCACTGGAGAGGCTGAAATGTTCTCATTCCACCAGCAACAACACATCCAATTCAAAGGGTGCTGGCAGTGGGATCTGGGCTGACTCATGCATGCATGCCAGCAGCAGCAGTGGCACAGAGGACAATCTTGAAGTCCCGTTTTTTCATAACTGTCTTTATCCACTGATTAATTTTCCATTTAATAGGGCAGCAGTTTTATCTTCATCCATATTTGTGTCATATGTTAGTGTACACAGTATGAACTGTAATTGTGACATTACTCTTCATTAGATGCTGATTTCATTTTTTGTTGTACCTGAAATCAGACTTCTCTTCTCCTTCTTCCAAGACATAATGAGTTTGTTTCCAGGGTCCCTCTCCCAGCCTGGGAGCCTCAGCCAAGCTCACCTGCACACCGAGCAGTAAGCATAGCACCTACACCACTGCATGGTAGCATGGCCAGGGAAGCCCCTTGGTGTGTGATGGGGCTTAAGAGTGATGGAAGCCACAGCAAGGGGGACGGGATCCCTGATCACTTCTCAGCTCCAGGTCTGAGGCTGACCACTCCTTAACCATCTCTAACATCCAGTCTGAGGACAAAGCTGATTGTATCTGTAGTATATCTCACAGCACTGCAGTGCCATGTGAGCGAAGCACAGTGACCCAGATGGATGGAGATGTGGGACGAAACTGTTTTCTCCACTATGAAGGCTGCCACACAGCTCTCAGAAAATGTCTGGTCTCATAAATCCTAGGAAATGTTGGTGGGTTTTTTGCTGTTGCTGTTGATTCCTTTTTAATATTATAAGAAGTGACAAAGATGCATTCTGATTCCTGTCAAGAGTTCCTTGGGAACCAGTTTGCTACAAAGGTCTTCAGTAATGCTGCAAATTTTATAACAGCTCTTGACACCTCTGCTGGTCACTGTCCCTGCATGAGGGATGCAAGGCCATTCACTCTCCAGATACAAACACTGGGACTCAACTACATGCCTCCCTCCTACCACATCAGGGTTCATCCTAGTGACCACGCTTCGAAGAAAGCATCTTTTTTTTAATTTTAAATAATTTCTATTTTTATCTTAGATTCAGGGGGTACATGTGCAGTTTCGTTACAGGGGGTATACTGTGCGACGCTGAGGCTTGGAGAACACGATTGATTTCGTTAACCACGTAGTGGCATAAAGCCCAACAGGTAGTTTTTCAACCCGTGCCCTAAATACATGTAACCCAGAAAGTCTAAATTTGGTTTTCACATTTATTTTGAAACTAAATGTTTCATTAATGTCCCCTTTTTCAACTGGTTTCTGAGTTGTTTGTGTGTAACTTGAGATTCAGTTTTTGGTATGGATCTCCGGATGAAGGCTATCGCCCTTTCTAATCTGTGTAATGCCCGGTGCCCAGTTAATCATGGAGTGTGTATCCAAAAAGTACAAACACAGAGCGACCACTGGGTCTCAATACCTTCAACCTAGCATCAATATAAGGCCTGTGTCTGCATCACAGATGCGAATCCACGACAAACCCTTCCCACGGCTTTGACCTATTTCTCTGTACCAGGCTGTCTCCCAAAATAATCTTAATAGAGCATTGTTTTGAACCCAAGCCAAAAGAATCCACTTCAAGCATTGTTTGAGCAGAACTCCTATCCTAGCATACGAACCAGGGAACAACTGGACAAAGAAATCGGCAGTCTGGAGTCTGGGATACAAGTGGGCTTATATTCCCATTTCATTTCCTTGGGGCCAAAGAAAAGAGAGAAGCTGGGCTAAGCAGTCTCCAGTTGTACCATGTTGAGAATGAACTGAAATAAGACCCCCTATGTCTGCCTTTACCAATCTTGGAACACATGGTCTCGTGTAATCATTGATGGGGGAAGAAAGTGAAATTGGGCCTTTTCCTGGTAGGAGAAAATTAAATCATATTTGCATGTTCTAGAGAACATAGGTAATAGGGTCACCATGATCATGATAGGTTGTCATTGATACCTGGAACAGATTTCTTGTTCTTTAATAGGCCGTATTGAAGATAATGAGGTCAGGGCCGCCATAAAGTCCCGTTTCTCATCCCATGGATTTTGTTTCTTTTCTACTGTTTTATTTTGAGACAGAGTCTTACTCTGTCACCCAGGCTGGAGTGCAGTGATACAATCTCAGATCACTGCAACCTCTGTCTCCCGGGTTCAAGCCATTCTCATGCCTTACCCTCCCAAGTAGCTGGGATTATAGGTATGTGCCACCACACTTGGCTAATTTTTTTATTTTTAGTAGAGATGGGGTTTTGCCATGTTGGCCAGACTGGTCTTGAACTCCTGGCCTCAAGTGATCCACTCACCTTGGCCTCCCAAAGTGTTGGGGTTACAGGCCTTCGTGAGCCACTGTGCCTGGCCTCTACTAAGTGTTTTTATGTGAGTTTTACACACTGAATCTCGTTTTTGAATATTTTGAGCGGAATAATGGATATAAAAATAAAACCATTCTGTTTCTCCAGTTAAGAAAGAAATAGGTGGAAAGGTCACAATCACACCAGGAGAAGTGTATCCAGACTGTCAACAGCTAAGTAAAAGGGACGCTGTTGAAGAAAAGCCTATGGTCAGCGTTTCATATCAAATGCTATAATCCCCAGTAAGCCCTGGGATGCAGGGATCTGAGTTTCAGGCAGGCCAGGTGAAGACATATTTCCTTCTCTTTATGCACCCAGTCCAGGTGTCAGAGTGCTTCATCAAATCCCAGAATGAAAGTGTGTAGGAAGACATGGAGATTGGCTGGTGCACTGACACCAGGCTCACCTGAATTGATGGTGGGGAAGGAAAGTACAAGAAACCATGTAGAAAGAGGCTGGATCTGCCAGAAGTATTCACTAATGTATTTGTTGCCTCCACATTTCCAGTCGTGTTTAAGACTTCTTTCCTCATCATATTTGAAGTGACATATTGAGAGAACAGATTTAACAGTTTTACAAACTGCCTGGGACGTAAGAGCAGGTCAACAGGTACTGCTTGTCTTTTGGGATAGAATCTTTATCATGAATTATCAAGTCCCCACATGAAACACTCAGGAATGATTAAAACCACATTCCTCTATGCCCTCCAGTAAGGAGGAGGCAGCCACAGGTTTTGATTATGACAGTCACAACCTATTTAGTTAGGTATTTGGTTCATAGGAGTCTTTTATCTAGTATTGCCTCTGGAATGAATGAACTCTGAGGTATGTATGAATAATTCCGGCTCAGCAGTAAGTACTGGTCATTAGTGAGCTCCTCTTTAAATGAATTCTTATCAGAGGTCCCTTCACATGGATTGTGTGTTATGAAATGCCTTTGACTATGGGGAGATGACAGAGGGCCAAGGAAAGTCAGTCAGTCCTTGACCAAAGACTTGGTGAGAACTAGCAAGTGAGAGGGAGGGCAGAGAGAGTGAATGAGAGTGAGACAGAAACAAGTGTGGGGTGGGGGAAGAGGTGAAGGAAGAGTGGACACATACCCATTGGTCAGCTCTCCCTTTAGGATGCCAGCCATTGTCTCCTAACCCAGGGTCCTTTCCTTTGGAGACCACAGACGTGACAGAGAAGGAAATGATTCTTGGTATTGAGCTCAAATACATACTTAACATTATGTAAAGTAGACTGAATAAAACTGGAATCTTTTCCCCACATAGATTTGGTTTCAAAACCAGAGAAGACACTTGAGGCTGAGCTGGCTGCAGAGTGGACACTCCTTGGGAGGAGAGTAGCTCCAGGGACACAAGAAGCCTTGGCCCTGGGCCCCAGGTGGGCCCCCAGCAGTGCCACTGCAATTCCTCAGTGCATCTCTTTGAAGTAGAAATGTCTCTTTAGGCTGTTTCCAATTTTGTTGCAGAGAATGCTGATGTCTCTTCCACAGCACGCTAGTGTTGGGAACGTGACCAGCATCCCCATCTGGTGGGAAGGTAGTTTGGAAAAGGGAAGGCCATGGATCTTCCGGTCCTGGTGTGGCAGACAGTACAGAGTCCTCTTCTTAATCCAAGAGCCAGGATCAGTGCATGAGTGCCTCAGGGGCCCGAGAGGGAGTAAGGGTAGTAAAAACAATATTTTTAAATGTCTATCTTAAGGTTGATGTGAAGATGGCCCGAAAGCCCTCTTTCTTCCTGTGTTCTCCTCCAGGATGCTTAACAAAGGAGGGAGACAAAAGTGATGCCATCACTAAACCGCAGACAGGTGTCCTCCTTCAGGCCTTTCAGAGGAACCAGTTCCCGGGAACTGCCATCAAGGAAGAGCTGGCCAAACAAACAGGCACTCCAGAATCCAGAAGTTTTCTGTCTGTGGTGCACAATTTGTCCCATAAGAAGTGGTATTGCCCGTGGAGACGGTACTAGAGAAATGGGAGCTGGTATCTTGAAAAAAGTTGAGAGTTCTTTGTTATGAGGGTGCTGTCTTATGTGTCTTATGTCATATTTGTCTTATGTCTTATGTGTTGTTACCTTTATCTCCATCCCAGGCTTCTGGGCACTAAACATCAGTGTAGACCCTGCCCCTCCACTAACCCCCAGGTGTGATAATCTAATCATCTAGGGTCCTCTCTTGTGGGAAAATCCTGCAATTCTAGCACATCAATGTGCAATCCATTCATGGGCCAGTGCAATAATTCCCCTAACTCATCCATATTTTGCAGACTAAATGTTATGTACAGACAAAATCACCAAGATAAAGCCAAACACATCACTTATGCCTCACAGATGGAATGAAGCTGGAACCTCTTAGGTCTTCTGACAGCCTTGTTTCCCTTTCTCTGTCTTAGACGTGGGCTCAGAACCGAAGAGCTCGGCCCCCAGGCCTGAGCAGACCCAGCCCCAGTCACAGACCTCGCCTGAATGCTCAGCAGCAGCACAGCAACCTGTGCATTGCCCAAGCAGCTCTGCACACAGGCCTCCCTCAAGCTCCCCCACAGCTCCCAAGGCAGCCATCGGTCATCTTACCCAGGCCTTCCTCCACTGTGCAGGTCTGTGGTCTTTAGGGGGCCCTCTGGGGGCTATGTGAGCCAGGCGCCCCAAGGGCCACGATGTGCAAGTCCACCTCGGCTGTGCCACAAGATCTCTCCTTTCAGGACTCACGTGTCAACAGGACCAACTCTCGGAGAAGCACAGTCACCCACTTAGTCTCCTTTCTGGCATGTGTACCAAGGAAACTGCCAGGATGACAAGAACAGTGATGACACCATCCTGGGGAGTTCTGCCCTTCAAGGACGCTACTCAGCCTCAGCCCGGTCATTCTGAGCAAGGATCACAACAAGGTTGGCAAGACACAGCCCACCTTAGCCAATAGTGGCGTAAGTAGCTCCAGGGCGTGGTGATCAAATCACCACCTGGGGACACGGTGCTGCTCCACAACCTGCTCACGCAGACACACCTACAGCAGCCTAGGGGATGGCCAAGCAAGGGGCCATCCCTTCCCTTTGAGCAACCGCACCAGCAACCTGCACACACCTCACGCCAAGTTTTTTTTTTGAGACAGAGTTTCACTCTTGTCACCCAGGCTGGAGTGCAATGGCACGATCTCAGATCACTGTGACCTCTGCCTCACAGGTTCAAGCAATTCTCTTGCCTCAGCCTCCCGAGTAGCTGGGATTCCCACAACCACAACCTGCTAAATTGTATATTTTTAGCAAAGACAGGATTTCAACATATTGGCCAGGATGGTCTCGAACTCCTGACCTCAGGTGATCCACCCACCTTGGCCTCCCAAAGTGCTGGGATTACAGGCGTGGGCCACCATGCCCGGCCTCACCTCAAACCTTTTAGATGAACTCCTAACAACCTCAGAGTTTCAGAAATCAGCATCACCATTTAGGATTAGGAGAGGAGAACCCTCCATGGCCCTCAGTCAAGAAGAGTTTCAGGCTCTGCTCGATGCCCTATAGGGCTCACTAGGGCTTCAGGTTTAGAAGCAAGAAGGTGTCCTTCTCACCACTCCATCAGGCCTCCTCCCCAGGATGAAGTAGCGTGACCCACAGGAGGATGAACAAGGGGGACACGTGGATTCTGAGCCCACGTCTAAGAAAGAGAAAGGAAAACAAGGATGTTAGAAGACCTAAGAGGTTCCAGCTTCATTCCCTCATCTGTGAGGCAGAAGTGACATCTGTTGGGCTTCATTGTGGTGATTCTGTCTGTACATGTCCTGGAACAAGACTAATGCAAGAGGAAACTGACCACTTGGAAACCCAAAAGGAGTGTCTTTTCTCTGTCTTGCAGACACTGCTTAAGTTCTGACCTCACTTCATGGCCTAAGTGATTGTTTCTAAGCTCCACACTGTCCTGTAGGCACCATGGCCACCAGGTGGTGGATACCTTTGCCACATCCTGAGGAGCCAAAGCATTTTTATGACAAACATGAACTCCTCCCTGTGACTGTCACCTCCTGAGCAGTCTGGACAATGCACAAACTAGAACTGAACCCAAGGTGAGAATAGGTAAAGGAAACACATCCGCACTTCACCTCTTCTGGTGAGTTCACAGGGTGAGCCTGAAGGTAGGCTGATGCAGAGAAAATGGGGGTGCTATATTTCTTCTTCAGGTGAGTTCATCACAGAGGGTTTCCATCTTAGCTTTTACCGGTGGAGATGGGAACTGGAAGTTATCTCACTATTTATCTACCAATGATTGATAACACAAGCTTAGATGGATAATACTGAATAGTGTTCACATGTAATCCTCCCTTTAAACATGTAGACAGAGAACATGACGAGGAAATGCAAAACAGCAACTCCGTGAAATCACTGAACAAAGCAGGATGTTCATCTTCTCACAGTTAGCATTTTGCATATATTTATACGCACATCTATGCACAAAGCTGCCCTTTTTGTTATAAATAAAAACAAACTTCTGTCAAGTGTAAGCCTCTTGGTTGTCTTTGTGTCTCCTCTCTTCCATTCAAGTGGTACCTTCTGAGAATACACTGCAGAACACCAAGCTATGTCTGCTTCTACTGGTAGCTCAAAAATATCCTTAAAAAAGGAAATGTGATTTCTTTATCAAGATGCCTGTCTTTCCCACAATTCTTGCATTCATTTGTGCTGTCTCCTTTCCATGTGAACCTGTGGGACCAGATCAGGATGCCTTGCTCTAGTTCATAGCTTGTATCTGCAAAGATGCCAGTCTGATATTACGACACACAGACATAGATGCATTTTGCTTAAGGATTTCTCTAGTGTGTGCCTATTCCAAATTCACTGTTTACTTCCAGATGATCGGCACAGGATACTTCTCTTCAGATTGTTTTTTGTTTGTCTTTAAAGAGACGGAGTCTCTGTCACCCAGGCTGGAGTGCAGTGGCATCATCAAAGCTGACTGCAGCCTTGAATTCCTGGGCTCAAGCAATCCTTCAGATTGATTCTATTAGCTAGGGTATTATAAATCTTCTCCCAACCCCACCTCACATACACATAGGGCAATGCACACACACACACGCACTCATTATAGTCTCACAGTTTCCCCTGAAAATAACCTGACAAATGTCTTAGGCAGCATTGGGACCATGCTGTTGGGTGTTGGCCTTAATTTTTTCAATAGTGCCCCAACATATTCTTCATGTGCAGAGATCAGACTATAGTATGGACGGTGCAAATGCCAAATTTCCAAGAGACATTTTGTCTTTGTCCGTTTGTGCTACTATAACAAACCATCAGAGACTAGGTCGTTTATAAACAGTAGAAATTTACCTCTCACAGCTCTGGAGGCAGGGAAATCCAAGATGAAGGCGCCAGAAAAGTGAGTGTCTGGTGAGGGCCAAGTATCGGCTTCCAAGGCAGCCCCTCCTTGCTGTTTCCTCTCAAGGGGAGTGGCACTGGGCCCTCATAGGCCAGAAAGGGGAGGGGCAAAAGAGGTCTAGTGTGTTCTCTCCGGCTTGCTCCTAAGATCACTAATCATTCATGAGGTAGAGCCCTCATGACCTTACCACCTCCCAAAGGCCAATCCTTTGCAAGTTGTTGCACTGCAGATTCAGTTTCAACATGACTTTGGTTTTTTGTTTTTTGGTTTGTTTAAGACGGAGTCTTGCTCTGTTGTCCAGTTTGGAGTGCAGTGACACAATCTCAGCTCACTGCAACCTCTGCCTCCTGGGTTCAAGCTTCTCCTGCCTTAGCCTTCCAAGTAGCTGGAGATTACAGGCACCTACCATCACGCCCGGCTAATTTTTGTATTTTTAGTAGAGAGAGGGTTTCACCATGTTGGCTAGGCTGGTCTCGAACTCCTGACCTCAAGTGATCCTCCCAAAGTGTTGGGATTGCAGGTGTGAGCCACCACGCCTGGCCTCAACATGACTTTTGGAAAGGATACGAACACTCTAAAGCATAGTGGATGTTACAGTCAATCTCCCTATGGTCAGGGTAAGGTCATGTGGTCTGTGGCCCAGGTAAAGGCCATCAGGCTCCACGAATGTAAGGTTCACCCAGTGGTATGTTGGCAAGCAGCAGTGCCAGGCCACGCTCAGGCACACTGGCGAGGAGTTCTGCACTGGGAGAGCAGGACGGTTAATTCCTCTGGTAATCTGGGGAGAACTGGTACCTTTCTCTCTTTTCACAGCCACCTGAGCCATGGGCCACCACGGATGTGCACCTTGACACTCTGAGGGGTCAGGAGAGCATGTGTGATGGCAGCAAGTGAAGGAGCAGCACAGGAGAGGGGTGCAAGTACTACCCTTCCTGAATGCCTTGTTAGGCAAGTGGAGTGCCACACTCACCTCCCTCAGTGGTCTCCTGCCTTTCCACGAACCTCACAATAGGCCATCTGCATGCGCAACCCAGGGGTGTGCAATAACAAACAATATTCTGTAGGAATGTTCCACGCAGCCAAAGAGCTCCAGCCAGACCCCTGGAAAGTGGGGCTCAAGTGCTGATTAGTTCATGTGCAGTGTGATCACTACCTTTACAGGTGGGAGCCTCAGAGACCACCTGCCAACGGGTTGAGCCCAAGTCAACTCATGCAGGGATACAGCCAATGAGTAAGCACTCTATCCTGCACACAAGAGCATTTTAGGATGGGAAGAGATGTGACACTCACCTCCCTTAAGAAAAGTGCATTACAACAAAGGCCAAAGTACAAACCTGCCAGTATCTGGTGGTTCTGTCCAAAAAGCATTTGCCATAATACGGAACCTGTCAGTTGGCCAAGAGCAGTTAGTTAAAATTGGACTAGATGACGCTGGCTTTGATGGGCCATCCTGTTTATGCCAATGGTTGTAACTACTTACTTTTTGCCCTGATGGTGAAGGAAGTATCCCCACCCTGGTGCTATAGAAAAGTTGAATGCTGAACACCTGACACTGGACAGATAAGATCTAGTTGTCCGTGACACCAATTCTCAGAAAGGTAAGAAAGACTACATGCCAGGCAGAGCCACACAGGGTTCTGCCTGGGAGCAGAGAGGAAAAGCAGGGGCTGTGGTGAGCAGCTGTATTATCCAGAGAGTACAGTGACTACAGCTGTTTGCTGTGGGAGGATGTGAGAGATTTAATAAATAATTCCAAGAGTTGGCAAGGAAGCAAATCTTACTATTTAGGAATAAGCAAGAACTGCGCCTGGCCCCCCAGACAGGAAGGATTGTCTGCTAGGTTACCTTACCTGTGGAAGCACGGTGGGGATGGAAACAAGGTTAGATCATTTGAGGCCCTTTCAGCTTCAGATGTCAAAAGAACCAAGAATACTAGGCCTTAATTTCAGGCCACAGTTACCATAATTTGAAATATATTCAGGACATATAAAAGCAATTCAAATGTTAATTAATGGTGATTACAAGTTCAGACAGAAACATATGACTAATAAAAGAACACCCTAGTACAGAAACAAGATGTTAGTCGGGTTCGTCGGTTATTTACTTATTTATTTACTTAATATATTTCATTTTTTTAGAGTAGCTTCAGGGTTACAGAAAAATTGAGCAAAAAATACAGAGAATTGTCATATAACCCTTCACCCCTCCCATCCCCCCACAGGCTCTCCAATTATTAACATCTTGCATGATTATGGTACATTTGTTACCATTAATGAGCCAATAGTAATAATTATTAACTGAAGTCCAGAGTTGACATTAGGGTTCACTCTGTTTTCCATTCACTGTTTTCCATTCTCTGCATTTTGACAAATTACAGTACCCTAGAGAGTACTTTACTGCCCTAAAAATCTCTCCACCTTCCATCCCTCCTTTCCCCTGAACTCTCAGCAACCACTGGTCCTTTCACTGGCTCCATAGTTTTGCCTCTCCCAGAACGTCACATAATTGCAATCATAAAAAAACAGCCTTTTCAGACTGGTTTTCACTTAACGATAAGCATTTTTAATGACTTGATGTCTGATTTCTTTATCA
Source organism: Ateles fusciceps (assembly GCA_036589455.1). Taxonomy (NCBI): domain Eukaryota; kingdom Metazoa; phylum Chordata; class Mammalia; order Primates; family Atelidae; genus Ateles; species Ateles fusciceps. Next base: position 287,825 of record JAZHEH010001988.1, on the reverse strand, counting down.
TCTGCCTGAGTACTACATCCTGCAACCTTGCTATAATTGCTTATTAATGCCAGCAGGGTTTTTGCTGGTGTTTGTTTAGAATTCTCTACAAAGAGAATCATGTTACTTGTTAACAAAGAAGTTGTATTTCCTCCTTCCAAATCTATGTGCATTTTATTTCCTTTTTTTTGTGTGCATTAGATAGCACCTCTAGTACAATGCTGAAAAGCAGTGGTGAGAGGGGGATATCCTTGCCTTGTTCCTGTTCTTAACCAGAAAAGCATCTAGTTGGAAGGATGATGTTAGCTGTAGTTTTTTTTGTAGTAGTTCTTTACCAAGTTGAATAAGTTCCTCTGTATCCCTTCTGTGTTGAGTTTTATCATGAATGGGCATTGGATTTTGTCAAATGCTTTTTCTGTACCTATTGATATGATCATATTTCATCTATGAGCTGATTAGCAAATATTGAACCAGCTTTGCATTCCTGATTTGGTAATATTTTGAGGATTTCTGCATCTGTGTTCACTGGAAATACTGATCTGTAGTTTTCCTTTCTTGTAATATCTTTGCCTGGTTTTGGTATTAGGGTAATGCTGGCCACACAAAAATGAGTTGGGAAGTGTTATCTCTGCTTTCATTTTCTGAAAGAGATGGTAGAGACTTGGTATCATTTCTACCTTAGGTATTTCAAAAAATGCACATCAGTGAACCCATTTGGTCCCACTACTTTGTTTTGGAAGGTTATAAATTACTGCTTCAATGTATTTAACAGATATATATGCCTATTGAGGTTTACCTTGTATGAGTTTTGAGAGAATACATCTCGCAAGGAATTGGTTCATTTTAGCTATCAAATTTACTGAGTTGTCCATATTTTTTATAATCCTTTTGGTAACCATAGGTTCAGCTGTGATGGCTTTTCATTTTTTGATATTAGCAATATTTGTCTTCTGGTTTTTTTTCTTAATCTAGCTAGAGGTTTATCAATTTTACTGACCTTTCAAAGAACCAGGTTTGGGTTTGATTTTCTTTCTTCAATTTCACTGATTTTTACTCTAGTTTTTTTCCAGGTTACTTTGGATTTAATTTGCTCTTCTTTTTCTAGTTCCCTAAAGTGGAAGCTTAGATTACTTGTGTAATCTAGGATCACTAGACTGTATAATCTTAGATTATTTGTATGATCTGATCATGTAATATAGTGTGCAGTCTTCACACTGTCAATAAAAGCCCCACACCACCTTGATCCTGGCTCTGCTCCAGCCTCAACCCTCCTCTTCATATTCTCAAAAGTCTCTGAGAGCCCAGATCCCTGTCTCGGTACACTGAGCCTTGAAATGACAGTCCAACAGCCCTAGACAGCAACTGCACTATATTATATGTGTGGGCCTCTTTCCAGGGCCTTGTCTTGGAGAGCAGCTGCTTAAAGAAAATTTGGACTATCATTTAGGCTGAAGGCTGAAGTGTTCACATGTACCCCAGGCACTTCATGGCATGGGATGAGCCATGGGTAAGAGAGAAAGGGAGTAACATGGAGGCAGGCCTAGATCCTCACATGTACAGAACAGATTGTTTTTTGGACAATTTGTTATTTTGACTTATTACTTTAAATGGATAAACATTAGCTCTGTGGGTCTCCTTTAAATTGTTTCAGAACATGACAAACATCTGGGATGGGCCCGATGATGTAACCACTACCAAACTAGGAATACCTACTTCTTATTCACAATTATGTTAAATTCCATTATGCATATGAAGCACATGGTTTATATCACATACGACTTGCATATATGTAAGTCCTGTGAACTTCAGGGATAATTCACAAATGTGTTTAATGCTGCTGCCCCGATTAGTCAATTTATCTATGCTTTAAGAAAAGCTTCATATTCAAAGTGGATACCAGGGATAGGACTGCAGAAAGGGTGTGGTTATTAATACAAGGGAACTACTTGAGGCTAAATCTTGATTCCTTTGTAATCCTGATACAATGTGGATCTCAGATTCCTTCCCAGTTAATTGTGTTGATGGTTACTCAGATGTAAAAGTGGTAAAAGTTTGATACAACCACACACACATACGTGGTGCATGCAAACCATGGTAAAATCTGAGTAGGTCTGTGTCTACTAGCATGGTAACATCGATTTCTTGGACTTGACTATACACTAGGATTATATGTTATCCTCAGAGGAAGCTTGGTGAAGTGTACATGGGAATTCTCTGTACTCATTACAACTTCTTGTGAGGTTATTTTAATTATTACTTTTTTAAGTCCTTAAAGCTTTACATTCTACAAAATACATCTATAAATTATTGTTAGATGCCCTAAAACCTATTATGGCATCAAACGGAAAACAACTTGTTATATTTTATTGCTAAGCAAAATATTCACTTTAGATTCCTTAAATTGACACTTTTCTCCTCAGTGTAAACTCTAACATATTCTTGTTTGTATTTTTGCCAAAAACTTTCACAAATTAAAAAAATTCTGTAAGGTTTTATGCCAGTATTAACCATCTGATATTCAATAGAATGTAACTTCCTAACAAAGGCTGTCCTGTAATTGTTGTAGTCTATGGGTTTATTTCCTGCTGCTGCATTGGAGTAATATAAGGCGAGTTTGTGGATAGTTACTAAACATTCAGGATGTCAATAGGGCTTTCTCCACAGTATGAAAACTATGAGGCACTGTGGAGGCTGACTTGTGGCTGGAAATTTCTAATATTCATTTCATTCATAAGGTTTTTCTCCTATGTGTGTTCTCTGATGTACAATGAGGTTTGACTTTTGAGAGAAGGTTTTCCTGCATGTGTTACATTCATAGGGCTTTTCCCCTGTATGTGATCTCTGATGTTTAGCAAGGTCTGATTTACGGTAAAAGATTTTTCCACATTCATTACATTGACAAGATTTCTCTCCTGTGTGAGCCCTGTGATGTACTGTGAGTGATGATTTGTGACTAAAGGATTTCCCACATTCATTGCATTCATAGGGTTTCTCCCCTGTGTGCTTTCTTTGATGTAAAATAAGTCCTGACTTCACACAGAAAGACTTTCCACATTCGTTACATTTATAGGGCTTTTCTTCTGTATGGGTTCTCTGATGTACAATTAGAGCTGACTTATGGCAGAAGGCTTTTCCACACTCATTACATTCAAACGGTTTCTCCCCTATGTGAATTCTCTGATGCTGAGTGAGTTGTGACTTCTGGCAGAAGGTTTTTCCACATTCATTACATTCATAGGGTTTCTCCCCTGTATGTGTTCTATTATGTTTAGTTAGGTATGATTTATTGTAAAAGATTTTTCCACATTCATGACATTCATAGGGCTTCTCCCCTGTGTGTGTTCTGTAATGTTGAGAGAGGGTTGACTTATGGCTGAAGAATTTCCCACATTCAGGACATGCAAAGGGTTTCTCCCCTGTGTGAGTTCTCTGATGTACTGTGAGGTCTGACTTCAAGCAGAAGGTTTTCCCACATTCATAACATTCATAAGGTTTCAACCCTGTATGAATTATCTGATGCCTGGTGAGTACTGACTTGTGGTAGAAAGTTTTCCCACATGCATTACATCCATAAGGTTTATCTCCTATGTGAGTTCTCTGATGCTGTGTAAGATGTGACTTTTGACAAAAGGATTTCCCACACTCAGGACATTCAAAAGGTTTCTCACCTGTGTGAGTTCTCTGATGTACTGTAAGGTGTGAATTCATACAGAAGGATTTTCCACATTCGTAACATTCATAGGGTTTCAGCCCTGTGTGTGTTCTCTGATGTTTAGTGAGGTCAGATTTCTGGTAAAAAGTTTTCCCACACATATTACATTGATAGGGTTTCTCCCCTGTATGTGTTCTCTGGTGTAATGTGAGGGCTGACTTATGGCTAAAGGCTTTTCCACATTCATTGCATTCAAAAGGTTTCTCCCCTGTGTGTGATCTCTGATGTTTAGTGAGGTTTGACTTCTCCCAGAAAGTTTTCCCACATTCATTACATTGAAAGCGTTTCTCTCCTGTGTGCACCCTCTGATGTCGCGTGAGATGTGACTTCTCCCAGAAAGCTTTCCCACATTCATTGCATTCAAAGTGTTTCTCTCCTTTATCACCTTTCTGAAGCTGTGACACACACAATTTCCTCCTGAAATTATTCCCACTTTCACTACAATCATAGTGTTTCATAGGTACCTCATGATGTTTAGAAAAGGCAGACTTCACACATAAGGACTTCTCACAATCACTAAATTCATAGTGATTGGCCTCTGAGGGAGGTATCTGATGGAACAAGAGGGATGAACTATCACAGAAAGTTCTCCCGAATTCATTATATTCACAGTTATTCTCTTCTGCATTCTCTCTCTTCTGTGTATTGAATATTGCCTTTTCAAGGACGGTTTCCTGACATATACTATATTCAAAATTGTGCTCTAAAGTTTGAATCTTCCAATGCTGCAAAGTGTCCTCACGAAGACTCAGAGTGTTCCTATTTTTCAAAACTTCATTTTTCTCTTGAGTATGAGTTTTATCATGCTTAATATTGAGTAACAACTTTCCACAGGCATTAAATTCATCAGGCTTTTTTCCTAAATAGTTTATCTTACTGATAACCAATTCTGAAACAGTGTTGAAACTCATTCCACATGAGTCACACTGACAGAACATTTTTCTGGAAGGAAAAGAACTTACATCCAAGTTAAATGGTATTCCTATTACTTTACCTCGTTCCTTAGTCAGCATTTCATTATTGATGAATACAACTTCCCACAAATGTTTAGATTGGTTTTCTTGGCTCCTCTCTTTTAGGTGATCAGCTGTCCAGACTTCTAGAAACAAGCAAAATTAATCTTAGCATATAAATACCAAAACATTTCTTAGGGAATGAGATCTCTATACAAATGCCCTATGTTGTGGCCGACTCTGGCTTTTTGGCCAAGTTCCAGAGATGAACATAATTGCAAGTACATGTTTTTTGTATTTCATGGGCTTGGGGTGAAAACACACAAAAACCAGAAATAAAAGGCCTAGGCTAGTAGAAAAACAGAGAGGAATTTAACTATTTGAATGCACACATTTGGTTTCTAATGTAAAAAGAGTAACAGCAACTGCTTACATATGCATTTCCCATGCATCCCCCCCCCAAGAACTATAAAGGTCAGCATAAGTGGAGCAAATAATATTATCTGTAATAATCCATGAATTTAGCATAACTAGGAGATGGAGAATATTACTAATTTCAAATCACCACTAAGCAATAAATATTCAGATACAGCAAAAAGTAACAGCCCATGCCTACAAAGAGTCAGCCAGAGACTGTAGTAATCACATAGAATAGAGGACACAGAGAGCCCAGAGGGCATGAAACACTAAACTACTCCCAGAAAGGGAAAGTTTCACTATGAGCGGGAAAATACTCAGAAGATGTCTGAGTTCATGTAGATTAAAGCTCAGGCTACTGGGAAATCCAAAAGAAGAGACTTGGATTGCATGCAAACTAAAGAGGCAAAGGGTAATCAAACTCAGGAATGAAGTTGTAAAGAGGACAGTAATCACAGAAAGTAAGACTTGTAATTTAGGACTTATTAAAGACATTCCTTATTAAGGAATCTGTTATGGACTAATTGTCCCCCCTAAAAATGTGTATGTTAAACTTGTAATTTAGGACTTATTAAAGACATTCCTTATTAAGGAATCTGTTATGGACTAAATTGTCCCCTCTAAAAATGTGTATGTTAAAGTCCCAACCTCCAGTGTGACTGTATTTGAAGATGGGGACTTTAAGGCGATTAAGGTTAAATGAGGTCATAAGGGTAAGACACTAATACAATGGCATTGGTGCCCTTATAAGAAGAGGAAGAGATTGGAAAGCATATGCATAAGCTCTCTTCTACCCCTCACCCTCAACCACTGGTCATATGCACAGAGAAAAGGCTGTGTGAGGACACCACAAGAAAATGCCATGTGAAAGCCAAGGAGAGAGACCTCACCAGAAACCAAACCTGCTGGCATCTTGACTTTGGAATTCCAGCCTCCACAACTGTGAGAAAACTTATTTAAACTATCCAGTCTGTTGAACTTTGTTACAGCAGCCTGAGTAGACTAATACAAAGCCAAAGAGGAAACTATACTTGACTGAAACTGGAATAAACAGCATTGTAAAGGAGAATGAAACAAGAAAAGAGAGAAGTAGCCACAATTTTAAAAGAGTAAGAAAAAAGAAAATTGGATCAGAAAGTTCTAGATAAAGATGATCTACAATTAAATAAATAAATAAAAGTATAATGTAGTATATATGTTACTGCAGTCCTTACAGAAGAAAAAACAGTGGAATAAATCTAATATTAAAAAGTATAATTTAAGACAGCTGTCCAGAAATAAAAGATCTAATCCATATATTCAAAGGAACCACCATGAACCTGGAAAAACTGTTCAACAACATTTTTCTCTAAAACAAATCTTAATAAAACTACTAGATGTTAAAAATTGAAGAAAAAGTCCCCTAAAGAACTTGAGACCAAGTCTCAGCAAACTTTTACTTTGATAATAAGTCTTGAAATCAAGTAATATTATCCATACAACTCAGCTTTTATTTATTTTTATTTTTATTTTTTATTTTTAGACAGAGTTTCGCTCTTGTCGCCCAGGCTGGAGTGCAATGGCACCCTCTTGGCTCACCGCAACCTGTGCTTCCTGGGTTCAAGCGATTCTCCTGCCTCAGCCTCCCGAGTAGCTGGGACTACAGGCATGCACCACCACGCCCGACTACTTTTGTATTTTTAGTACAGACAGGGGTTCTCCATGTTGGTCAGGCTGGTGTCGAACTCCTGACCTCAGGTGATCCGCCCACCTCAGCCTCCCAAAGTGCTGGGATTATAGGCGTGAGCCACTGCGCCCAGCCCTTCAGCTTTTATTTTTCAAAGTTATAATTATTCCAGTGTATATTTCCACATAAAGTTTAGAATCACATAGTCAATTACTATGAGAAATCCTGCTAATTACTACATGGAATTATATTATTTTGAAACTATAAGTCAGTTTAAAGAGAAAACATGTTAACAATATTAAGCTTTCTGACTTTTCAATACTGAGCTTTTCTCAATGAAGAGAGAAACTTCCATTTCTCTCTGCAGTAGATTATTGTTTCCAGTGTGGTCTTTCACAACTTTTGCCAGACAGAGCTGCAAAAAAAATATTTTTGAAACTATTACAAATTGAACTTTTTAAAATTTCAGTTTCCAATTGATCACTGCTAATATATAGAAGTAAAATTCATTTTTACATATTTTTATCCTACCTCCTAACTACACTCAATAATTCTACTCATTCTTTTTCCCATATCTTGGGAGACTCCATTAGATTTCCTACATAGATAATCGAATCTTTTGTAAATGAAGACGTTTCTACTTCTTTTCCACTCTAGTCTCCTGTTTTTCGTTCCTGGTTATACTAGGTAGTATATATTACAATAACAACTACGAGGGCACATCCGTGTCATGTTCCTGATATTGGAAAGAAATCATTTCCATTTTTCACAATTACATACAAGGTCAATTATACATTTTCTGTAGATGACTTTTATTAGATTAAAGAAAGTTATCTTCTATTCTACATTTGAGTTTTAATCAGAAATGGATGCTAAATTTTATCAAATGCTTTCTCTGCATATATTGAAATGGTCATATGGCTGCGACTTTTTTCCTATTGTTTCTTTTTAATACAGGACAGAGATGACTACATAATTGATGGGGCCAGTGCAAAATAAAAATGTGAGGTCAGTTACTCAGAATGTATAAAAAGCATAGTAAAAGGTAGAATAAATTATGTTTTTTAAAAAATATTTTATTACTTGTAAAATGTAATAGGTATAATAGAAATATATAACAGCAAATTTACAAATCACAAAAGAAGTTTTGTTGTAATAACTTTAATACAATGATTTCTAATCATTTGTTAATATGAAATCTTGATTGATCATAAGATTTTCTGGCACTCTTTGCAAATTCATTTATTAAGTCATCAAAATTTATATTTTTAGCAACTTCATTTTCAACATATAATTGAAAGTAACATGTATTCTTGGAAAATGCAAGATAAGTAATTTTTAATTTTGAGAAGGTTGATTTTTCAGCTGATGCAATCATTACTGGATCTCTGTCTCTCTCTCTCTCTCTCTCTCTCTCTCTCTCTCCTTCTTCATGGAATCTAGCTCTGTCACCAGGCTGGAGGGCAGTGACACAATCTTGACTCACTCTAACCTCCCCCTCCCAGGTTCAAGCAATTCTCCTGCCTCCGCCTCTCAAGTAGTTGGGATTATAGACACGCGCCACCAAGCCCAGCTAATTTTTTTATTTTTAGTAGAGACGGGGCTTCACCATGTTCCAGGATGGTTTCGATCTCCTGACCTCATGATCCACCCACCTTGGCCTCCCCAAGTGCTGGGATTACAGGCATCATGAGCCATAGTACCCGGCTGCTGTTGGTTCTTTATACATTGTGACAATACGGGCTAAATTTCTGATTTCTGATACATTATTGCACAGTAAAAGTTAAAAATATATACAAGTTGGGCTGGGCACGGTGGCTCATATCTGTAATCCCAGCACTTTGGAAGGCTGAGGCAGACAGGTCACAAGGTCAAGAGATCGAGACCATCCTGGCTAACATGGTGAAACCCCGTCTCTATTAAAAATACAAAAATTAGCTGGGCATGGTGGTGTGCACCTGTAGTCCCAGCTACTCAGGAGGCTGAGGCAGGAGAATCACTTGAACCTAGAAGGTGAAGGTTGCAGTGAGCCAAGATTGCGCCACTGCACTCTAGCCTGAGGACAGAGCAAGATTCCGTCTCAGGGAAAAAAAAAACAAAAAACATATATATATATATATATACACACACACACACACACACAAGTTTTGGTATATATAGACATAAAGACTACAGTAGTAGTTCTCTGAAATTAATTCTTCGTGAATAGTTTTGTACAAAACTGAATTCAATTGTGCATGTAAATTTATACAGTGGCACTTAATATTTCCTCCAATATTTTCTACATCTTGTACAAGAAACCAAAAATGGTTTCATTATTTGCATGTAATTGGAAACACCTGTTTATGCAGTGTATTGCTATATTTTCAAATGCAAAAAAAAAACCTATTTTTAGAATTGATTTCTTTGTTAACACTTGATTCATCCAAAATTTCATTGAAAAATAATGTTCTCTTCCATCAAATGAAATTCCTATTTCTAGGCCTGTAGACATTTGCTTTGCAATGTTGCAGCAGTTCTTAAAACCAGAGAATCTATACTCCAAAGAATTCTAGTAACTGCCTAGTCTGCCTTAACACAACGCCCACAAGTATGCTTTTATTTTCTAATACTTTACTGACAAGATGACTGCCTGAAAGCTGAAGATTACCATCCCAGTATTTAGTCCAAAAAATTAGTATTTTCTCAGATGTCAAAGGGACAGGCTCAGGGGAAGAGACAAGCAAGCCAGTCTCACACTGTGGGTCCTCTCTGAGATGCAACTATTGAGTTTGCTGCTGCTGCCACCAATGTGAACAAAGGTCATGGCCTTGGCCACCCACACACAATTCCAGGACACTCCCAGCCCATACTACACAGACTAGCTTAGTAGGACACTACCTCTCAAGGATCCTGTCTACTTGCACACATAGTCCAGTGTCCATCAGACTTCACATCTGAATCACAAGTTCAAAGATAAAACTGTGAAGAACTTCAAGATGGCAACAACAGGGCATTAAGCCAAGTACAGGGTCCCTTCTTACAAAAGTGCAGCAACATGTGACTGTACAAGTCACCTAGCCACAAAGTTGGCCTGGACACAGGGAATTACACTGACCGCTTTTCAAATGTTGAAAAAGCCCACCAGGGATTGACCACACTTGGTCATGAGGTATTAACCTTGTTATATACCACTGGTTTCCAATCCCTAGAGTTTTTTAAATTTATGTTCATGAAGGGCACTGGTCTATAGCTTTCCTTCTTTGCAATGTCTTTGTCTGGTTTTGTTATTAGGGCAATGCTGGACTCAAATAATGATTTAGGAAGTAAATCCCCTTCTTGAATTTTCTGGAACAGTTTGTATAGAATTGGTACTGTTTGCTGGAAGTCACTACTGAAAGCATCTGGGGGACCTGGGGTTTTCTTTGTGGAAAGGTTATCTATTGGTTTTGGAGTAAGTAGTAGTAGTTATTTGAAGGAAACTGTTCATTTCATCAGAATTGTCAAATTGATAACTTACAGGTACAGTATTCCCTCACTTCCTTCATAACATCTATAGAACCTTCAGTGATCCATCATTCTTATGTTTGATATTCATAATCTGTTCCACCTACAAGTTTATCCATTTTATCGATCTTCTCAAAGAACCAACTTTTGGTTTCACTGATTTTCTCAACTGTTTTTCTGTTTTTACAGATTATATTGTTCTCTGTTTTTTGTTATTTCCTTTCTTCTACTATTATATGGATTTGTCTTATTTTCTGCATTCTCAAAGTGGAAGTAGCTAAGACCATTGATTTCAACCTTTCTTCTTATCCAACACAAGTTAAACTTCATGCATGTGTATATTGGGTATATACATATGCATAAATATATACACATATGAAATTCCATATATGTGAAATGTACATATTATATATTTAATATATATTGCACATAATACATTATATCCCATATATGAGAAACATATATACATTTACATATGGTGGATATATATACACACACAATACAAACATACACAATGCCTATTTGTGTTGCATAAGAAAGATCTCAGGCTGAGCATGGTGGCTCATGCCTGTAATCCCAGCACTTTGGGAGGTTGATCATGAGGTTAGGAGTTTGAGACCCGCCTTGCTAACACGGCGAAACACCATCTCTACTAAAAATACAAATAAGTAGCTGGGTGTGGTGGCACGCACTTGTAGTCTAAGATACTAGGGAGGCTGAGGCAGGAGAATTGCTTGAACCCGGGAGGCAGAGGTTGCAGTGAGCAGAGATCACACCACTGCACTCTAGCCTGGGGGACAGAGCGAGACTCCGTCAAAAAAAAAAAAAAAAAAAAGATCTCAAATCAATGACCTCAGGTGCTTCCACCTTAAAAAGCTAGAAGAAGCAAATTAACCCCAAAAGTAAGTAGAAAAAAGGAGTAAGGATCAAAGTGGAAAACAATGAAATCAATGAGTATCATATGTATTTTATATCTAAATTTATATATGCAAATTATATCGATATTTCTATATCTAAATTTACTATATGTAAATTTCCCATGAATTCTGTTCTCATTAACCCAAAGTTCAAAATACTTTCTAATTTCCCCTTCGAACTCTTCTTTAAAGCATGCAGTATGTAGAAGTATATTCAGTTTCTCTTACAGATAGGTGCAAAATATAAATCCTCTTTTGCAACCCAGAACTCATTGTTCAGTATGAGTTTTGATACATGTAAGAAGGGATATTGTGAAAGAAATAACAACAACAAAAAAAGTATATTCAGTTTCTAACTATTAGGGATTTTACACATACTTCTGTTGATTTTTAACTTAACTAAATTTAAACCCCTTATGATGGGAGAAACTATTCTATATGACTTTAATCCTTTTAAATTTATTAAGATTTGCTTTATAACCAAGAATGTGATTTACCCTTGTTAATATATTCATTCATCTGCCCTTGAAAAAAATGTATATTCCACTGTTTAATTTGGGGAGAAGGATACAGAAGAAAATTTTATAAATGTCAATTAAGTTATTTAGGGTTAACTCTATTATATCTCTGCTCCTTTTCCACTTCCTGTTTTATCAATTATGAGAAGAATGATAAAACCTCTGATTATAACTGTGGATCTATTTTTCCTTCCAGTTCTAACAGATTTTGCTTCAAATATTTTATAAATCTGTTACTAACCTAAGTTCAGGATTTTTAAATCCTCTTGACGAACTGATCTCTATCAATATGAAAAAAATCTTTATCACTGGTATTCTTGGCTCTGAAAGCTACTTCATCTATCACAGCGCTGGAGCCTTATTAATTGTATCATTCTATATCTTTTCTCATTCTTTTTATGTTTATCTATCTTTGAATGTAACATGTTTCCTTTATAGGCAGCATGATTGGATCTTACCATTTTTATTTATCTTATCCAGAAATCTCTGCCTTTAAATGGGGTGTCTTAGACCATTTATATTTTCTGTGATCATCAATGTTTATAAAAGCTTTAACTATGCTGGGCACGGTGGCTCGTGCCTGTAATCCCAGCACTTTGGGAGGCTGAGGCGTGCAGATCATGAGGTAAGGAGATGGAGACCATCCTGGCTAACATGGTGAAACCTGGTCTCTACTAAAAAAATATATACAAAAAAATTAGCCAGGTGTGGTGGCATGTGCCTGTAGTCCCAGCTACTCGGGAGGCTGACGCAGGAGGATCGCTTGAACCCGGAAGGTAGAAGGTACAGTGAGCCAAGATCACTTCACTGCACTGCAGCCTGAGCAACAGAGCAAGACTCTCTCTCAAAAAAAAAAAAAAAGTTTTAGTCTGTACTTTTCAGTAATAGTACATTTATGAAACTTTAAATAGTATATACTTCTTTTCATAGCCTTTTTAGGCTATGATTGTCAGATATTTTAAATATATGTTATAAACCCAATACATTTGATGTTATTTTTGTATAAAGTCAGTATCCTTCTTAGAGATTTAAATAAAGAAAAATATCTGTATACATATCCAAATAGTCAACATTTTCTGTTCTTCATGCCCCTGGATAGATACAGATTTCCATCGGACATCAGAACACCTCTTGTGGTGCAGGTCTGCAGGAGAGGAAATCTTTCAGCTTTGCTTATCTGAAATGTCCTTATTTCTTCACTGTTTCTTACCGCTGTTATACTGAGTACACAACTCTACATTGAGTTTTCTTGCTTTTAAAACTAAAAATAATATTCTATTATCTTCTCTGTTGCCTCATTTAAGGAGAAATCTGCTATCATCCTTAACTTTGTTCCCCATAAAGCAGGTCCTTTGTCTCTGGCTGCTCTGAGGATTCATTTTAACGCTAATTTAGAGCATTCTAGTTATGATTCATGTGCCTTGGTATAGTTCTCTTCATGCCTCTGTGCTCAGGGTTTGATGAGCTTCTTGGATCAGTAGGTTCCCATCACATTTGGAAATGTTTTCATCATCATCAAAATATTATTCTCTGTTCTTTCCCACTTTCCTTCAAAGACTCCAATTCTGTGTTAGCCTACCTGAAGTTCTCCTAAAGCTCACAGGGGCTTATTTTTCTTGTCTTTTTTTTGAGATACAGTCTAGCTCTGTCGCCCAGGCTGGAGTGCAGTGGCACGATCTCGGGTCACTGCAACCTCTGCCTCCCGGGTTCAAGCAACTCTCCTGCTGTAGCCTCCTAAGTAGCTGAGACTACAGGCAAGAACCACGCGTGCCAAGCTAATTTTTGTATTTTTAATAGAGACAGGGTTTCACTATGTTGGCCAGGATGGTCTCGATATCTTGACTTTGTGATCCACCCACTTCAGCCTCCCAAAGTGCTGAGATTACAGATGTGAGCCACCACGCCCAGCCTGTTTTTCAAATACACTTTTTCTGTTTCATTTGGATAGTTTCTATTACTACATGTTTAAGTTCACTAATCTTTTCTTCTGTATTGTTTAATCTGCCCTTAGTTCTTACCCTATGTGTTATTCTTTTTTTCTTTTCTTTTTTTTTTTGGAGACAGGGTCTCAACTGTCACCCAGGCTGGAGTGGTGCGGTGGCGCAGTTTCGGCTCATTGAAACCTCCGCCTCCCAGGTTCAAGCGATCTTCCCACCTCAGCCTCCCAAGTAGTTAGGGCCACAGGCATGTACCACCACACCCAGCTAATTTTTTTGTTGTTGCATTTTTGGTACAGACAAGGCTTCCCCATGTTGCCCAAGCTGGTTTCAAACTCCTGAGCTCAGGAGATCCACCTGCCTTAGCCTCCCAAACTGCTGGAATTGCAGGTGTGAGACACCAATGGCCGGCCATGTATTTTTCATCTAAAGCACTATCATTTTCATTTCTAGAAATCTGATTTCTATCTTTTCTGTTATACTGAATTTTGATTTAGGATTTTTAAAAATTCTTCCATGTCTCTACTTAGGTTTTAGAACATACAGAACCCAATTATAATACTGTTTTCACTCAACTTCTCAGTTAATTCTAATATCTATGGCAATTCTGAGTCCATTTCAATTTCCTAGTTAGTCTCTGAGAAAGCTCATGTTTTCCCATATGTCTGTAGGTCTGATAATCTTTCCATGGATGGAAAACAGAGTTTTACTTGGCTGGATGTTGGATACTTTTGGCTTCCTGGAAGTATTTTTGTGCTTTGTTCTAGGATGCACTTAAGTCACTTGGAAACAATGTAACACTTTCAGGTCTTGCTTTTATGATTTGTTAGGCAAATCTGGAGCAGTACTCAGTCTGAGGGCACATTACTCCTCACCACTGAGAAAAGACCTTTGTGATCACTCTACCCAATACTCTAAATTACGAGTTTTCCCACTCTGTCTGACAGGATCAGTCCTTTTCCGGGCCCTATGCGAGTACTGTGTACTGTTTCTTCTGCTTCTTTTCAAAAGTTCTTTCACTCATTTCCTCATATACATCAGCTTCTTAGTACTTTGCTAACATTCATGGAGGCCCCTTTACGGATCTCCAGACCTCTCTCTGTGTGCATCTATCTCCTGCAAACCACCATCACTTCTCAACCCCCACAGCTTCAAGTTCTAGGAAAGAACAGCCAAAAGGCCTTGAGCCAGCTTCTTCCACCACCCCAATTAAAAGATCCAGCCCAGTCATGGCAGTCTGAGCACAATGCCCACATAGCCCATCGAGAAGAGATTCCAAAAGAAACCAAGAAGACCACAGACTACTGACGCAACACAGATCCCTGATCATAAAGCACAGTGTCACCCACCCAAATAAAAGCAAGACACTGCTGTAGCCCCCAGATCCAGAATAATGGAGCAGGACTCTCGCCCAGGGCCAGAGGCCGGCTGTAAGGACAGAGAGCTCCAAACCTCTCCTCTAGAAAACTCACTTTGTTCAGAACACAATGTAAGTGAGTATAAGCGTAAAGTTACCCTCAAAAAGAATGGAATTTCAATGAAAACCAATTGAGAAGAGGGTGGCAGTTCCATGACAGCAACAAGCTAAACCACAGAGCAAATGAAAGTTTACTGGAGAGAGCCAGGGAAAGAGATGGCTAAGAAGAGACATCCAGGTCAATTCGATTTGTTTCTATCTACCACAAACATTCATAAAAACACATACACAGATTGTCTACAGTAATGATTTTTAAATTTATGATTTCTAGGAGGTGACTTTCAGAATAGCAACATAAAAAGCAAACTCAAAGACGAGCCTCTAGAAGGAACCCAAATTTAACAAGACAAACTAAGAGCAACATATGGTCCAGGACAGTGCTGAAAACAATAGAGCAATATATCAGCAATCAGTAGCGGCTATAACATCAACAGAGGTAGACACGCTAACACAGCAATCACAGACAGACACACTCAAAGAGAGCACTGTTAAAACCACTGCCATCCTAAAGACAGTGTACATTTCCAAGGCGGAGCCCTCCGACAAGCAACATCAGTGAGAACACAATATGGGTGAAAAAGCTTTACTCAAATAGTCTAGTCAAGTCACCTAAATAAATAAGAAACAACAAGTCATAGAGAAATAGAGGAACCAATATCTAGAGAAAGCACAAAGTATTCTCTAAAATGTCTATTCTTCAACATAAAAATTACAAGACTACAAAGAAACAGGAGAATGTCACCCATATGCAGGAAAAACAGCATGCGACAGCAACTGCTCTTGAGAAGATCAAGATACCAGACTTAGCAGATTTCAAAGTATGTATGTTCAGGGCTACGCACAAGGGCTCACGCCTGTAATCCTAGCACTTTGGGAGGTTGAGGTGGGTGGATCACCTGAGGTCAGGAGTTCTAGGCCAACCTGGCCAACATAGTAAACCTTGTCTTTACTAAAAATACAAAAATTAGCTGAGCACGGTGGCAGGCATGTAATCCCCACTACTTGCGAGGCTGAGGCAAGTGAATGGCTTGAACCTGGGAGGCAGAGGTTGCAGTGAGCTGAGATCATGCCTCTGAACTCCAGCCTGGGTGACAGAGTGAGACTCTGTCTCAAAATAAAAATAAAAATAAATATGTTCAAAAGGAAACACTATTTAAACAAGAAAAGGGAGGTATGATGATGCTTAATCAAACAAAAATATCAATAAGACAGAAAAGAATACAATGAAAATTCTGGATTCGAAAATTATAACTGCAATGGAAAACTCACTAAAATGACTCAAAAGATTGGGCCGGGCGTGGTGGCTCACGCCTGTAATCCTAGCACTTTGAGAGGCCAAGGTGGGCAGATCAACTGAGGTTAGTTAGGAGTTCAAGACCAGCCTGACCAACATGGTGAAACTCCCGTCTCTACTAAAAATACAAAACAAAGCAAAACAAAAATAGTCAGGCGTGGTGGCATGCACCTGTAATCCCAGCTACTTGGGAGACTGAGGCAGGAGAATCCCTTGAACCTGGAAGGTAGAAGTTGCAGTGAGCCAAGATCATGCCATTGCACTCCAGCCTGTGCAATAAGAGCAAAATTCCGTGTCAAAAAAAATAATAAAGATTATAGCTGGCAAAAACAAATCCGTAAACTTGAAGATGGATTAATAGAGATTAATCTAAAGAACAGAGAGAAATAAGAATTATGAAAAATGAAGAAAGCCTACATAAATGAGGAACACCATTAACTACGCCAATATATTCATAACAGAAGTACCAGAAAGAGTGGAGGAATATCAAGTAGCAAAAAAATATTCAAACAAATGATTGGCTATGGTCACTTTACAACATATATACTAAAACTAGAACAATACCAAGAATATTGGCACGGCCCCTATACAAGAATTACATGCAAATTTGTGAAGTGTTCCATTAAAAAAAAAAAAAAAAGTCCAAAAATTTCTAATCTGTTGACAAAGAGAAAAATCTTGAAAGCATCAAAAGAAATATAACTCCTCACATTAAAGGAAATGTCTTAAGGTTTGACTTCTCATCAGAGACAGTAGAGGCCAGAAGGAGGCAGGATGACATACTCAGTGTACTGGAAAAAAATTTTTTAAATAATTTGTCACCTAAAATAGCAGAACTATTTTGCAAACCAAAGGGTAAAAGTTTAAAATCCTCAAATTAAAAAACAAATAGAAACAAAAAAAAAAAACTTGAGAATCCACTGGTAGAAGATTAACCATAAAAGAAATAAAAGAGGTTCTTTAGGGTGAAAACAAGTGATTCCAAATACTAGCTCAAATCCACAATCATTGTAAAGGCAATGACATGAGAGTAAAGAAGGCATATTTCTTCTCCTTTCTTTTCCTACCCAATTTAATAAGCAAATTATAAATCAATATGTTTATAATTGATTGTTGGGCCTATAACATACAGAAATGTAATATATTTACCAATAAGGCAAGCCAGGCACAGTGGCTCACGCCAGTAATTGCAACACTTTGGAAGGCTGAAGCAGGAGAATCACTTAAGCCCAGGAGTTCAAGATCAGCCTAGGCAACATACTGAGACCCCATCTCTAAAAAAAATATTTTTTTAGGCTGGGCACAGTGACTCACGCCTGTAATTCCAGCACTTTGGGAGACCGAGGTGGGCAGATCACGAGTTTAGGAGTTCCAGACCAGCCTGGCCAACATGGTGAAACACTGTCTCTACTAAAAATACAAAACTTAGCCACTCGTGGTGGCACATGCCTGTAATCCCAGCTACTCAGGAAGCTGAGGCAGGAGAATCACTTGAACCCAGGAGGCAGAGGTTGCAGTGAGCCGAGATGGCACTACTGCACTCCACCCTGGCAACAGAGCGAGACTCTGTAAAGAAAAAAAAAGTTTTTAATTAGCCAGGCATGGTGGCGCACACCTATATTCTCAGCTACTAAGAAGGCTGAGCTGGGAATATCGCTTGAGCCCAGGAAGTTGAGGCTGCAATGAGCTGCGATCCGACCACTGCCCTCCAGCCTCGATGACTCAGAGAGACCCTGTTTCAAAAACAATAAATACATTGATAAACAAGAAAACAAATAATAAAGCAAAAATAAGAATAAAGAAAAAAAAGACAGAGGGGCTGGGTGTAGTGGCTTATGCCTGTGATCCCAGCACTTTGGGAGGCCATGGTGGGTAGATCACCTGAGGTCAGGAGTTCGAGACCAGCCTAGCTAACACGGTGAAACCCTGTCCCTACTGAAAACACAAAAATTAGCTAGGTGTGGTGGTGCATGCCTGTAATCCCAGCTACTTGGGAGGCTGAGACAGGAGAATCGCTTGAACCCAAGAGATGGAGGTTACAGTGAGCAGAGATCGTGCCACTGCACTCCAGCCTGGGCGCCAAAGCAAGACTCCATCTCAGGGGAAAAAAAGAACAAATCTGTACTGGAATAAGGAATTTACACTAGATGGTAACTCTGAATCCACAGAAACAAATGAATTCAAGCAGAAATGATGAGTAAGAAGGTTAGCATAACAAACTCTACAAATAGATACTTTCTTTCAGCTTCTTTAAAAGACATCAACATATGAACACAGGGCGGGGAACACCACACACTCAGGCCTGTTGCGGGGGTTGGAGGCAAGGAAAGAGAACTTAAGAGGATGGATCAATAGGTGCAGCAAACCACCATGGCACACCTATACTATGTAACAAACCTGCACATCTGCAAATGTATCCCAGAACTTAAAGTAAAAAAAAAAAAAAAAAAAAGACATCAAATAACATAAAGTAACAATTACAGGTTGAGTATCCCTTAATTGAAATGCTTGGCATCAAAAGTATTTCTGATTTCAGATTTTTTCCAAATTTTGGAATATTTACATTATACTTACTGGTTGAGCTTCCCAAATCCAGAAATCTAAAATCTGAAATGTTCCAACAAGCATTTCCGTTGAGCGTGTTGGCAATCAGTTTCAGATTTTGGAGCATTTGTGATTCTCCGATTTGGGGTGTTCAGCCTGTATAACAATGTATTGTTTGGTTTTAAATATATATGTAATATATGTAAAAATAACAAATGAAGAGGAGGAAATAGAGCTATATATAAGTTTCTGTATTTTACTAGCGTTAAGGTGGTAGAAATCTAAAGTAGATTTTGATAAGGTAAGATTTATTAGGAAGTTCTAGAGCAAGTAAGAGGTAAATAAATTTTCAAAGGGACATAATAATTTTAAAAATTAAAATTATTTATATTAAATTATATTGATTTAATGTTGTATACACAAAAACATAGAGTGGAATGATCATAAACACAGAGTGGAATCATAGACACTGGAGACTTGGAGGGGTGGGGAGGAGGGTGAGGGATAAGAAATTACTCGATGGGTGCAATGTATACTACTATTCTGCTGATGGCCATACTAAAAGCACAGACTTCACCTCTATGTGATACGTCTGGGTAACAAAACTGCACTTGTACCCTCTAAATCTATGAAAATAATAAAACAGGTTGGGTGCAGTGGCTCACGCCTGTAATCCCAACACTTTGGGAGGCCAAGGCAGGCGGATCACCTGAGGTCCAGAGTTCAATACCAGCCTGACCAACATGGAGAAAGCTCGTCTCTACTAAAAATACAAAAAAATTAGGCAGGCATGGTGGCGCATGCCTGTGATCCCAACTACTCAGGAGGCTGAGACAGGAGAATCGCTTGAACCCAGGGGATGGAAGATTGCAGTTAACCGAGATCACGCCATTGCACTACAGCCTGGGCAATGAGTGAAAATCCGTACCCCCACCAAAAAAAGTAATAATAATAACAAAATATATTCATTTCATGTAAAAGAAAGAAGTAAAAGGAATAGAAGAGTATCAAAAGAGCATGAGACAGAAAACAAAAATAGCAGATGTATACTACAGATGCTCCTTGACTTATGATCAAGTTACATCCTGATAATAGTCAAATTAGTTGAAAATACTGTGTTTTTCAACTTAAAATGGGAATACATTCTAATAAAGTCAGAAAAAATAGTAAGTTGAACCTTTGTAAATCCAGATGCTCCTGAATATACAACGGGGTTACAACCCAATAAACCCACTGTAAAGTTTAAAAATCGTAAGTCAAACCACTGTAAGTCAGGAATCATCTGCACAGCAATAATAATAGGAAAATGGGAAGGGATCTGAAAATCCAATCAAAAAGCAATAATTTCCAGGTTGTAAAAAATGTGAAAATTTAAACATGTGCCGTCTATAAGAGATAGATACAAATAGGTTGAAAATTTGAAAATAGAAAAAAGATGTATCAGGAACATGGCACCTGTAAGGCCGGAGTAGCTATCCTAATATCACACAAAGTACACTTTAATACAAAAATTTTACTAAAGATAAAGAGGGAAATTTTATTAACATAACAATAAAAAGGTCAATCAATAAAAGAGACATAACAATTCTAAGCATATGTACTACTAACAGAGCCTCAAAGTACAGGTAGCAAAAACGGACAGAATTGAAAGAAAAAATACACAAGTCTACGATACTAACTGCAAACTGTAATAACCCGTTTTCATTAATGGTTAGGACAACTGGGCACAACATAAACATGGAAACAGAAAATACAGATGATACTCTGAAGCAACCAGATCTAAGAGATATAGACAGAACATTTCACTCAAAAACAGAGGAATAGATATTCTTCAAAAGTACAAATGAAACATTCTCCAGAATAAATTTAAACCAATTCTCTGACTACAGCGGATATTACAAATCAATGAGACAAAGGAATTTTGAGAATTCACAAACAGGCACAAATTACATAACACATTCCAAAGTAAAAAAAAAAAAAAGTCAAAGAAGCAGTAGAGAAGGAAAATTAGAGGCTAAGCACAGTGGCTCACGCCTGTAATCCCAGCACTTTGGGAAGCTGAGGTGGGCAGATCGCAAGGTCACGAGTTCAAGTCCAGCCTGACCAACATGGAGAAACCTCGTCTCTACTAAAAAAAAAAAGTACAAAATTAGCCAGGCATGGTGGTACATGCCTGTAATCCCAGATACTCAGGAGGCTCAGGCAGGAGAATCACTTGAACCTGGGAGGCAAGGTTGCAGTGAGCTGAGATCATGCCATTGTACTCCAGCCTGGGTAACAAAGACAAAACTCCATCTCAAAAAAAAAAAGGGGGGGCGGGATTACAAAAAATGCTTTGAGATAAAAATGAAGACATAACATACTCAAACTTATGGAACACAGATAAAGCAATAAAGCAATGCTTAGAGATTTGTAGTTATGATAACCATATTAAAAAGAATCTCACATCAATAAACTAATTTTCCACCTTAGAACACTGGACAGGAAAAGCAATATAAACCCAAAGCAAGCAGAAGGCAGGAAAGGAGAAAGATCATAGAGTAAAAATTAATGAACTAGAGAACAGAAAAACAATAGCTGATTCCTGGAAAAGATCAACAAAATACACAAACTTCTAACTAGACTGACGCTGAAAAATAAAGAAGATTCCAATCACTAAAAGCAGGGATAAAAGATGTATTCAAGACCAGCCTGGCCAACCTGGTGAAGACCCGTCTCTACTAAAAATATTTAAAAAAAAAAAATTAGCCAGGTTTGGTGGTACACGCCTATAATCCCAGCTACTTAGGAGGCTGAGGTAGGAGAATCACTTGGACCTAGAAGGCAGAAGTTGCAGTGAGCCGAGATCGCGCCACTGCACTCCAGCCTGGGTGACAGAGCGAGACTCTGTCTCAAAAACAAACCAAAACAAAAAAGATGTTGTAAATTACTAGCACTCTTACAGAAATAAAAATAATTACAAAGAATGCTATGAACAATGTATGCCAACAAATTATATAACCTCAATGAAATGGAAAAATTCATAAAACAAAAACTACTAAAACCAACTCAAGAAGAAACAGAAAAAGCTGAAAAGACCAATACAAGTAAAAAGACTGAAGTTGTAAATTTAAAACCCCCCATCACAGGTGGGATGCAGTGGCTCATGCCTGTAAGCCTGCCACTTTGGGAGGCCAAGGCAGGTGGATCACTTGAACTCAGGAGTTTGAGACTAGCCCAGGCAACATGGTGAAACCCCATCCCTACAAAAAATTAGCTGGGTGTGGTGGCATATGCCTGTAGTTCCAGCTACTTGGGGGGGCTGAGGTGGGAAAATTGCCTGAGCAGTTTCAGGCAATTTTGAAATGACTGCACTACCGCACTCCAGCCTGGGCAATATTGAGGCCCTGTCTCAAAAAAGACAAAAAACAGACAACAAGAAAATTTCCCATTACAAAAACAAAAACGAAACCCGGGTCCATATGGGTTCACTGGAGAATTTTATCAAATATTGAAAAAGAATTATCGGTTACTCAAAAACTCCAAAAAAATAAGAAGAAACACTTGCCAATGCATTCTATGATCCCAATATTACCCTGGTACCAAAATCAGACATGAAAAAACTACAGACCCATGTTTCATGATTATAGACCCATAAATCCTCAACAAAACACTAGCAAATTTGATCCAGTAGTATATAAAAAGGATTACATACCATGATCTAGTGGGATTTATCCTAGTAATGCAAGTCTGGTTTATCATTTGAAAATCAACTGGTCGGGTGTGGTGGCTCACACCTGTAATTCCAGTGCTTTGAGAGACTGAGGCGGGCAGATCACGAGGTCAGGAGTATGAGACCAGCCTGACCAACATCGAGAAACCCTGTCTCTGCTAAAAATGCAAAAATTAGCTGGTTGTGGTGGCACATGCCTGTAATCCCAGCTACTCAGGAGGCTGAGGCAGGAGAATCCGAACCCAGGAGGTGGAGGTTGTGGCGAGCTGAGATCACGCTGCTGCACTCAACCTGGGTGACAGAGCGAGCCTCCATCACACTCACACACACACACGGAAAATCAATTAATATACCATATAAGTAGAAAAGAAACAATAACCACGTGATCATCTCGGTGTACACAGAGAAAAGATTTAACACAATCCAATGCCCATTTTCTCTATAAAAACAATCAGCAAACTAGGAATAGAGTTAAACTTTCTCAGCCTGATTAAAGGCATCTACAAAAAGTCCACCACTAACATCATACTAAATAATGAAAAGTACAATTATTTCACTCTAAGAACAAAAACAAGACAAGAATGTCCTCTTGCCAGTTACACATTATGCAGGCGATTCTAGTCAAGAAAAGCAAGCGGAAGGGGAATTCAGATTGAAAAATAAAAAAGAGAGTCAAACTATCTGTATTTGCAGTTGACTGCTCATGCATACAGAAAATCTTAAAGAATCCACTAAAACATTATTAAAACCAATAAAAGAGTTTAACGGTGCTGCAGGGCGTAAGTCCACTAACAATGAACAAATCATAAATGAAATTTTAAAAAGAATTCTGCCTGCGCATAATGGCTCAAGCCTGTAAACCCAGCACTTTGGGATGTCGAGGTGGGTGGATCATTTGAGGTCAAGAGTTTGAGACCAGCCTGGCCAACGTGAAACCCTGTCTCTACTATAAATACAAAAAAATTAGCCAGGCATGGTGGCATGTGCCTGTAGTCCCAGCTACTTGGGAGGCTGAGGCAGGAGAATCGCTTGACTACCAAAGGCAGAGGTTGCAGTGAGCCAAGATTGTGCCATGGCACCCCAGCCTGGGCAACAAAGATGAACTTTGCCTCGAGAAAAAAACAAATCCATTTATAATAGCAACACAAAGAATAAAATACTTATAAATAACTTTAATCAAGGAGATACAGAGCTTATAGTTTGAAATCCATAAAAAAATGATGAAAGAAATTAAAGATAGCCTAAATAAACAGAAAGGCACTGAATAGCGTTTATATTGTTAAGATGGCAATAACTGCCAAATTAATATCTAAATTCAACACAATCCCTACCAAAATCCCATCTGCCTTTTTGAAGGTCTAAAAATTCATGTGGAAATCTAGGGAACTGAATATAACCAAAACAATCTTAGAAGTAGAAAGTTAGAAGACATACACTGCTCAATTTGAAAATTTGCTACAAAATTACAATAATCAAGATGGTATGATATTGGCATAGAGGTAAACATATGAAATAAAATTGAGTGTTCATAAATAAACAGTACTACACATTATGTTCAGTTAATTTTCAACAATGATGCCAAGACAATTTAATGTTGAAAAATTGCCTTTTCAAGAAATGATACTGAGACTACTATTATTTGTATGCAAAACAATGAAAATTCTTCCTTTCCTCATACCATATAAAAAAACTATTTGAAAATGGATCACAATCACAGGTCTACATTTAAAAGCCATTTGCTTAAAGAAAATATAAGAATGAATCTTTATGCCCTGGGGACAGACAAAGCCCCTTTAGATAAAGTATCAAAAATACAAGCAACAAAAGAAAAAAAACAAATGACTTCATCGAATGAAAAACTCTTTCCTACGAAGTACAAAGTAAAGACAATAAAATGACAACCCACAAATGGAAAAAAATATTGGCTAATAATATATGTAATTAGGGACTGGTACACAGAATATGTTAAAAAAAAAAAAAAAACCTCTTACGACTCAAAATAAAAGGACAAGTACATAATAAAAAATGGTTTTCTATATTAAGCTTCTATCTTCCAACTTTGCTGTAAAGACTTAATAGTTCTGGGAATTCCTTAGAATCTTCTCCTTAGACAATCGTGCCTGTACGAACAAAGAAAGTTTTATTTCTTTCTTTTCCATCTGTAAGCCCCTTATTTTGCTGTCTTATGGCATTACCTACAATCTTCAATAAGACGCTGAGTAAGAGTGATGAGACAGGACATCTTGTTTCCTTATCTTAGGGAGAAAGTATCCAGTGTCTCACCATTAAGTACGACCTTAGCAGTAGGTTTCTTGTAGATTTTTAAATAAAGTTGAAGAGTTGAAGAAGTTCCTCTCTATTCCTAGTTTCCTCAGTTTTATCATGAAGGAGTGTTGCATTTTATCAAATGCTTCTTCTGCATAAATTGACAGAATATGTTTTTCTTCTGTAGCCTGTTGATGTGACAGGTTACATAAATTGATTTTTTCTCTTTTTTTTTTTTTTTTTGAGACAGAGTCTCACTCCGTCGCCCAGGCTGAAGTGCGGTGGTACAATCTGCTCACTGCAACCTCCGCGTCCCAGGTTCTCAGCGATTCTCTTGCCTCAGCCTTCGGATCACAGGCACACGTTACCACGCCCAGCTCATTTTTTATTTTTATTAGGGACAGGGTTTTACCATGTTGGCCATGCTGGTCTCGAACTCCTGACGTCAGGTGACCCACCCACCTTGGCCTCCAAAATTGCTGGGATTACAGGCGTGAGCCACCACGCCCAGCCACATTATTTAATTTACAAACTCTGAACCAGCCTTGAGTGGTCATGGCATCTAATCATTTTTATATAATGTTGGATTCTATTTGGATTTTTGCATCTATGTTCATGAGGGATATTAGTGTGTGGCTTTTCTTCTTTGCAAGGTCTTCATATGTTTTTAGGATCAAAAAAAAAACCGCCTTTTACAAAAGTGTTAGGAAGGTTCCCTTTGCATCTCTTTTCTGAAAGACACTGTAGAGAACTGGTGTATTTCTTCCTTAAATGTTGCACATAAATCACCAATGAAACCAAAAAGTCTAATAATTCTTCTACTTCCGGGTTCAAGTGATTCTCCTGCCTCAGCCTCCTAAGTAGCTGGGATTACAGACACACGCCACCACGCCTGGCTAATTTTTGTATTTTTAGTAGAGACAAGGTTTCACCATGTTGGTCAGGCTGGTCTCAAACTCCTGACCTCGTGATCTGCCTGCCTCAGCCTCCCAAAGTGCTGGGATTACAGGCGTGAGCCACCTCGCCCAGCTGGATTCAGTTTCTTTAACAGATACTAGCCCGTTTGAATGGTTTATTTCTTCTGTGTAAGTCTTGGTAATTTGTGCATTTCAAGGAATTACAAATTTCACCTAAGTCATGGGTTCGGGAGAAGACAGAAATAAAGGTAACCTGTACCAAAACCATCTACTTGCATTACAAATGCAAAAAATAGTATCAGTGAAGGACCCCCTTCAATGCAGGAGGAAGTACTGACCTTAATTACTTTGGAAAGAGACAGAAGTCTGTGAGACTAGGCTGGACATGGTGGCTCACGTCTGTAATCCCAGCACTTTGGGAGGCCAAGACAGGCGAATCACCTGAGGTTGGAGTTTGAGACCAGCCTGACCAACATGGAGAAACCTCGTCTCTACTGAAAATACAAAAAATTAGCCAGGCGTGGTGGTGCATGCCTGTAATCTCAGCTACTCAGGAGGCTGAAGTAGGAGAATGGCTTGAACCCGGGAGGGGGATCGGAGGTTGCGGTGAGCCAAGATCCTGCCATTGCACTCCAACAAGAGCAAAACTCCGTCTCAAAAAAAAAAAAAAAAAAAAGTCTGTGAGGCTAAAGGCAAATCTGCACATAAGTACTGTATTTTAGTTGATAAAATTATAAAATTATTTCCCACAAGAGCATGATTAACAATTCTGACAGTACATGTATGTATACAGGGAAAGAATAAATGAAGGTATATGGAAGGCCAAGTGCAGTGGCTCATGCCTGTAATCCCAGCATTTTGGAAGGCCGAGGCGGGTGGATCACCTGAGGTCAGAAGTTCAAGACCAGCCTGGCCAACATGGCAAAACCCCATCTCTACTAAAAACACAAAAATTAGCTGGGCGTGATGGTGCACACCTGTAGCCCCAGCTACCTGGGAAGCTGAAGCAGGAGAAATACTTGAACCCAGGAGGCAGAGGTTGCAGTGAGCCTAGATCATGCCACTGCAGTCCAGCCTGGGTGACAGAGCGAGACTCCATCTCAAAAAAAAAAAAAAAAAAAGTAAATGAATGATGGATGGTTAGAGCCAGACTTCTTGTTGGGTATGGTAATTTATAGGGAATACAGGGAGGCAAGGGAAGAAATCTAAAATAATCCACGTAGTAATGAAGAGTTAAAGGTATAAGTATGTTTAGCTTAAGACGATACAAATGGTTACAGATAGGATCTATTTGTAAGTAAGTGTATTACATGGTTTATACACATTTATATTTCCCTGTTCTGTCAGCTGAGATGGCAACACCCTACTGCTGTAAGTACACCATCAGTCCGTATCTTGGTTTCTAATACCATTCTCAAATAAAAGGAACCAGGGTTACCTGAAGAAATGGCTGATTTCAGAAAGGAAATTTAAAAGACGAGCCTGGACCATCTTGTAGTCACAGAAACAAAGTGCTCTAAAAAAACAACAGCAACCAAATTCATAAATCTCCACTTCTTACAGCGTGAGTTGTGCAGACTAACATTGTTCCAATGTGTACAATATGGAAAATGTGAAAAAGATGGTAACTTTATAGTGGACGACCTCTGTTAGCCAAGTCAGTTAAGGCCAACAACAAAAGTCATAAACATGGTGACAGTATGCATGCTTGATATAATGTGACAAAAATGGTACTTTACCACTATGGCCTTTCTCCCCCAAAACCTATAATCCCAGTCTTATCTTGAGAAAAACATCAGACAAATTCCAATAAATGGAATTTATATATCCCTCACCAGGACTCCTCCAAATTGTCAAAGTCATCCAAAACAAGCAAAGTCTGGGAAACCATCATAGCCAAGAGGAGAATAAACATGATAACTAAAGGTAATATGGTACCCTGGAAGAGAACCTGGAACAAAGGATATTAGGTAAAAATTAGCAGACCCTAATCAAACTATGGACTTTAGTCAATAATCATGTACCAATGTTGGTTCAACAGCTGTTGCAAACATACCATCCTAATAAGTTAACAGCAGTAGAAACTGGGTAAATGGCAACTCTTTCTACTATCTTCCCAATTTTTCTGTAACTCATGAAATAAAGTGAATGTTTTAAATAGACAAAGGAGATACATAAATAGCCAATGAGTGCATAAAAAGATGTTCAACATCATTAGCCACTGGGAAATGCAAAAAAACACAATGAGATACCTCTTTACAACTACTGGGTTGGTATAATAAATAACATTGATATTAATTAAAAATGTTGGCAAACTGGAGAAACTGGAAAACTCGTGCATTGCTGGCAGGATTGTAAAGTATTATGGCTGCTATGAAAAACAATCAGGCAGTTCCCAAGAGGGTTAAACACAGAGACACCAAATAACCAGCATTCTACTTCTAGGTATATATCTTAAATGACTGAAAATACATGTCCATGTGAAAACTTGTACATGAACAATTACAGCAGAATTATTCGTAATAGTCAAGAAGTAGAACTAAAACCAAATGTCCAGTCACTGGCAAACAGATAAATAAAATGTGGTATATCTATACCATGTTATATGGCCACAAAAAACAAGTGAAATATTGATACATGCTACAACAAGGATGACCCTTGAATATGTCATGCTAAGAAAAAGAAGCCAGGCAGAAAAAGTCACATACAATTCCATTTATATGAAACATCCAGATTAGGCAAATCTACACAGACAGAAAATTCAATTTTGGTTGCCAAGGGCTACAGGGAAAAGGAAAGAGAAAGTAATTGCTAATGGATATTGGCTTTGCTTCAGGGATGATGAAAATGTTCTAAAAACCATTGTCAGCCAGGCGCGGTGCCTCATGTCTGTAATCTCAGCACTTTGGGAGGCCAAGGCAGGCAGATCACTTGAGGTCAGGAGTTCAAGACCAGCCTGACCAACATGCTGAAACCCCATCTCTCTAAAAATACAAAAAATTATCTGGGCATGGTGGTGCATGCCTGCAATCCCAGCTACTCAGGAGGCTGAGGCAGGAGAATCGCTTGAACCCGGGAGGTAGAAGTTGCAGTGAGCCAAGATTGCGCCACTGTACCCCAGCCTGAGCTACAGAGTGAGGCTCTGTATCAAAAAAAAAAAAAAATTGTCAGCTGGGCATGGTGGTTCATGCCTGTAATCCCAGCACTTTGAGAGGCCTAGATGCATGGATCACCTGAGATCAGGAGTTCAAGACAAACCTGGCCAACACGGTGAAACCCTGTCTCTACTAAAAATACAAAAATCAGCTGGGTGTGGTGGCACATGCCTGTAATCTCCAGCTACTCAGGAGGCTGAGCCAGGAGAACTGACTTGAACCTGGGAGGCAGAGGTTGCAGTGAGCCGAGATTGCGCCACTGCACTCCAGCCTAGGCGACAGAGCAAGACTTCGTCTCAAAAAAAAGAAAACAGTTATGAAGGTTGCACAATTCTGCAAATACACTAACAATGATTGATTTATACTTGCAAAATTGGTGAAGAGTACAGTCTATGAATTATATCTCCATAAAACTGTTAAGAAAATTGTTTCTTATATACCTGTTTCGAAGTATATAAATAACACACAATTGATGTAACACACAATTGATATTATGCATTGTTCTTACAGTCAATCACCTCACTAAACTAACTTTTTTTTAGTAATTTAAATCGCTTCTGCGTAACATTTTGCATTTATCCTCCTATGAATTTGTTGAGCTTTTGGATGAATATTAGTGTTCTTCAACAAATTTTGGGTGTTTCTGTGACTTCTCCAAAAAATTTTTCATTCCCTTTCTGTTCTCTTATATTGATACTCCCATTTGTATATGCTGGTGCACCTAATGATATCCATTTCCTAAGGTTTTGTTCATTTTTCTTTATTTTACTGGCTCTTCCTCAAATTACACAATATACATTGATCTGCACCAGACTACCTGATTTCTGCCAACTTAAATGGCAGTTATTATTGTGTTGCCTGTTATTTGTCCTGTGCATGGGTCGCATTTTCCAGTTTCTTTGCGTATCTCATTTTTAGTAGAAACCCTGTCTCTACTAAAGCGATATCACCCACCACTGCACTCCAGCCTGGGCGACAGAGCAAGACTCCGTCTCAAAAAAAAGTTTATTACTTATAGAGACAGGTTTCTAGGGAGACCAGAGAAAGCTCCCAGGCAGGTCTAAATGTAGATTGAGAAAGAAGGGAGAAGAATGGCTGCGTGTCATTAGGAGTTTGGGCTGGGATGAGCCCACACAAAAAGGATGGAGTTTGTGTGGTTTAAGTTTCCTACTGGCATTGCGGAAGGGACCACTTAGACTTTAATACTGGCTTGCCCAAATGTAGGGTAAGAAGGGAGATGGGTGGGATTTGAAATCTATTAGCAGCCAAATATCACAAATGTAGTTAGGCTAGTTATCGTAATACCTCATGATTTTAGTTGTGTAACGGTTTTGAAATGACAACACAGAGATGGAGAACAGATTCATGGTTACCAGTGTTAGGAAGGCAGAGAGGGCAGGAGACAGCTGTAGTTACCATGTGTGGGATCCTTGTGATGGGACTGTTCTGTATCACCAATGTCGTGATTTTCACAAAAATCTATACATGTGGTAAAATTTATAGAACTAAATATACACAACTAATGCATTTGAAACTTGTGAAATCTGAATAAGGTTGATTGAATAAATCAGTGTCAGTTATTGGGTGATACTGAACTCTAGTTCTGCAAATTGTTACCGTGGAGAAAACTGGGCGAGGGGTATACAGAATCTTCTTATTTCTTCCAGCTGTATGTCAACTTAAGAATTGTTTCCAGGCCAGGTGCAGTGGCACACACCTGTAATCTCAGCACTTTGGGAGGCCAAGGTGGGTGGATCACTTGAGCTCAGGAGTTTGAGACTAACCTTGGCAACATGGTGAAATCCTATGTCTATAAAAAATAAAAACATTAGCCAGCGTGAGGTGGCTCATGCCTGTAATCCCAGCACTCTGGGAGGCTGAGGTAGGCGGATCACAAAGTCAGGAGTTTGAGACCAGCCTGGCCAGCATGGTGAAACCCTGTCTCTACTAAAATTACAAAATATTAGCTGGGCATGGTGGTGTGTGCCTGTAATCCCAGCTACTCAGGAGGCTGAGGCAGGAGAATTGCTTGAACCCGGGAAGCAGAGTTGCAGTGAGCTGAGATCAGGCCACTGCACTCCAGCCTGGGTGACAGTTAGACCATGTCTCAAAAAAAAAAAAAAAATTAGCCAGGTGTGGTGGTGTACACCTGTGGTCCTAGCTACCTGGGAGGGTGGGGTGGGAGGATCCCTTGAGCTCAGGAGGTCAAGGTGGCAGTGAGCTGAGATCGCACCACTGCACTACAGCCTGGGCAACAGGGCAAGACTACATCTCAAAAAAACAAAAAAAAAAAAACCCTGAAAGTCTGATAAAGTATATTCCATGAAAATAACCAAAAGAAAACTGGGATGGCTATACTAATTTCACCCAAAATAGATTAAGTCATAAGCTGTTATAAAAGACAAAGAAGAACACTATATATGAATAAAGGTTCATTTCATCAATAAGATAAAAATTGTAACTATATATGTACCAAGCAGCATCCCAAAACACGTAAAGGAAACACTGACAGAATTCAAGGGAGAAACTGACAGTTCTTACAGTAATAGTTTTAGACTTAGGCTGGGCATGGTGACTCATACCAGTAATCCCAGAGCTTTGGGAGGCCAAGGTGGATCCCTTGATGCCAGGAGTCTAAGACCAGCCTGTGCAATATAGTAAGACTCTGTTTCCATCAAAAAACAAAAACAAAAAAAAAGATGGCTGGGCATAGTGGGCATGGTGATATACAGGTGTAGTCCCCTCAGGAAGCTGACTGGGGAGGATCACTTGAGTCTGGGAGTTGGAGGCTGCAGTGAGCCATAATTGTGCCACTGCACTCCAGCCTGGGCAAGAGTGAGACTCTGTCTCTTAAAAAAATACAAATGCAAATGAATAAATGAATGAATCATGCCTATGAATACAGATGCAAAACTGCACACATACATAAATACTAGCAAAATATATTTAATGGTATATTAAGAGGACTACATACCATGACCAAGTTACCAAGTGGGACTTATCCTGGAAATACCTATGTGATTGAACATAAGAAAATCAATGTTTATAACAAAAAAGAAAAGAAAAAAAGAAAATCAATGTAATACACTTCGTTGTTAAAAAAGGACATGATCATCTCAGTTGATGCAGGAAAGGCAGTTGACAAAATCCAACCCCCTTTCAGGATAAATACATTCAGAAAACACAAAAACACTTCTACGAAATGATAAAGGGTATTTATGGAAAATTCACAGCTTTACATCACATTTATTGATGAAAGAAAGCTTTCATCCTCACATCAGGAAGAAGACAAACATACCCACTTTTGCCAGTGCTATTTAACACTCCAGCAAAAGTTCCAGCCAAACAAGAAAAAGAAAGACATCCATTGCAAAGGAAGACATAAAACTATGTCTACTCACAGGTGACATAATCCTAAAGACAGATCATAAAGAATCTACAAAAAAGATACTATAGCTAATGAATGAATTCTGCAAAGTTGCAGGATACATCAACACACAAAAATCAATTGCATTGCTACAAACCTGCAAAGAACAATCTGAATAGAAAATTAAGAAAACAATTCTATCTATACCACCATCTATTAGAATAAAATACTACCTAAAAATAAAGTTAACCAAGAAGGTGCAAGACTCGTACATTGAAAACTATAACACACTGCTGAAAAATATTAAAGAAGGCATAAATAAATGAAATAGTATCTCATGTTCATAGTTTGAAAGATGAAATATTGTTAAGAGGACAATACCATCCAAATGATCTACAGATTTAACACAATCCCTAACAAAATTCCATCAGCATTTTTGCAGAAATAAACAGCTGATCCTTCAAAGTCACGTGGAATTAATTATAAGGGCTCTAAACAGCCAAAACAATTTTTAAAAAGAACAAAGTCAGAGGACTCACAATGTCCAATTTCACAACTTATTAGAAAGCTACAGTACTCAAAACAGTGTGATCATGGCATAGGCATAGGCATACAGCCAAAAAGAATACAAATGAGAGCCCAAAAATACACTATCTATGGCCAACTGATTTTTGACAAGGGTGCCAATTCTATTCACTAGGAGAAAGAAGTCTTTTCTTTCAGTTGATGCAGGCCAAATATTGTCACTCTACTGACATAAAATACAACACTCAACTCACAGAGACAAAATAGATTAGAGGTTACCACAGGCTGGTGGGAGGGGGGAATGAGTAGTTACTTGCTTAATGGCAATAGAATTTCTGTTTGGAATGATGACAAGTGACCAAAAAATATGCTGGGTCAACTGGATTTCCACATGAAAATAAAATTAGAAAATGAAGTTAGATCTCTACTTTAACCATGTATAAAAATGAACTCAAAATGGATCAACAACCTAAACATAAGAGCTAACACAACAAAATGTTTAGAATAAAACATAAGAAAAACTTTGGGTTTGGTGATGGATTCTTACCTATGACATAAATGCATGAGCAACAAAATAAAAACTAAAGACCGGGTGTGGTGGCTCACATCTGTAATCCCACCACTTTGGGAGGCCAAGGTGGGTGGATCACTGGGGTCAGGAGTTCAAGACCAGCCTGGCCAACATGGCAAAACCCTGTCTCTACTAAAAATACAAAACTTAGTAGGGTGTGGTGGCGTGTGTCTGTAGTCCCAGCTACTCAGGAAGCTGAGGCAGGAGAATCATTTGAACCCAGGAGGTGGAGGTTGTGGTGAGCCGAGATCGTGCCACTGCACTCCAGCCTGGGCAACAGAGACTCTGTCTCACAAACAAAAAAAGAAAAAATATATACATTAAAAATAATTTAGTGGTACCCAAAAAGCTAAAGGAAATACCCTTTGATAAAACAATTCTACTCCTAGGTTTATATCCAAAAGAACTGGAAACAGGAACTTGAGCAGATAATGATACACCAATGTTCACTGCAGCATTATTTACAACAGCCAAAAGGTGTACGACCCAAGTATACATCAACAGATGAATGGATTAAACAGCCAGAATAGAAAGTCTTGATACTTGTTACAATACAGATGAAAGCTGAAAGCATCATGCTAAGTGAAATGAGGTAGACACAAAAGGCCAAATATTGGCACACTACTGTCATGAAATAGTCACAACAGTCAAACTCACAAACTAGATTAGAGGTTACCACAGGCTAGAAGGAGGAGGGAATGAATCGATACTGCTTAATGGCAATAGAGTTTCTGTTTGGAATAACGAAAATGTTTTAGAAATAGTGGTGATGGCTGTACAACACTGTGAGTATAATGCCACTGGAAGGTACACTTAAAAACCATTAAAAAGGCAAATTTCATGTTATGTATATTTTATCACACACAGAAAAAGATATATCAAAATGCTCCAGCATCATTTGCTGAATACCTGACTGAATTCCTTTTGCATTTCTGTCAAGAGTTTGGCAAATGTCTTAGCTTCAGCTGCAATAACAAAATACCACAGACTGTGTGGCTTAAACAACGAAAGTTTATTTCCTCACAGTTCTGGACGCTGGAAGTCTGAGATGAAGATGCTAGCATGGCCAGGGCCTGGTGAGGGCCTCTTCCCAGCTTGGAGATGGCCACTGTGTATTCACACGGCCTTTCCTGTGTATATGGAGAGTGAACAAGCTCTTACTACCTCTTCCTGTATGGCACTAACCTCATCATGAGGGCCCCACCCTCATGACCTAATCTAACCCTAATTACCTTCCAAAGGCTCCATATCTCCAAACACCACCACGCTGGGGGTGAGGGTTCCAACATATGAATTTTAGGGAGACACGAACAAATAGTATATAACAGCGTATTTCTGTGAATCGATTTTGAGGTTTCCTATTCTTTTCCACTGTTCTATATGTATGTTCTATCAACGTGTATATTCTACCAACATCCTGTTCTCTTGATTATTATAACTATGAATATACACATGCAGTAGTCACTCCTTATCCAAGGGGGATACATTCCAAGATGCCCAGTGGAAGCCTGAAATCTCAAATAGTACTGAGCCCTATAAATATTTTTTTTCTCTATATATACAAACCTATGATAAAGTTTAACTTGTAAATTAGGGATAGGAAGAGATTAATAACATCACAAAATAGAACAGTTATAGCAATATGCTAGCATCACTACTCTTGCACTTTGGGGCCATTACTAAGTAAGATAATGGGTACTTGAACGCATATCATGACAGTAGATAATCAAGACAGTTACTAAGTAAGTAACTCATGGGTAGCATATACAGCCTGGATATGCTAGACACAGGGCTGATTCATGTCCTGGGACAGGACAGTGCAAAATTTCATCATGCTACTCACAACAGTGTGCAATTTAAAACTTATAAATTATTTATTTCTGAAATTTCCTACGTAATATTTTTGAGCCACAATTGACATCAGGAAACTGAATCTGGAAATAGCAAAACCACAGAAAAGGGGAGACTAATGTAATAAGCCTTAACACTGGATACAATAATTCCTCCTATTCTTTTCTCAAAAATTTTGAGATAAATTTTCTCAATATTGTTTATTTTCACATATATATATGTATATATATATACACATAATATATATGTAGTTTCTTTGACTGTTTATGCAAATTTTGGAATAAGCTGAGAAAAATATTACTGGGTTTTTTCTTTTTTTTTTGAAACGGAGTTTTGCTCTTGTTGCCCAAGCTGGAGCACAAATGCCGCAATCTCGGCTCACTGCAACCTCTGCCTCCTGGGTTGAAGCAATTCTCCTGCCTCAGCCTCCTGAGTAGCTGGGATCACAGGCACGCACCACCACGCCCAGCTAATTTTTTAGTAGTGACGGGGTTTCTCCGTGTTGGTCAGGCTGGTCTCAAACTCCTGACCTCGTGATCCACCCACCTTGGCCTCCCAAAGTGCTGGAATTACAGGCGTGAGGCCACCGCACCCGGCCTGGGATCGTGAGAGGAATGCCATTAAACCTACAGATCAATTTGGAAAGAACTGACATACTTACTAAGTTGAGTTTCCCAATCTATCAAGAGACCACCTGTCTTCATTTATTTCGGTATTCTTTTATTTCTTTCATCAGCATTTTGTAATTTTCAGCACAAAGGTCCTATACATATGTTGTTCAATTTATACCAAAGTATTTAATTTTTTATGGAAGAAGTGGTATTATATTTTTGATTTAGATTTCCATATGTTCATTGCTAATGGAGAGAAACTGATTGATTATATGTGCTCATCTTGGATCCTGAAGCTTTCTGGAGATATTCATTCTGGGAGGTTTTTATATTCTAAGATTCTTTGTGATAGTCTATATATACAATCATGTCATATGTAAATACGGACAGTTTTATTTCTTCTCTATCTGTATGCCCATTTCATTTTCTTGTCTTACTGTGCTTGATGGAAGTTACAGTACTGAAATGAGTAAGAGTGGCAAGAGCAAACATCCTTGCCTTGTTTCCAGTTTTACAGGGAAAGCATTCCTCTTACCAGCAAGTGTATTTGTTACAGGTATTTTGTGCATGTTCAGCTATCAAACCGAGGAAGATCCTCTCAATTTCTAGTTTGGAGAGGTTTTTTTTTTTTTTGGATTTTGGAGACAGAATTTCACTCTTGTTGCCCTAGCCGGAATGCAGTGGTGTGATCTCGGTTCACCGCAACCTCTGCCTCTCTGGTTGAAGCGATTCTCCTGCCTCAGTCTCCGGAATAGCTGGGATTACAGGCGTCCACCGCCATGCCTGGCTAATTTTGTATTTTTAGTAGAGATGGGGTTTCTCCATGTTGGTCAGGCTGGTCTCGAACTCCCAACCTCAGGTGATCCGCCCACCTCAGCCTCCCAAAGTGCTGTGATTACAGGCGTGAGTTACTGCGCCCGGCTGTTGGGAGTTTTTATCATGGATGGATACTGCATTTTGTCAAATGCTTTATCTATATCAACTGATGTTTTATATCATAATTTTTCTACTTTAGCCTATGGTGGGTTAATTACATTGACTGATTTCTGAATGTTTAACCAGCCTTGCCTGAATAACTCAAATAAATCCCACTTGATTATGGTGTATGCTTTTTACATGACTGCTTTCTATTTGCTAGTATTTTGTTAAAGATTTTTGCTACTAAGTTTATGGGAGCTATAGATCTGTAGTTTTATTATTTTTTACTGTCTATATGGTTTTGGCATCAAAAGAATTTTTTAAATGTGTTAAGAAATGTCCCTCCTGGCCGGGCGCAGTCACCTCAGCACTTTGGGTGGCTGAGGCAGGCGAATCACGAGGTCAGTAATTCGAGACCAGCCTGGCCAATATAGTGAAACCCCATCCCTACTAAAAATAAAAAAAATTAGCCAGGCATGGTGGCACATGCCTGCAGTCCCAGCTACTCAGGAGGCTGAGGCAGGAGAATCACTTGAACCTGGGAAGCAGAGGTTGCAGTGAGCTGAGATGGCACCACTGTACTCCAGACTGGGTGACAGAGCAAGACTCCATCTCAAAAAAATAAATAAATGATTAAATAATTAAAAACAGAAGAAGAAATGTTCCCTCTTCTATTTTCTGAAGACACTGTGTAAAATCATCAATTCTTGTGTAAATGTTTGGCAGAACTCTCTAGTGAGGACTACAACTCTCTTTTTTTGGAGGTTTTTATTTAAAATTTAAATTCTTTGATTCAAATTATGCCAACCAAGGCAGGGCGCAGTGGCTCATGCCCGTAATCTCAGCACTTTGGGAGGCTGAGGCAGGTGGATTATGAGGTCAAGAGATCGAGACCATCTTGGCCAACATGGGGAAACCCTGCCTCTACGAAAAATACAAAAAATTAGCTGGGCATGGTGGCATGCACCTGTAGTCCCAGCTACTTGGGAGGCTGAGACAGGAGACACTTGAACCTGGCAGGCGGAGGTTGCAGTGAGCCAAGATTGCACCACTGCACACCAGCCTGGTGACAGAGCAAGACTCCATCTCAAATTTAAAAAGGAAAATAAACCAAAACAAACAAATTATGTCAACCTCTATGAAAACCTATGGGTCATTCAAATTATCTGTATCACCCTGACTGGCTTGTAATAGTTTGTAGTTTCTGAAGAATTGGTACATTTCTTCTTTTTTTTTTTTCTGAGACAGAGTTTTGCTCTGTCACCCAGGCTGAAGTGCAATGGCGTGATCTCAGCTTACTGCAGCCGTCCTCTCCTGGGTTCCAGCCTTCTCCTGCCTCACCCTCCTAAGTAGCTGGGATCAACAGGTGTGTGCCACCACTCCAGGCTAATTTTTGTATTTTTATTAGAGATGGAGTTTCACCATGTTGGCCAGGCTGGTCTCGAACTCCCGACCTCGTGATCCGCCCACCTCAGCCTCCCAAAGTGCTGGAATAACAGGCGTGAGCTACCACACCCAGCCTATGTTGTCATATATATGAGCATAAAGTTGTAGACAAGATTCCCTTATTTTCCTGTTAAATGGATGGTGGAGTGATATTCCTGTTTCATTCCAGATATTGATGATGTCATCTAATTTTATACTTTTAATCAATTTTGCTAGAATTGTATCAATTTTATTGATTTTTTCCAAAGACCCTATGTTTCATTCCTTTTCTCTATTTCTTCCTATTTTCAATTTTACTGATTTCTGCTTCCAGTGTTATTTTCTTCCCTCTACTTAACAGAAGTTTTATTTTTCTCTTTGCTAGTTTCCTTCCTTCCTTCCTTCTTTCTTTCTGAGACAGAGTTTCACTCTTGTTGCCCAGGCTGGAGTGCAATGGTGCGATCTCAGCTCACTGCAGCCTCCACCTCCTGGGTTCAAGTAATTCTTCTGCCTCAGCCTCCCAAGTAACTGGAATTACAGGCATGTGCCACCACACCTGGCTAATTTTGTGTTTTTAGCAGAGATAGAGTTTCTCCATGTTGGTCGGGCTGGTCTTGAACTCCCAACCTCTGGTGATCTGCCAGCCTTGGACTCCCAAATGCTGGGACTACAGGTTTGAGCCACTGCAC
Source organism: Ateles fusciceps (assembly GCA_036589455.1). Taxonomy (NCBI): domain Eukaryota; kingdom Metazoa; phylum Chordata; class Mammalia; order Primates; family Atelidae; genus Ateles; species Ateles fusciceps. Next base: position 248,919 of record JAZHEH010001988.1, on the reverse strand, counting down.
CCAGCCCTCTTTACTAGTTTCTTAAGTTTTTGTGACCTTTCATCTTCTCTAATGTTAGCATTTAGTGCTATAAATTTCTCTATCACCACTGCTTTAGCTACCTCCCACCTATATTGATACAGTATGGTCTCATTTTCATTCTTACTATGCATTTCTACAATTTAATTTGAGGCCTCTTCTTCACTCCAGACTTTATTTCGAAGTCCAAGGTTTAATTTCTAAATGATTAGATATTTTGCTATTGTCATTCTACTATTGATTTGTAGTTTGGTTTCATTATGGCCAGAAAACATACACACTCAGAATGATTTCAATTCTTCTAAATCTGCTGAGGCTTCTTTATGGCCCAGGATATAGTCTATCTTTCTGAATATTCCATGGGCACTTGAGAAAAAATTGTATTTTGCTGTTGTTGGGCACTATTCTTTTTTGTGAGACAGTCTCCTCTGTAACCCAAGCTAAAGGGTAGTAGCGCTATCCCGGCTTCCTGCAACCTTCCCCTCCTGGGTTCAAGCGATTCTCCTGCCTTAGCTCCCAAGTACCTGGGACTACAGCATGCACCACCATGCCTGGCTAATTTTTGTATTTTTAGTAGAGACAGTGTTTCACCATGTTATCCAGGCTACTCTCAAACTTCTGACCTTAAGCAATCCGCCCACCTCAGCCTCCCAAAGTGCTGGGATTCCAGGCGTGAGTCACCATGCCTGGCCTTGCTAAACACTATTCTACAATGTTGCTTCAGTCCTGTTGGCTGATGTTGCTGTCCTGCTCTTCTGTATCTGCTAGTAATCATATGTCTACTAATTCTACCAATTGCTAAGAGTGAAATGGTGAACTTTCCAACTACAATTAAAAACGGGTTTTTCTCTTTTTAGCTCAAGCAGTTTTGTTGCATGTACTTTGAGGTTTGCTAGAGACACATTTAGGATCATTGCATTTTTGTTAGATTGATCCTTTTATCATTATATAATGTTCATTTTGTGTCATAATTTTCTTTGCTCTGAGTCTACTGTATTTGATATTAATAGTGGCACTCTGATTAATGTTTGTACAGTTCATCTTTTTCTATTCTTTATCAACCTATGTTGTTAATCGTGTTATGAGTTTCCTACAGAAAACATTTTTTAGGATGGGTGGAGCAAGATGGTAGCATAGAGAACTCTACCAATCATACCTACTCCCCTGCAGGAAGACCAAGTTTGCCAACTATCTACACAAAAGCAGCAGTTTCACAGGAACTAAAAGTCAGGTGAGTACTCACAGAGCATGGTTTTTGACTTCATATGGCTGAAAGAGAACAGTTTAGAAGTTCTTGAAAAAAGTAAAAATAGGGCTATCATATGATCCAGCAATCCCACTCCTAGGTATATACCCAAAAGAAATCAGCACATCAACGAGGTATCTGCACTCCCATGTTTATTGCAGCACTGTTCACAATAGCTAAGATTTGGAATCAGTCTGTGTCCATTCACAGATAAATCCATAAAGACCATATACACAATGGAGTACTATTCAGCCTTGTAAAAGAATGAGATCCTGTCATTTGCAACAACGTAGATGGAACTGGAGGCACAGAAAGATAAATGCTGTTATGTTCTCACTTATTTGTGAAAGCTAAAAATTAAAACAACTGAACTCATGGAGGCGAGGTAGACAGTAAAAGGACAGTTACCAGAGGCTGGGAAGGGTAGTGCGGTGGGGTGGGGGGGAAGGTGAGGATAGTTAATGGGTACAAAAAAATAGAGAGAATGAGTAAGACCTAAAATTTGCTAGCACAACAAGATGACTATAGTCAACAATCATTTAATTTTACATTTTAAAGTGACTAAAAGAGTATAACTTGATTGTTTATAACACAGAAGATAAATGCTTATGGGAATAGATACCCAATTTGCCCTAATGTGATTATTACATATTGCATGCCTGTATCAAAACATCTCCTATACTCCAAAAATATATGTACCTACTATGTACTCACAAAAATTAAAAATTTTAAATGTTTTATATTTTTTTCCACTCTGCCAGTTTACATTTTAATAGTTATTTTGATCATTTACATTTAAGGCAAATATTACTCTGTTAGGCTGCTATTTGTTTTGTTTTCTGTTTTCCATTCATCTGTTTCTTTTATCTTATTTTCCTATTAGTTAACTAAATTTTTTTTTAGATTTCATCTTGGTTTGTTTATAGGGTTTTTTTTGGGGGACAGAGTCTTGCTCTTGTTGCCCAGGATAGAGTACAATGGCACAATCTCAGCTCACTGCTACCTCCACCTCCTGGGTTCAAGCGATTCTCCTGCCTCAGCCTCCCTAGTAGCTGGGATTACAGGCACCCGCCACCACGACTGGCTAATTTTGGTACTTTTAGTAGAGACAGGGTTTCACCATGTTGGCCAGGCTGGTCTCGAATTCCTGACCTCCTGATCCACCTGCCTCAGCCTCCCAAAGTGCTGGGATTACAGGTGTGAGCCACCATGCCTGGCCTATTTATAGTGTTTTTAACTATACTACATTTTATAGTTTTCTCAGTAGTTATCCTAGGTATTAAAATGTACATATGCAACTTATCACAGTTTGTCAGTCACTTTACCACTTCAAGTGAAATGTACCAAGTTTCATTCCACTTAGGCCCCTTTGCCCTCCCCATTTTTTAAATATCATTGTTTCCCCTACATAAAGAGCATTTTGCTCCAACCATCAAATATGATTCTAGAAACTCATAAGAAAAATATATTTATCCCTATTTTTGCCAGCCTCCAATATTCTCTCTTTCCTGCATTCCAAGCCTTCTTGTGTTATTTCCTTATACTTAGAGAACTTCTACCCAAGTTTTACAGTCTGCTAGCAACATTTTCTCTTAGCTTTCCTGTCTAATAATGGCTTTAGCTCCCCTTCATTCATGAATATAATTTCAAAAGATACAGAATTTTTATATGATAGTTCTTTTCTTTCAGTACTTGAGAAAATATACTACTTCCTTCCAGCCACCACGGTTTCAGAAGAGAAACCCACAGTCACTCCCTGTAGGGAATGTATTATTTCTCTCCGGCTACTTTGAACATCTTTTTTTATCTTTAGTTTTCAAAAATTTAATTACAACATGAGTTTCCCATGTACTTAACTTATTTGATGTTACTTCGAGACTCGGGAATGTGTAGTTTATATCTTTTGCTAAATTTGAGAAGGTTAAGCCATTACTTCTTCAAATACTTCAAAACCTCTTTTCCCTCCTTCTGGTGTTACAAATGTTTGTTCTTTTGTTATTGCCCCACTTTCTAAATATTGAGAGAATCAAACCTCATCCCATTCCCTCCATGCCTTCCAGCTTTGTCTAAGCTACCACTATCACTCATAAGGAAAACTACTACAGCCCTTTAATGAGCTCTCTATGCCCTATGCCCTTCCCAGTATTTTCTCTACAGAGGTGAGAAAGATCTTATACAAATAGAAATCAGATGTTACTCATCTGCTGAAAATCTACCACTAAATTAAAAATAAAATTAACTGAATGAGGCTTATGATACGCTCACCTTTGGGCTCTACCTGCCTCCCTCACCTCACCTCCTGCCCCTCCTCCAGTCAACCCCTCCCTTCAGCCACTGTGACTTTTTGGTTATTTCTGAAAACCACCAAGCACATTCCTGTCCAAGCCTAGCAGCTGCTATTACCCCTGCTGAAAAGGGGCAGAATCCTCATGGCTCACCCAATGAATTTTATTCAAATCTCTGCTTTAATGTTGATCTCATTAAGGTTTCCCCTGACTATTCCTTAAAGTACCACAATTGGCCAATCTAACTTTGCTTTAATTTCTTTGATAGTCCTTAAAACCACCGAACATTTAATATACATAAAGATATAAGTATACATAATATACTTAGAGACATAATTTATTATTTTTTTATATGTTTATTTACTTATTTTTGAGACATGGTCTCTCTCTGTTGCCCAGGCTGGAGTGATCTCAGCTTACTGCAACCTCTGCCTCCCAGGTTCAAATTATTCTCCTGCCTCAGCCTCTCAAATAGCTGGGATTACAGGCACCCACCACCACGCCCAGATACAGATGGGGTTTCACTATATTGGCCAGGCTATCCTTGAACTCCTGACCTCAAATGATCTGCCCGCCTCGACCTCCCAATGTGCTGGGCTTACAGGTGTGAGCTACTGCGCCTGGCCTAATTTTTTTCATTGTTATATCCTCAGCACATAGCAAGTATTCAAAAATTATTTGCTGAGTTTAAAAATGAGTGTATACAAAAGTCTGACAACAGAATAACCACAAAACAACAGAGGTAAGGTGGGACATTCAAAGTGCTTTGAGAAAAATGGTAACCAAGAAAAACAATAGTAAAGACGAGGTGGGCAAAGACTAAACTATTGGCAGGTGTAAGAATGGTAAACATTCAAAACGTGATGCAAAGAGGAGAATATGTTTGTGAGTAGTATCTGAAGGTTTGATTTAGGAATCAGTATTCTTCATCACTTCCAGAAGTTAGGACCCCTATGGAGATGTTCTTGAAAACTGTTCCAAAGTTGCCAACCTCCGAATTAACTACAGGAAATAACAAATCCCCTGATATAATCTGTGCAGTACACATTAACTCACCTGGGAAGCTGTGGCTTGGGAATTCTTCCTCCAGTCTCCATGGCTCTTCTCCTTGCTCCAGCCTGAAGATCACCTCTGGTTTGTGAACACAATACCCTGTTAACAGAAATAATTTAGGATTTGGACCAAGCAGTCTAGACTACAGGGCTTTGAAGCAGGAAGAAGCTTCTGGGGCTGCCTGAAGTTGCCACTGAACATTTTCACTGGAGAAGTGAACACAAGTATCTTGTGGTGCTCAAAGGTGATCAATCAACACTGACTCCTGAAGCTTAACCTTAAATATCATTAAACTATACAGACTGCCCAAATGCTTCGTAATCAAAAGAATAAACAAATGCTATTTACAATGACACAGTGAACAGACCTTACCCACTGAGACAAGGTTGCTGTAATTCTCCAGCATCACGTCTCTATACAGAGCTCTCTGACTAGGGTCCAGGTGCTGCCACTCCTCCTGGGTGAAGCCCACAGTCACATCTTTAAATGATACTCACCCCTGGAACTTCTGTTCCACCTGAAATGTTCAGAATTAGGTGGCATGAAAAAAGAATTACGGGCTAATGCTTACCATAATTATTATTTACGGAATATTTGTTTTGCTTTATACTTTCAGGGAAAAAAGAAATCGTAACAGAAATATTCTGCCATAATGCATTACAATATTAATTCATGCAAAAGAAAATTATCATGTCCCTACAACATACCTGGAACTATCAACACTGCTGGAAATATTAAGAATAATAAAAATCTTCTTCTGTTCAAAGAACATACAGAGTGGTAGGAAAATGTATATGGTAATATGTAGCAAGCACTAAGGTGAAAGTGTAACACAACAGACTAATGTTAGGAGCAAAGTTAGTTCTGTCTTGAGCTTCACTGAGAACTACAGCTGTTGGCTGAATTATGAAGAACACTCTATTATGTTCTTCGTAAGCATGGGGCCATGATACAAGCAAAGGTGAGGACCTCCAACACACTGCAGACATCAACAAAAGGGCAGACAACACAGGAGATGGCTTAGTGCTGTCTTGAGAGAAAAGGCCAGGGAAGTAGTCAGCAAACGGGTTATGGAGTAATCTGAGACCAATAGTCTCCAAAGTATTTGATCATTTATCATTTTCAAGATTATTACTGAGAACTACAGATTTATATTCACAAATCACAGAAATAAATTGTCAGTACATTTATTATGAATTCTAATTTAATTCTCATTTGGATTTTAAAATGTAGAAAAAGAGCTTGACATTTTATTTTACTGCAATACATATTCTGGGTTCTAATCCTTTAATTCAGAGACAATAATAAGGATATGTACAAAATGGAAAGATTTTGCAACTATTACACTTGAAATATCTGTGGAGCACATAGGAGAAGATATCCAATTGGATTGTTCCAGATATCCTCTAGGGTACATCTTTTAGGGATCACTGCTGTGAAACAGGGAGGGCTAAAGATGAGATGTGAGCATATACTGAAATTACGTGACCAGGTTTTGTTTACAAAACCAGTTCTATTGAGAAAGGCAAAGGACAAAACAACATTTACATAAACTACTGTAGAAGAAACCAGGAGGACATGGATCATAGGAGACTAAGAGCAACAAAATGTGGTCAGCAATACTTTAGGAAAAAAATGTTTCCTCAGGTTATCCCCATGAACAGCTGCCCAGATACTAGCGCCACAGTGTAAGCCAGGAAAGAAAGGGCAAAATAGGTTAGACACAGTGTTCTAGCAATAAAGGTCCTAAATATATTAAATTTGAAGCACAGGCCAGGCACAGTGACTCATGCCTGTAATCTCAGCACTTTAGGAGGTTGAGGCACTGGATCACCTGAAGTCAGGAGTTCAAGAACAGCCTGATCAAAATGGTGAAACCCTGTCTCTACTAAAAATACAAAAAAATTAGCCAGGCATGGTGGCAGGCACCTGTAATCAGCTACTCAGGAGGCTGAAGCAGAAGAATCGCTTGAACCCAGGAGGCAGAGGTTGCAGTGAGCCAAGATCGTGCCACTGCACTCCAGCCTGGGCAATAGAGCGAGACTCCGTCTCAAAAAATATATATATATTTTTGAAGCATGATATGGAGATCAAGAATGAAATAAGGACTACAGAGACATTTATAATTTAGTGGTATTCAAAGCCATCAAGAGGGAATCAGAAGGTTGTCAGAGAAATGGGGAAAGAAAATAATGTAGTCCTCACACCTGTAGTCCTAGCACTTTGGGAGGTCAAATCAGGCAGATCACTTGAAGTCAGGAGTTCAAGACCAGCCTGGTCAACATTGCAAAACCTGGTCTCTACTAAAAATACAAAAAAATTAGCCGGGCAAGGTGGCAGGTGCCTGTAATCCCAGTTCCTCAGGAGGCTAAGGCAAGAGAATCACTTGAACCCGGGAAGCAGAGGTTGTAGTGAGCCAAGATCACACCACTGTACTCCAGCCTGGGCGACAGAGCATGATTCTGTCTCAAAAACAAAAAGAGGTAAGTAATTCTTCCAAAATTTATGTATAGGTTCAATTCAGTCCCAAAGAAAGTTTCAGCAAGTTATTTATGAATACTAACAATGTTTGTATGGAAATGCAAGGAGCTAGGAAGAGCCAGGATCTTGCTGAAGAAAAAATGTGTTAAACCCACTACTAAACACCAAGATGCTTCACCAAGTGTGGTGCTGGCACAACCAACCAACAGAACATAGTCCAAAAAACACCCAGACACATATGTACACGTAACTGATGACAAATATCACAATGTAAACCAATGGGGGATAGGATGGTGTTTTCAAAAATAATTCTACATTAACGCTATGCAAAAAAGAAGCTGACATCTACCTCATACAAATGTAGATATCTATTCCAATGAAAGAGACATAAATGTGAATGCCAAAACGATATATATATATTTTTTTCCTGAGATGGAGTTTCGCTCTTGTTGCCCAGACTGGAGTGCAATGGCACAATCTTGGCTCACCACAACCTCCACCTCGTGGGTTCAAACGATTCTCCTGCCTCAAACTCCTGAGTAGCTGGGATTATAGGCATGTGCCACCATGCCCAGCTAAATTTTGTATTTTTAATAGAGCCTGGGTTTCTCCATGTTGGTCAGGCTGGCTTCAAACTCCCAACCTCATGTGATTCGCCTGCCACAGCCTCTCAAAGTGCTGGGATTACAGGCATGAGCCACTGCGCACAGCCAACAATAAATATTTTAAAAGATAACAAAAGAGATTATCTTCATGACCTTGAAGTAGGAAGAATCATCTAAAATAGGACAAACACCAACAAACAAACTTAATAAACTAATCTAGGGATTGGTAAATTTCTGTGAAGAATCAGACATTAAATATTTGCCCAGGCACAGTAGCTCATACCTGTAATCCTAGCACTCTGGGAGGCCGAGGCAGGTGGATCACTTGAGGCCAGGAGTTCGAGACCAGCCTGGCCAAGATGGTGAAACCCCATCTCTATTAAAACACAAAATCAGCCAGGTGTGGTGGCACGCGCCTATAATCACAGCTACTTGGGAGGTTGAGGCAGGAGAATCCCTTGAGCCCTGGAGATGGAGGCTGCAGTGAGCCAAGATCGCACCACTGCACTCCAGCCTGGGTGACAGAGAGAGACTCTGTCTCCAAAATAAATAAATAAATAAAAAAGAATCAGACGTGAAATATTTGGAGCTTTGCAGGCCAAAAGGCTCCTGTCACAATTACTCAACTCTGCCACTGAAGCCACAGACTAAATGTAAAAGAGTGAATGAGCAAGGTGTTGAGATTGTGAAAGGGACAAGACAGGAGCTTCAGGAGTACTGGCAATGTTTGTTTTGACCTACGTATTCATTATTTGCACCATGGAGTTGTAATAATTCACTGAGTTCTATATTTAAAATATAGAAGTTTTTCTATCTATCTGCTACACATGTAGAAATAAGATTCATTAAAAATTAAAATACAGCTGGGTGCAGTGGCTCATGCCTGTAATACCAGCACTTTGGGAGGCTGAGGCAGGAGGATTGCCTGAGGTCAGGAGTTCGAGACCAGCCTGACCAACATGGAGAAACCCCGTCTCTACTAAAAACAGAAAATTAGCTGGGCATGCTAACGTATACCTGTAATCCCAGCTACTCAGGAGGCTGAGGCAGGAGAATTGCTTGAACCCGAAAGTGGAGGTTGCAGTGAGCTGAGACCGCGCCATTGCACTCCAGCCTGGGCAACAAGAGTAAAACTCTGTCTCAAAATAAAAATTAAAATACATTTTAATTTATTTATCTAACACTATATCCAAAAGAAAACTGGAATCTGAGTCACATAAAAATTAAAAAAGCAGTTTAACTCAATAGGCTGCATTCATTTCAGGGCTATCACTGGAAGGTTATGTATGTGTCCCTATGGTATGACCAAAAAAGGTATCTTCCAGGAAGTCTTTGTGTCTTCAAAGGAGTCAGTCTGTCTGTATCCAATGACTTCCTCTCTGCCATGGTTGTCGGAAACATAAGAGACATATGAAGCTCAACTTATTGACTCTAACTTGGCCCTACTATTGATCTGTTACTTTACATTTTCTGGCAAGTTCCATTTTCATCTTTTACTAATTTCTCATCCTAACATGTTGACTTTTACAAATCTCACAAAGTCCCCTATAAAATAAAGTAGGGAATTAATAACTTACCTTGCTCATTTTGTTCTGTTTTTGAAAGACGGAGACAACTCTGAAGATACAGCTGAATTAGAAAAAGAGGAATGGGGTTATGAAAGATTTGGCCTGGTTGGCACTCCCAGATTCTTCTGTCTTAAGAAGCCATAAATACCCAATAGGTAAAATGCTCCTCTGGGAGCATATCAATGTCCTCTGACACTTCGGAACAGGTAGTAGAAATGGTGAAACAACACCCTAACATAACTCCAACATGATCACGTAGCTCTTGGGCACAAGATTTTAACCGGGTGAACGTAAATATTTGCTTCCTAAGGATTTTAATCTCCCTTGGTGTCACCAAAAATTTATAATGACAGTGTTGGCCAAACAAGTTAGCGGTACATTTAATAAAGGAACATTAACACTTCACTAAAACTATTGTAAAAAAATAGGACTAAGCTATCTATTTTCCCAGTAGTGTTACTTAACCTCTGGTGAGTGACTCCACAGAAAGCCATAAGCAGCAGTGCTTCAAAGAAAAAATCTGCTTTAATTTTTTCAACTTTGTTGCTATTTCTCAAAAGGATATTTTAAACTTGCTTTGATGTGTGTGGAAAAGTAGACAGTAATGGCTTGGGGGTCAGGAGATGCGTCTTTTAGTCTTCCCTACTAACGAACTGTGATCCTGAACAAGTTAGTAACCTTCACAAACAAAAAAATTTAAAAGAAAAAAATTGTTTTCTTCTAACAAAGGAGTCGAAATTAGATAATTTTTTTCTTTTTTAAGACGGAGTTTCGCTCTGGTTGCCCCGTCTGGAGTGCGATAGCGTGATCTTGGCTCACTCCACCTACCGAGTTAAAGCAATTCTCCTGCCTCAGTAGCTGGGATTACAGGCTTGCGCCACCACGCACGGCTAGTTTTCTATTTTTAGTAGAGACGGGGTTTCTCCATGTTGGTCAGGTTGGTCTTGAACTCCTGGTCTCAGGTGATCCACCCGCCTCGGCCTCCCAAATTGCTGGGATTACAAGCGTGAGCCACCGCGCCCGGCCAAAATTAGGTAATTCCTGAAGATCCTGAGTGCAAGGTCAAGTCAGGACAGAGGAACAGCAAATGACAACATGCAATGATGGACATGACTACAGGGCAGTTCGGAACCTAGAAGGATGAATGCAGAAGGGGAAACCGAGTCTGTCTATGCTGGGCGGGCGACCGCACGCGCCCTTCCCAGCCCAACTCCCGCGGCGCCAGCACACACGCGCATAAGCTCGGCCCGAGCACTGCCCCTCCCGCAAAGCTCGGCGCGCGCACCGCGCAAGCGCACATACCCTCTTCCGCGGCCTCCCCCACAAGTGGGGCGGCACGCACTGCGTCTGCCGCTCCGTACAGAGGCTGTCCCTCTGAAGAACCGGCCTAGCGTCCTGGCAGAGATGCGGCAGCGCAGTCGTCCCGGGGTTCCCCAGTGAGGTCCCCGGGGCTCCTCCCCACCACCCGGCACCAGCCGCCCGTCCCGGGAGTCACGCGGGGCCTCCCTCTGTCCCTGCCCAACCAGCCGGGGCTTACCTCGCTCCCTCATCGGCTTGCATTCGCCCTAGAAGAGCGCGCTGACCCTTGCAATCCCGGGACTGCCTCCCACGTAAGACCTAAGAAAAACAGAAGGAAAAGCGGAAACCCAGAGGTAGCCGGCAGACAAGGCATGCGCAGAGCCCGAGCACAAGGCCTGACGCCCTCCGCACCCAGCCTGGAAACTACCTTTCCCATGAGGCCGCGCGAGGAGCCTTTTGGGATTGGCCGAGAAGCGCCCGGCTGGGCAGTGGGCAAATGCGGTCTGAGTTGGTGCGCGAGCTGCCTGCAGCCCTGGCTCTCCCGGGTTGCCCCAAAGGGATGCACTGCAGGGGAGGTGTGTGTACAGCCAGTGTGCAGTTTAGACAGACGCGTCAAGGAAAGAACAGCTGCGCGTCAGTGTCACTTTAATGCTAGGAAGTAGATCTCATCGTTACAGTAAAAGACTGACCCCTATCAGCGATTGTTTGGGGGGCGGGAGAAAAGGGGGAAGTGTGACCGGAAAGCTACTTCATCAAATCGGTAAAGCCATAAACGGAAATTGAAGCTCAGCATAATCCGAATGAAGAAAATGTCACATGTTATTTCCTCTGTGACATTAAAATTGCTTGACTAAATGGAAATACTTGTAGTCTATCTATACCTTCCTTAAATAGGAAGACAAAATTTCTAAAAGAATATCAACAAATTTTTGTATTTATTTTTTCTCTTTGATCTTTAGTGTACTGTGTACTTTACAAAAGCTTTCTCAGCTTTATCCAGAATAAGTAAAAACCTAAATGAACAGCGAGTATACGTTTTTATAAGCAGGAAAAAAAATGCCTAAGAAATGTATCTATCTATAAAATACTGCTGTATTCAAAGTAGTTTGGCACCTGCTACATGGAAGTAAAACACCATGATTAAAAATATTGCTTTAGGGCCAGGCGTGGTGGTTCACGCCTGTAATCCCAGCACTTGGGAGGCGGAGGTGGGTGGATCACAAGGTCAGGAGTTGAAGACCAGCCTGACCAACATGGTGAAACCCCGTCTCTACTAAAAATACAAAAATTAGCCGGGCGTGGTGGCATACACTTGTAGTCCCAGCTACTCAGGAGGCTGAGGCAGGAGAATCGCTTAAACCTGGGAGGCGGAGGTTGCAGTGAACCGAGATTGCACCACCCAGGCTGGGCGACTGAGCGAGACTCTGTCTCAAAAAAAAAAAAGTATTCTTTTAATGTGTAATAAATACAGCATTTCAAAACAGTGAGGGAAAGAATGGAGTATTCCAAAGAGCATGTCATTCCAAACAATCTGGAATATAAAATGATGTACATAGATCACACATGATAAAATCTCACATGTATACAAGATTGAAACATTTAAACCACTAAAGGAGTATACATATTTAAAAATTGACATGTGGGCCAGGCACGATGGCTCACACCTGTAATCCCAGCACTTTGGGAAGCGGAGGCAGGAGGATCACTTGACCCTTGGAGTTCAAGACCAGCCTGGGCACCATCGGTGGGCTTGGAGGCAGGCACCTATGATGCCAGCTACTCAGGAGGCTTAGATGCGGCGATCACTTGAGCCCAGGGCTGCAGTAAGCCATCACGGCACCACTGCACTCCAGCCTGGGTGACAAAGTAAGAACTTGTCGCAAAAACAACAAAAGGGATATAATACCAAAGACAAACCATAAATTTAATATCGGTTACGTTTTGTAATAGAGAAAAATAAGCAACTCCATTCCCTTTCCAGCAAAACTTTTTAAGTCCGTTATGGGAATTCAAAGAAATGCAAATATTTAAGTAAAAATATGTGAAATATCATTTATTGAACTTACTTTTTTAAAAAATTATTCTTTATTTTGTTTTGGTATTTTTGTTTTGTTTTGTTTTGTTTTGCATTTTGGAGACAGAGTTCTTTGCTCTTGTTGCCCAGGCTGGAGTGCAATGGCACCATCTCAGCTCACTGCAGACTCCGCCTCCTAGGTTCAAGCGACTCTCCTGCCTCAGTCTCCCGAGTAGCTGAGATTACAAGCACCCGCCACTACACCCGTTTAATTTTTTGTATTTTTAATAAAGACAGGATTTCACCATGTTGGCCAGGCTGGTCTTGAACTCCTGACCTCAGGTGATCCATCCGCCTCGGCCTCCCAAAGTGCTGGGATTACAGGCGTGAGCCACCGCACCTGGCCAAATTTATGCATTATATACTGAAAAGTTCACTTTATTTAGTGCATAATTTTTTTTTTTTTTTGAGATGAAATCTCGCTCTGTTGACCAGGCTAGAGTGCAGTGGCACAATCTCAGCTCACTGCAACTTCCACCTTCCAGGTTCAAGGAATTCTCTGCCTCAGCCTCCCGAGTAGCTGGGATTACAGGCATGTGTCACCATGCCCAGCTAATTTTTGTATTTTTCGTAGAGATGGGGTTTCACCATCTTGGCCAGGCTGGTCTCGAACTCCTGACCTCATGATCCACTCATCTCAGCCTCCCAAAGTGCTAGGATTACAGGCGTGAGCCACCATGCCTGGCCTATTTAGTGCATAATTTTATGAGTTTTGACAAATTCGTAGATTTGTGTAGCCACCGCCACAAGCAAAATACAAAATTGTTTTATCTCTGTCAAAAAAGTTTCTCCATGCTTTCTTTTTTAAAGTCAGATTCTCTTACCACTCTTAGCCTCTTGCAAACACTATCTATTCATTAGGCCTACATGTTTGCCTTTTTTAGAATATTATATAAATGGAATCATACAGTATGTAGTCTTGAATCTGTTATATTTTACTTAACGCAATGCAATTGAGATCCTTCTATGTTGTTTTGTGTACCAGTACCTCTGTTTGTTTTTCTTGCTGAGTCCTATTTCTTGGTATGGATTTGCCAGTTTCCTTATCCATTCCCCAGTCCAGGGACATACAAGTTGTTTCCAATTGGGGGAAGTAATACGTAAATAAAATATTTTTAAGTTTAAGAGTTGAAAAGAAGAGTAATATACACCTATGATATGGGCTTGAGGAAATGTTTATTCCTAGTGTATTAGGATTCTCCAGAGAAACAGAACCAATAGGAGGAGGGAGGGAGAAGGGAGATTGATTATGAGAAATTGGTACACATGATTATGGAGGCTGAGAAGTCCCACATCTGTCATTTGCAAGCTGGAGACCCAGGAATGCTGGTGGTGTAATTCTGTATCAGTCCAAAGGCCTAGGAACCAGGGAAGCCAATGGTGTAAATCCCAGTCCAAGGACAGAGGATGAGATGAAATGTCCCAGCTCAACAATGAGGCAGAAAATATGCGTGAATTCCTCCTTCCTCTGCCTTGTGTTCTATATCAGGCCCTCAGCGGATTGGACGATGCCCATACACATGAGGAGGGCAATCTGCTTTACTGAATCTACTGATTCAAATGCTAATCTAATCTGGAAACACCCCTCATAGATGCACCCATAAGTAATGTTTAATCTGGACACCCTGTGGCCAAGTCAAGTTTACACATAAAATTCACCATTACAGCTATTCATTTTTATTGTGAATTTGATTCATGTAAACTCTGGAGGCTCATTTTTTGCCTCTCATTTCTTCTTTTTTGTACCTTTCTCCCTTTTATATTTAGTTGACAATAATTGTACATATTTAGGGGATATAGACTGATTTTGAGGTGTATAAAATGTATAATGATCAAATCAGGCGGATTAGCATATCCCTCCCCTCAGACATTTATTTTTCTTTGTGTTGTAAACATTAAAAATCCTCTCTTCTAGATTTTTGAAAATATACAATAAATCAAATCCAATTATATGTACCCTACAGGGCTGCAGAACACCAGAGCTCATGTCTTCTATCTAGCTGTAATTTTATATTCATATATCAATCTTTCCCCATCCTCCCCTCCCTACTACCCCCTCACCTTCTAATACCCATAATTCTACTCACCACTTCTATGAGCCTCAATTTTTGAAGCTCCCAAATGTAAGTGAAAACATGCAGTATTTACCTTTCTGTGCCTGACTTATTTCACTTAGTGACATCCAAGCCCATTCATGTTGCTGGGCATGATAGGATTCCATTTTTTATAGCTGAATAATATTTCACTGTGTATGTATACCAGATTTTCTTTTTCCATTCATCTGTTGGTGGATGTTTAGGTTGATATCATATCTTAGCTATTGCAAATAGCGCTGCCATAAACACAGGAGTGCAGGTATCCCTTTGAATATCCCACATATGGATTTCCCTTCCTTTGGCTCGTGCTCAGCAGTATGATTGTTGGATTGTATGGTAGTTCTATTTTATTTTTTGAGAAACCTTCACACGATTTTCTGTAGTGACTGTACTAATTCTCATTCCCACCAACAGTGTCTAAGAGTTCCCTTATCTCTGCATCCTTACCAGCACTTTTTTTGTCTTTTTGATAATAGCCATTCTAATTAGAGTGAGACGATACCCCATAGTGATTTTGATTGGCATTTCCCTGATGATTGGACATTTTTTCATACATTTGTTAGCCATTTGTATGTATTTTTGTGAGAAATGTCTATTCAGATCCTTTGCCCACATTTTAATCAGATTATTTGTTTTTGTTCTGTTTTTGCTGTCAAGTTGTTTAGAGTTATTTGCATATTGTGGATATTAGTCCCTTTCGGATAAATAGTGTACAAGTATTCTCTACCATTCTACAGGTTGCCTCTTCACTCTCTTGATTGTTTCCTTTGCTGTGCAGCTTTTTAGTTTCTACAGTACCATTTATCCCTTTTTGTTGTTGTTGTCTGTGCTTTTTATTTGTTTGTTTATTTATTTTGATACAGGGTCTCACTCTGTTGCCCAGGCTGGAGTGCAGTAGTATGATCATAGCTCACTACAGCCTCTACCTCCTGGGCTCAAGTGATCCTCCTGCCTCAGCCTCCTGAGAAGCTGGGATTACAGGTACCTGCCACCATGCCTGACTAAATTTTGTATTTTTAGTAGGGATGGGGTTTCACCATGTTGCCTAGGCTGGTCTCGAACTCCTGTGCTCAAGCAGTGTGCCCACCTCAGCCTCCCAAAGTGCCAGGATTACAGGTGTACGCCACTGTGCCTGGCCGGTCTGCTTTTTAAGGCTTAGTCATAAAATTTTTGCCTAGACCAATGCCCTGAAGAGGTTTCTCTAGGTTTACTTCTAGTATTTTTACAGTTTTGGTCTTATGTTTAAGTCTTTAATTCATTTTGAGTTGATTTTTGTATATGGTGATAGGTAGGAATCTAGTTTTGTTCTTCTGCGTATGGATATCCAGTTTTCCCAGCACAATTTATTAAACAGGGGGCCCTTTACCCAATATACATTCTTGGAAAGAACCTCATTTTAATTAAACTTTAAAGGACTTATAATATTGCAGTTCCACTTATATGACTTTATAATAATGAAATAAATTTTTGTTGATATACGTGCAAGTATGTTTACATCAATCAGGGTCCAAAAGGTAAAGGAGAGATCACTCAAATATTACAACTGAGAGAATTTGATGCGGATTGGTTAAAGCAGGTGTTTTAATGGTAAAAATGAACACTGAGCTAACACAGGATGACAACAGCAGGTAGCAGCTACCTGTCTAGTGCTGGGAAACAAATGGAAAAGATTAAGATCCTCAGAACCTAGAAGCTCACAAGAGTGGCCCCACGGAGCTAGGATTAGACAGACAGTGGAGGCAGAGGCAGTGCCTGGATCGTGTACCACAGGTATTCAGAGAAGAGCTTCACAGAGCTGGAATTCACACCTTCAGAAGGGTGCTGTGCAGTTGCTAGCTGGACTTAGAAAGGCATGTGGAAGCATATTGTGTTCACCTCTGAGAGTCTTTACTGTCCAGCTGATGCTGGTAGCCAGAGTGGGATCAATGTGGAGTCTGGAAGCGCTAAAAGAAGCTGGAGGGTGATCCAAATGTCCTGGAATTACATAATGGTGATGGTTGTGCAACTTTGTAACTATAATTATTATCGAATTATACACTTTTTTTTTTTTTTTGAGACAGAGTCTGACTCTGTTGCCAGGCTGGAGTACAATTGTGCAATCTCGATTCACTGTAACCTCCGCCTCCCAGGTTCAAGTGATTCTCCTGCCTCAGCCTCCCAAGTAGCTGGGATTACCACGCCACCATTCCTGAATAATTTTTGTATTTATAGTAAAGACAGGGTTTCACCATGTTGGGCCAGAATGGTCTCCATCTCTTGACCTCGTGATACACCCGCCTTGGCCTCCCATAGTGCTGGGATTACAGGCGTAAGCCACTGAGCCCAGCTGAATTACAATTCAGATTTTTATAAAATATGAGAGAATTTATGTTTTCTACAGGTTCAAGTATAATGGATAAAATACCAGGGAAAGTATTCTCACTAAACTGATAGCAGTCATTACCTTTGTGGAAGAAGCTACCTGGGGACACTGGTCAAAAGAGCTTTTATACTTACATGAAAGGGCAATGCATTTTACTGTTACTTATGACAGTATAAATTAATAATTTTAAAGAATAAACGCAAAACTGATACATACACTCACATTTGGGACAGCAGGAGAGAGGACAACCTAACACGGCTCTTTCTCCATGGCATGGGAAATTCCTCTCTCTGGTTTTCACTCTTGCCATCTTCAGCTGGGTCAATCTACTCTACCACCCAGGGCTCTGAAAATAAAATGTGGGAGCTCCTAGCCCAAGGCCTACCTGGAATATTGTAATTTCTCATTAAATGTGATTTAAGTATTGTAACAGGGTTCTCCAGAGAAACGCTGTGTGTGTGTGTGGGGGGGGGGGGGGGGGGGGGGGGTGTACACATGCATATATACATGTGTGTATATATGTGTATATATGAGAGAAATTTATTATAAGGAATTGGCTTATGCGATCATGCAATCATGGCAGTTGACAACTCTCAAGATCTGAAGGATGATGAGTCCATGTTTGGGGACCCAAGAGAGCAGTTGTGTAGTTCCAGACTGAAGGCCTGCAGGTTTCAGACCCAGGAAGAGCAGATATTTCAGTTCAAGTCCAAAGGCAGGAAAAAGCTAATGTGTCAGTAAGAAGGTAGTACAGCAGGAGGAATTTCCTCTTACTTAAGGGACAGTTAGCCTTTTTGTTTATTCAAGCCTTCAAGTGATCAGATGAGGCCCACTCACATCAGGGAAGACAAGCTACTCAATCTACCAATTTTGTTTTCTCTTGTAGTGGGGGGTTTTGCTGTTTTTCTTTGAGGGAGGAGTCTTTTTTTTTTTTTGACACGGAGTTTTGCTCTTGTTGCTCAGGCTGGAGTACAATGGCACTATTTCAGCTCACCGCAATCTCCGCCTCCCAGGTTCAAATGATTCTCCTGCCTCAGCCTCCCGAGTAGCTGGGATTACAGGCATGCATCACCATGCCTGGCTAATTTTTTATATTTTTAGTAGAGACAGGATTTATCCATGTTGGTCAGGCTGGTCCCAAACTCCCGACCTCAGGTGATCTGCCTGCCTTGGCCTTGCAAAGTGCTGGGATTACAGGCATGAGCCACCGCACCCACCCGGGGGAAGTTATTTTTAGCATAATACAATTTTTACATTTTTAACTGTGCTTGATTTTAGATTCAGGGGGTACATGTGCATGTTTGCTACATGGGCATATTGGGAACTAGTGGGGATTGAACCTCTACTGTACTCATTACCTAAGTAGTGAACATTATCAACTAGTGAGCCCTCACCTGCTTTCCACCCTCCTCCCTTTTGGAGTCCCCATTTCCATCTTTGTGTCTATCATTTCCATCTTCGTGTCGATGTGTACACTTATAAGTAAGAACATGCAGTATTTGCTTTTCTGTTTCTGAGGTACTTTGCTTAGGATAATAACCTCCAGCTCCGTCTATGTTGCTGCAAAGGACTAAAAGCTGAGTAATATTCCATGGTGTATATGTGCTTTATTTTCTTTATCCAGTCAACTGTTGGACACTTAGCTTGGTTCCATGATTTTGATATTTTAAATAGTGCTTCTAGGAGTATTCAAACGCTGGTGGTGGGTTTTGTTGTTGTTGTTGTTTTTTGAGACAGGGTCTACTCTGTCACCCAGGCTGGAACGCAGTGGTGCATTTCTGGCTCACTGAAGCCTCAGCCTCCTGGGCACAAGGGATCCTTCTGCCTCAACCTACCAAGTAGCTGGGACTACAGACATGTGCCATCACACTAGGCTCATTTTTGTATTTTTCGTAGAGACAGGGTTTTGCCATGTTACCCAGGTTGGTCTTGAACCGCTGGGTTCAAGGGATTTGCCCGCCTCAGCCTCACAAAGTGCTGCGATAATAGGCCTGAGCCACACACGCCTTTTTTTCTTTTTGAGATGGAGTCTTGCTCTGTTGCCTAGGCTGGAATGCAGTGGTATGATCTCGGCTTACTGCAACCTCCGCTTCCCGGGTTCAAGCAATTCTCTGCCTCAGCCTCCCGAGTGGGTCAGGATTACAGGTGTACGCCACCATGCCCGACTAATTTTTGTATGTTTTTAGTAGAGATGGGTTTCACCTTATTGGCCCAGCTGGTCTGGAACTCTTGACCTTGTGATCCGCCAGCCTAGGCCTCCCAAAATGCTGGGATTACAGGTGTGAGCCACTGCACCCAGTGGTCTTTTTTTATATAATGCCTTCTTTTCCTTTGGGTAGATACCCATTACTGGGGATTCCTGGTTCTATTTTTAGCTCTTTGAGAAAACTCTACAATGTTTTCTGTAGAGGTTTATACTCCCACCAGCAGTGTACAAGTGTTCCCTTTTCTCTGCATCCATGCCAACATCTGTGTTTTTTACTTTTTTTTAAAAAGACTAGTCAAGTGCAGTAGTGAGAAGGGGAAAAAGAGTAGAACAAGGAATTCAGTCTATAACTGGCCGTGAACAATCAACTGAGATAACTCAGTACCTTCAGACAAGTCTTGTCTTTCTAATAATAGCCATTCTGCCAGTCTACTGGTTTAAATGTTAATCTCATTCAGAAACTCCCTTACAGACACATCCAGAATATCTGGGCACCCTGTGACCAAGTTAACACATAAAATTAACCATCACAGATATTAACTCTCATTGTTGTGCACAGGAGGAATCTGAGCCCAGAAAAGCAAAGCAAGGTCACAGAGCACTCACTGACAAACTGGAACTAGCACCCCAGTTCCCTAATGAGGCCCCATTCATTGCTCTACAGGGTCAACCTCCCAAGATGTGAAGGCTAATCCAGGTAGTTATGCAGAGATCTGCAGTCCAATTCCCACAAACCCTGGCTCCACTCCCATCTGTGACTCTATTTGGGATCCCTAATTCATTGACCGTCTTTTCTGTCACCTGGAGTATCTCCTATAGCCGTGTGGGTGCTAGCTGTGTCTACATCAGTATTCTGAGCTGGAGCAACCTGAATATGTATTCTGAACCCCCTCCCTGCTGCTTGGAGGTCTTAGATTCCCTATAGGAGAAAAAGGGATGACTTGGTGATGAAATTCTTAGAATATTGTTGAGGTTACAACCCCTCATCCAGCTGGGGGATGACTTTGAAAGGTGGGACTCTGAGAACAAAGTTGTTAATGACACGTCCAGAGTCTGAAAGGTGGGTAGCAACCATTGCCTCCCAAATCCCTTAAATAAGAGAACTGCAGGCTTCACCCCCGGTGAGGCCCTTTACTTCCAGGAGAAGCAGCCCCTTTCACCAGGATCTCCTTCATACCTATTCCCTCTAAGCGAAAGGGGCTTGCTGGCTGCTGCAATCTGTCTTGCTCCCACAAACACAGTAGTGGAGCCCAAGAGGACTTGCAGCATCAGAAGAAGGACTGGAGAGACAGGACTACTGTGGCCTCAGAACAGCCACAAAGACTAACTCCTAAACATCCCGGTGGCAGGAGCAACAGGTTCAGTGTGGACAGTGGTGCGATACAGCAGCATACAACAATCATGCCTTTGCATCTCTTATTTTCTGGGATATATAAATGGCTATGGACTTATGCTTTCAGCCAAGATGAAGTAACAGGAACCAACTTTATCCTCCTGTCTGAAAGAATTCGAACAGCAGACAAAATAAAGGAAATGGTGGCTCACCAGACCGTGGACATCAGGCAGTTGAAGGACAGCGTTCCTGAGAGACAGGAATCAAGTGAGGTGAGCCCCTGACTGCCCCAGCTTACAGTCGGAGACACTCTAGGCAGTGGCATGGGGAGGGGAGCTGTAGGTAGAGCCCAGTGCTCTCCATGGTTAAAGGAAATGAAACTAGAGGCAGGCACGGTGGCTCATGCCTATAATCCCAATACTTTGGGAGGCCAAGGCAGGTGGATCATTTGAGGTCAGGCATTCAAGACCAGCCTGGCCAACATGGCAAAACCCTGTCTTTACTAAAAATACAAAAATTAGCCAGGCAGTAGTGGTGGGTGCCTGTAATCCCAGCTATTCAGGAGGCTGAGGCAGGAGAATCACTTGAGCCTGGGAGGCAGAGGTTGCAATGAGCCAAGATTATGCTACTGCACTCCGGTCTGGGTGACAAAGCGAGACTCCATCTCAAAAATAAAAAATAAAAATAAAGGAAATGGAACTGGCATTTGTAGGACTGAGTCTTCGGGGGGAGGGAGTTTCAACAAAAGGAAGGTCCAGAGATAATAAGCAGAGGGAAAAAACCAACCAGAACTTAAGAGAACAGTGCCAGGCATTAAACTCTAGGTTTTTTGAATATACTCCCTGCATCATTCTGTCCTTTCCAGCTGGGCTCACTTAGCACTTCCAAGTTCCAGGGGAAGTTCTGCAGTGGGTGTGGCGCTGGAACTTTCCAAATACAAGTTCTCTTTCTGTGATTTGCTCTCTTCAGAACCCTGGGCCTTATAGCTTAGTCCAGTGCCCCTGCCCTCTCATTGCTGGGAGAGAAGGGCCCTCACTCTGTGTCAAAGAAGCCCCCAGGCAAACAGGCAGATTCCCTTGGACTTCTCTCTGGAAACCACCACACAGTCAGGGCCCTGATGACACCCAAGGGTGCATAGAACACAGGACGCTGGATGGAACTCTGAGAGCAAATCTACCTTCTTACTTTCAAAATCATGGAAGTAAGGTTTGTGGATAGGTGAGAATTTGAATCTCCTTTGGAAAGGGACTCTTTTGGGGGAGAGGGACCACAGGTTAAGAATCTGATGTATACTATGAGCTGTCTCTTCAGAAACATGAACTTACTCAAGCAGAGACACAATTTTGCTCATTCAGTGAAGTTCATTAACTTCACCTCCTTAGCAGGCACCAGCTCAACTGCTGGAGACAAAGATGTCAGTTTCCTGCTTATCTGCATATGGAATCTGTGACTGTTCTTCAAAGCGGGAACTTGAGGAGCCTGAGCTTGATAAAGAGAGCCAGCTGGTCACCTTGGGTCATTCCCTTCTGACTGGGTTAGGTACATATGGCCGCCTGCCGGCCATTCTGAACCTAAGGCCAGAGAGAAGTTTGATGGTAGTCATTTAGCCACTTAGTTATGCAGGTGCTCAGTGAAGTCTGTACATGGTCTAGATTTTAAGGCTTTGTTGGTCAGAGCTGGGCAGGCGGTTGGTTAGAATTCAGTCACCCAGTGAGCCAGGCAAGCAAGAGGGGTTTGGCAAGGATCAAATCATCAAGCCAAAGTTTCCCACATGCAGCAGTGTGATAACCTCTGTGCACAGATCCCCCTCCTTCTGTTATGGACTGAACTACATACACTTCAAAATTCCTGTGTTGAAGTCCTAATACCCTGGACCTCAGGTTGTGACATTTCAAGGCAAGACCTTGAAAAATGTAAGTTAAAAGGGGATCATAATCCAATATGACTGGTGTCTTTATAAAAAGAAGAGATTAGAGCACAGTCTCACACACTAGGATGACCATGACACAGACACGGGAGAAGATGGCTATCTAAAAACCAAGGAGAGGCCTCAGGAGAAACCAACCTGCTCCTTGATCTTGGCCTTCCAGCCTCCACACGGTGAGACCATAGATTTCCGTTGTCTTTGCTGCCCAGGCTGCAATGCTTTGCTATGGCAGCCGCAGACACCCTCCCACCCTGCCACAGTGCACTGAAGATGCTTTAGCATGGGTGTCCAAGGGAGAGAATACAGTCATGGGTTCTTACTTTCTGTTTCTGGTTGGGCCAGCAAAGCCCATTCCTCATCCCTCTTTTCTGCTTATCACTAGAGACGGAAATTAAAAACCACGGCTTCAGGCTGCTGAAATCCTGAAACAAAACGAAACAGGACAACAAGAACAACAAAACAGGGGTGGGTTGGACAAGTTTGGGAGAGTGGACAGAGAGTCTGACTCCTCCTGGGCGTCCAAATGATACTTCCGTTTGCTCAATGAAAGACAGAGGCTTGGCTAGGTACAGTGGCTCATGCCTATAATCCCAGTGTTTTGGGAGGTGAGGAGGGAGATCACTTGAGCCCAGGACTTCAAGACCAGCCTGGGCAACATAGTGAGACCCAGTCTCTACTAAAAAAAAAAAAAAAAAAAAAAAATGGCCGGGTGGCGGTGGCCCACGCCTGTAATCCCAACACTTTGGGAGCCTGAGGCATGTGGATCACTTGAGGTCAGGAGTTCCAGATCTGCCTGGTCAACATGGTGAAACCCCGTCTCTACCAAATAATACAAAAATTAGTTGGGTGTGATGGCACATGCCTGTAGTCCCAGCTATTTGGGATGTTGAGCTCGGAGAATCACTTCAACCTAGGAGGGGGGAGCTTGCAGTGAGCCGAGATGACATCACTGTACTCCAGCCTGGGTGACAGAGTGAGACCCTGTCTCAAAAAAAAAAAAAAAAAAATAGGTATGAGGTTGCACGCCTGTAGTCCCAGCTTCTCAGGAGGCAGAGGTGAGCAGATCGCTTGAGGCCCAAAGGCAAAGGCTGCAGTGAGCTGAGATCGTGGCACTGCACTCCTGCCTAGGTGACAGAGCAACACACTTGCTTCAAAAAAAAAAAAAGTGGCTTGATAAAGAGGAGGAAGGAGACCCAGGCAAGGAAAGATGGCACTCATGATCATGACCCAGAAAGCCCTCTTCAGGAGACAATGCAGTGTGAGGCATGAACAGTGAGAGAGAGGAAATGGGGAAGGGCAATTGCAGCTCAAGCCCGTAGCCACCCACTCTGTCTTCTGGTCTTCATGGAATGGATCTAGCAATCTGGTTCTATCCAGTTGAATGAAAATGTAATCCAAATCTTAAAAATTCCAACCCTCCAAGAAGAGGTGGGTGTCAAATAGATTCTAAGAATTCTAATACGTTCTATATCTTAAAAAATACTGAAGTCGGCCGGGCACAGTGACTCATGCCTGTAATCCCAGAACTTTGGGAGGCCGAGGCAGGCAGATCACCTGAGGTTGGGAGTTTAAGACCAGCCTGACCAACACTGAGAAACTCTGTCTCTACTAAAAATACAAAATTAGCCGGGTGTGGTGGCACATGCCTATAATCCCAGCTACTTGGGAGGCTGAGACAGGAGAATTGTTTGAGCCTGGGGGGCGGAGGTTGTGGTGAACCTAGATCTTACCATTACACTCTAGCCTGGACAACAAGAGTGAAACTCAGTCTCAAAAAAAAAAAAAAAAAAAAAAATTAAAGTCATAGTAATTAAAATATATTTAGCATAGTATAAATGAATAATTGATTAAAGCAGAACTCAGAACAGATGATGGTACATGGAAAATGGTCATATGTATGTATGTATTAAATATTTAGAGACAGGGTCCTGCTTTGTCACCCAGGCTGGAGTGTAGTGGTGCAATTACAGCTCCCTGTAACCTCGAATCCGTGGGCTCAAGCAACCTGTTACCTCAACCTTGCAAACAGCTGGGATGACAGAAGCATATCACCATACCCAGCTAATTTTCTTTTTCTTTTTTATTTTTTGAGATGGAGTCTCACCGTTTCTCCCCCGACTGGAGTGCAGTGGCACAATATCAGCTCACTGGAAACTCTGCCTCCCAGGTTCAAGCTTCTCCTGCCTCAGCCTCCTGAGTAGCTGGGATTACAGGCACCTGCCACCACCCCCAGCTAATTTTTGTACTTTTTTAGTAGAGACGGGCTTTCGTCATGTTGGCCAGGCTGTTCTCAAACTCCTGACCTCAGGTGATCTGCCTGCCTCTGCCTTCCAAAGTGCTGGAATTACAGGCATGAGCCACTGTGCCCAGCCACTAATTTTCTTTTATTTTTTTGCAGCAATACAGTCTTTTTATGTTGCCCAGGTTGGTCTCCAACTCCTGGCTTCAAGCAAACCTCCGAGAGCACTGGGATTTGAGGTGTAAGCCACACATGCCCAGCCAGTTATTGGTATTTATTGGCCTCGTGATGAAGCCACAGAAGAAGTACAGTGTGGGTCTTTGAGCTGTAGAATCAGCAGCTGAAACACTGCTTGAGCCTGTTGACCATCATGCTTCTCTTTGCTTTCCTACATTTCCATACATTATTTCTCTTACTGCAAATGCATTCCAGTCAACAAGTAATTGAAACACAAACACCTCCAGTTATGAAATCTTAGGACAAGCTCTCAGTAGTTCAACTTAGACAAATATTCATCAATGAAATCTTCAGTGTGAGACTAGGAGGGTGAGGTCCTGTGATTGGCCCATCTGGATTAAGCACCAGCAGTAGAATACTGTGAACAGTAAAACAGAGCCTACAAACGTAATAGCCACTCCAAAGAATAATTTTGCATGCAACAAAAAGGAATTTCAAATTCATGAAATAATAGTGAATGAATTTAACAGTGAAAGATCAACTGGCTATTCATTTAGAGTAAAACAAAGTCAGCTTATTAGTTCACACCATATTTAATCAAGTAACAACAGACAGGGGCCAAGAGAGCATTCTATTTTTTAAAAAAGACAGAGTATTATATTTAAATTAAACACAGTTGTTTCATATGTCTTAAACAGAACAAAAACCTGAAAAAATGCAAATTCTAAAAAGAATCTTGGCCAGGCAAAGTGGTTCATGCTTGTAATCCTAGCACTTTGGGAGGCTGAGGCAGGTGGATCACTTGAGGTCAGGAATTCAAGACCAGCCTGGCCAACATGGTGAAACCCTGTCTCTACTAAAAATACAAAAAATAGCAGGATGTGGTGGCGCATGCCTATAAGCCCAGTTATCTGGGAGACTGAGGCAGGAGAATCACTTGAACCTGGGAGGCAGAGGTTGCAGTGAGCCAAGATCATGCCACCGCTCTTCAGCTTGGGCAACTGAGACTCTATCTCAGAAAAATAAACAAATAAAATAAAATAAAAATAAAAAGGATTTCATATTAATACAAGAAGAAGAAACGTCCTTCATATAATGCAATGACCAACAATTTTATTTCTAATGTTTACATTCTTAACTTATATGCCTTTATCTCTAATAACAGAAAACTCCATGCCAAACTGTTCAGTATCTGTGAGGTAGGCAACATTATCTTCACTTTGCAGCTGAGATAACTGAAGTATAGAAAGATTAAACCACGACATAGGTCACACAGATAATAATCAGCAGAGACAGAATAGCCTGTCTGGGAAAACTTGAGGGGAATGTATTCTCTTCCCGGGTCCACAAAGGGGTGTAGTTTCAAAGGCAAGACCTTCCCAGTGCCATAACTCCCAACTCCTGCCCATCGGGGACTAGAGGTCTTTGTTTAAACTTTGGCGTGTGCAGGAAAGAATCAGAGTTCAATCACTCCAGCCGAAGTTTAAAGGAACTCCTTTCATAGGCCCAGAACACCTGAAGGGGGCAGGATTCCTCCCAGGTTAAAAGTCCCGTTCTCCCACCTCAGTACGGACTCCATGTGTGGATCTCCTTCCACGACATTGTGGAAGCTGCTCTTTCTCTTTTCTATTTCTTTCACCTTTTTCTTTCTCTCTGCCTAAACAAATCACTTTCTGCAAAACTCTTTGGAGTCTGATATTTACTTAATTGCTCACCGCAGCTGGCGTGGTCCCCTCTTCCATCCTTGGGTGAGTGAAGGACCAAGGGCCTGGAAAAACATCCCCTAGAGTGAGCTGAGCCTCCCCTGCTCCCCAGAATTTGGTCACAAAACTATACTGTGGTGCAGTATAGTTTTCCTTCCTCCTAGGAAGGGAAACTATGGCATTCTATCACAATAAATACAAATGCAGAATGTTCTTGCTTTACATCCAATCTGGCCTTCAGACAAATCAAAATAGGCACATCATTTAAACATATTACAAGTATAAAGTAGGAGTAATTTTTTTAAATAACATGGTTTTAATCTGAACAGTGTAATAAGTACTAGTGTTCAAGGCCACTTTGAAAATTAACTCGGATATGTGTTATAAATAATTCTGTGCTTCATACTTGCATATTTTAATTCTGGTTTTATTAAACATTGTTTGGCTTATCTACTGACAGGAGAGTTCTGTAACATTGTCTGTACACTTAATACATAGTAGGAAAGAGAAGAAAACACATATGCCACATGGTACTTTGTATCTTCAAATGTTTCTTTTATTTTTATTTATTATTATTTTTGAGACAGGTATCATTCTTGTCACCCAGCCTGGAGAGCAGTGGTGCGATCTCGACTCACTGCAAACTCTGCCTCCCAAGTTCAAGTGATTCTCCTGCCTCAGCCCCACGATAGTTGGGATTACAAGCATCTGCTACCACGTCTGGCTAATTTTTGTATTTTCAGTAGAGACAGGGTCTTGAGCTCCTGACATCAGGTGATCTGCCCACCTTGGCCTCCCAAAGTGCTGGGATTACAGGCATGAGCCACCATGCCCGGCCCAAATGCTGCTTTTAAAGTGCATGTTTTTGGCCAAGTACAGTGGCTCTCCTACCTGTAATCCCAGGACTTTGGGAGTCCAAGGTGGGTGGATCACGAAGTCAGGAGTTTGAGACCAGCCTGGCCAATATGGTGAAACGCTGTCTCTACTAAAAATATAAAAATTAGCTGAGCAAGGTGGCAGGTGCCTGTAATCCCAGCTACTCAGGAGGCTGAGGCAGGAGAATCGCTTGAATCTAGGAGGCAGAGATTGCAGTGAGCCAAGATCATGCCACTGCATTCTAGCCTGGGTGACAGAGCAAGACTCTGCCTCAAAAAAAAAAAAAAAAAAAAAAAAAAAAAAATATATATATATATATATATATATAGGTGCCTGGGTGTAATGACGCATGCCTATAATCCCAGCTACTTGGGAGGGTGAGGGAGGAGAATCGCTTGAACCCGGGAGGGAGGGAGAGGTTGCAGTGAGCCAAGACTGGGCCACTGCACTCCAGCCTGAGCAACAAGAGCAAAATTCCATCTCAAAATAAACAGGCCAGGCACAGTGGCTCACACCTGTAATCCCAGTACTTTGGGAGGCCGAGGCAGGTGGATCATGAGGTCAGAGGTTCGAGACCAGCCTGACCAACATGGAGAAACCCCATCTATACTAAAAATACAAAAAAATACCCAGGCATGGTGGCATGTGCCTGTAATCCCAGCTGCTCAGGAGGCTGAGGCAGGAGAATCACTTGAACTTGGGAAACGGAGGTTGCAGTGAGCTGAGTTCGCACCATTGCACTCCAGCCTGGGCAACAAGAGTGAAACTCCGTCTCAAAAAAAAAAAAAAAAAAATTCACCAAGTAAGGTTGTTTCACTAGAGAGAAGGTTCATGGAAATCATTTTGCCATTTCAGAAGTCAACCACTTTATTTATTTATTTTATTTCGAGATGGAGTTTCACTCTTGTTACCCAGGCCAGAATGCAATGGCTCATCTTGGCTCACCGCAACCCCTGCCTCCCAGATTCAAGTGATTCTTCTGCCTCAGCCTCCAAGAGTAGCTGGGATTATAGGCACACACCGCCACGCCCGGCTAATTTTGTGTTTTTAGTATAGACAGGGTTTCTCCATGTTGGTCAGGCTAGTCTTGAACCCCCGACCTAAGGTAATCTGCCTGCCTTGACCTCCCAAAGTTCTGGGATTACAGGTGTGAGTCACTGTGCCTGGCCCTTATTTTTATTTTTGACACAGAATCTCTTTCTGTCGGCCAGGCTGGAGTGCAGTGGCATGATCCTGGCTCACTGCAACCTCTGCCTCCCAGATTCAAATGATTCTCCTGCCTCAGCCTCCCAGGTAGCTGGGATTGCAGGTGGGCACCTCCACACCAGGCTAATTTTTCTATTTTTAGTAGAGGCAGGGTTTCACCATGTTGCCCAGGCTGCTCTCAAATTCCTGAAATCAGGTGATCTGCCCACCTCAGCCTCCTAATGTGTTAGGATTACTTGTGTGAGCCACTGCACCAGGCCAACTATATTTCTTTGTATGGCCTGAATGTACTAGCAGATCCTCCAGAACAACGTAGAACAGACGAGGTGTGAGTAGAAACCCTAGCCTTGTTCCCAATCTTGGAGAGATTTTCATATCTTTAGCAGAGATGGGTTTTCATCATATTGGCCAGAATAGTCTTGAACTCCTGACCTCAGGTAATCCACTCACCTCAACCTCCCAAAGTCCTGGGATTTCAGGCAGGAGTCACGAATTGCATATTTTACTTAAAATATGCAAATAGGCGTGAGCCACGGCGCCCAGCCCCTCGCTTCATTTTAATGTCTGTACACTCTGTAGTGATGTAACTACTCATATTCCTGATATTAGTCATTTGTTTGTTCCCTCTTTTCCTAGTTACTTTGGCTGGAGGTTTGTCAATTTTATTTATCTTCTCAAAGGATCAGCTTTTCAGTTCATTTATTTTCTCTATTTTTTTCTATTTCGTTGATTTCCACTCTGATGCTTACTATTTCCTTTCTCCTGCTTACTTTTAGCTATTTTTGCTCTTAAATGTTTCTAGTTTCTTAAGGTGGGAAGCTGAGGTCATTCATTACAGACTTCTTTTTTTGAATGTTTACTGCTATAAATTTTCCTCCAAGTGCAATTTTAATGGCATCCCACAAATTTTGATGTGTTTTTATTTTCATTCGGTTCAAATTACCTTCTAATTCCCCCCTCTCTTTAATTTTCAATTTGACCCATGGATTATTTAGAGGTATGTTATTTAGGCTGGGTGCAGTGGGTCATACCTCTAATCTCAGCATTTGAGAGACCAAAGTGGGAGAATTGCTTGAGTCCAGGAGTTTGAGACCAGCCTGGGCAATCCGGTGAGACCTGGTCTCTACAAAAAATAGCTGGAGGCATGGTGGCACATGCCTATAGTCTTAGCTACTAGGGAGGCTGAGGCTGGAAGATCACCTCATCCCAGGGTTTGGAGGCTGCAGTGAGCTATGATCACACCACTGCACTCCAGCCTAGGCAACAAAAAGAAAAGGAAGAATAATAAAGAGAAGGAAAAGGAGGAGAAGGAAAAGGAAAAAGAAAGAGGAGGAGGGGGATGAGGAGGAGAAAAGGAAAAGGGAGAAGAAGAGGAGGAGAAAGAAGAAAAAGAAATGTGTTTGGTATTTAGTTTCCAAATATTTGATTATTTTCCAAATATAATTAGGTATTAATTTATAATTTAACTCCATTACCGCCAAAGAATGTATTTTGAATGACTTGAATTCTTTTAAATTTATAAGACATCTTTGATGGCCCAAATTATGGTATCTTTTGGCATATACCATGTGCACTTGAAAAGAATGTAGTTTGTTGTTGGAAAATGGAATGTTTTATAAATGTTAGGTCAATAACCTAACATGATTGATAGTGTTGTTTAAGTCTTTGATATTCTTGTTGATTTTCTATTCCACCAAATATTGAGAAGGAGTATGAGATCTCAAACTATCATTGCAGATTGTGGTTTACCAAGCTTCCTGGTTCTCTGAACTATGGTTTTCAGAAAATGCATAAAATTTCTGGCCATTAATGTTTCAAATAAAAATTTTACCTTCCCCTTCTCCACTCTCTTCTCCTTGTGGATTTCAATTACATATATGTTAGACAGCTTGTAGTTTTTCCACAGCTCACGGATGCTTCTTTCTTATTTTGTATATTTTCTTATTGTTTCATTTTGAAGTTTCTGCTGCTATCTTCAAATCTACCAATCTTTTATTTGGTTTCTAATTTGCTATTAATCCCATTCAGCGTATTTTCCATCACAGACATTGTAGGTTCCATCTGTACGTCTGGTTTGATCTTTTAATATCTTCCATGTCTCTGCTTGTCTCTGAACATCTAGACACAATTATGGAAACTTTTTAATGTCCTTATCTGGTACGTCAGACATCTGTATCAGTTCTGGGTCAGTTTTGCATAGTTCATTTTTCTCCTCGTAGCTAGTTGTTATTTTCCTGTTTCTTTGCAAACCTGCTGATCTTATTTATTTATTTATTTTGAGACAGAGTCTCACTCTGTTGCCCAGGTTGGAGTGCAATGGCATGATCTCAACTCACTACAACCTCCACCTCCTGGGTTCAAGCAGTTCTCCTGCTTCTGCCTCCCTAGTAGCTGGGACTACAGGCGCCCACCACCACACTCAGCTAATTTTTGTATTTTTAGTAGAGATGGGTTTCACCATGCTGGCCAGGCTGGTGTTGACCTCTTGACCTCAGATGATCCACCCCCTCAGCCTCCCAAAGTGCTGGGATTACAGGTATGAGCTACCACACCCGGCCAGCCTGCTAATCTTTGAATGAGATTAGCAGATACTGTGAATTTTATGATGCTTTTAGCACCATAAAATGTTTTTGTATTTCTCTAAATATTCGTGAGGTTTGTTCTGGGGTGCAGTTAATTGATAGTGTTGAATTTTACTTTTAACATTTGTAGTGTTTATTCTAGTACTAATTATTCTTCATTGCTGAGACGAGACCATTCTGAGTACTCTACCCAATGCTCATGAATCATGATTTTTTCTCCCTGGCCAGTGACAGCAGGCACTTTTCCCAGCATCACTGGGCTCTATTCCCTTTAATCTTTTTGGATGATTCTCTCCCCCAATCTCAGGTGGTTTCCTCATACGCATGTTCCAGACAGCACTCTGCTGAGTTATCAAGGAGGACCTTCTGAAGATCACCAGAGCTCTCTCTGTGTGCGGCGCTCTTCCTAGGTAACCCGTCTTGTAAACTCTAACTGCCTTGGTCTCTCTGGACTCTCAGCTGCATCTCCCAATTCAAGGAGCCCACAACGCTCAGCCTGAGATCCCCCCTCCTGTGCCACAGCCTGGAGACTCTTTTAAGGCAGTAAACTGTGAAAAATGTAGATCTTACTTATTTCATATAATTCTATACCATTAGGATAAAATCTGTGTAAATTCATGAGAAGGATGTACACCTAACTTAAGCGTTTTTGTTTTTGGGAAGTGGTATGTGTGGCACCCGTTTTCTGTTTTAGCTTACACATATTTTCTAGTTTAGTACGTTTCGTGTATCGTCTGCACAATTGTGAACGCTAGGCATTATTCCTCATATCCTATGTACTACTGTAGCCACGGAGTTCAATCACTTCAACGAAACTGCCCATCAGTGTTCCTTGCAGCATCTCACGCTAGCTCGCTTCGGGAAACCCGGCAGCACTCACTCAGGCCACTGGAGGAGGCAGCGCCTCAGGACGCCATCCAAGATGGAGTCGCAGCCGGGCCTTCTGGGAAGCGTAGTTCTCGGGTAGGGCTCGGAGGACGTTCTGCGCATGTGCAGTGTCTTCTCCTTTCTGGCGTAGCCGCTTTTGTCTCACGCCCCAGGGAGTAAGAGGACTCCCGGGCCTCCAGGTCTCAGCTGGGCCGCAAAGGGCGGGGCCTGCGCCCGCCGCGGGCCGGGAGCGGAGACCGAGCCCCTGCAGGTGTGTCGAAGGCCTATGCGGGCGGGAGGGCCTGGGAGGCGGGGTCTCAAGCCTGGAAGCCGCCTCCTGGCCCGGGAGCGGCCTCCGCGGAGGACCCGGGGTGGGAGCGGCCTGGCGTGAAGTTCGGCCGTCTGCGCTCGTGCCCCTCCTCTGAATGGCGTTTGCCCGACCTGTTTGAGGGGGCGGCCCAAGGAGGCCTGCGGCGGCAGGGCAGCGGTCACCCGAGGCAGCCACCCTGTGTGACGTGGACCGGAGCCGCCACGTCAGGCGCGCTGGCCGCTGCAGACGTGGCGCTAGGAAGCCGGAGGGACATGGGCACCGGTCCAGTGTCTGCAAGTGGTCCCATTTCGGCTCGACGCCCATCTGGGAAATGATGGGGGCCTTTGGGTACTGAATAGGGTAGGAGATGTAAAGTATGATACAGGACTCAATAAAGGTGAGCTGCTTCTGTTATTACAAGACATGCTGTTTTCATTATTGCCTCATTTAATCATCGTTAACCATCCTTTCGACTTAACCACTTCCATTTAAAGAAATGTGACTACTAAAGATTCAGAGAGAGAAATTTGTTTACCCAGTATTAGCAGATGGGATCTAAATCCTTTTTCCTCTGAGTTCGTGCGCCTTCCCACACTAAAATCCAGTCTTGGCTTGTATTTAGCACAGCATTTGTCCCTTGAGCTCCACCAGAACATAGTTGTGGGGGATACTGAACCCAGTCTTACCACGTAGTGTTTTGTTTCCAAAAATGCCTGGGGGAGTCTTCAGAGCCCTTGAGTCAAAAGGTTAATCATTTAAGGCCTTCCTGCATCCTCCAGCCTTAGTCTCTTCTCAGAGGACTGTTAAATGTGTAAATTGAAACCACCATTTGAGCCCTCAATTTTGCATTTTACAAGAGAAGCTGGGAATCCCATCCAGGCCAAAGGCTAGTTTCTAAAGAGAGGAAATGGGACAAAGAGTTTTTTTTTACAGATGAAAACTGTAGTTCATCAGTGCCCCATATTATGATGGTGATATCATAATGCCTCTCATGGCTGATAGCTGTCATTTTGTAAGCACCATGCTAGCTGCAAGTGTTTTTTTTTTCCTAGTTTTTTTTTTTTGGGGGGGGGGGGGGGGTTACATAATGTACATATAGGGTACACGTGAAATATTGATATATGTGTACAATATGTTATGGTCAAATCAGTGTAATTACGATATCCACCATCTCATTTATCGTTTGTGTTATGAATATTCCACATCCTCTAGCTATTCTGAAATACACAATAAACAATTTATTGTTATTGTTAACAACTGTCACCATACTGTGCTATTGAACACTAGGACTTATTCCTTCTATTTAACTGTATTTTTGTACCCATTAATCACCCTCTCTTCATTCCTCACCCCCTGCTTCCCTTCACAGCCTCTGGTAACCATCATTCTACTTCCTACACTCATGAGATCAACTGTATTTTAGCTCCCACATGAGTGAGAACATGGTATTTGTCTTTCTGTGCCTGGTTTATTTCATGTAACATAATGTCCTCCAGTTCGATCTTTATTGCTGCAATGACAAAATTTCATTCTTTTTATGGCTCAGTAATATTCCACTGTGTAGACATAAAACAGTTTTCATTATCTATTCATGTATTGATGCGTACTTAGATTGTGTGTCTTGACTATTGTGAATAGCGCTGCAATAAAAATGGGAGTGTAGGGATCTCTTCAATATACTGATTTCCTTTCTTTTGGATACATACATAGCAGTGAGATTGCTAGATCTTATGGTAGTTCTATTTTTAGTTTTTTGAGGAACCTCCATACTGTTTTCCATAGTGGCTGTACTAATTTACATTGCCACCAAGAGTGTCTGAGGGTTCCCCTTTCTCCATATCCCAGCATTTGTTATTTTTTGTCTTTTTTATAATAGCCATTTTAATGGGTAAAGTGATATCCCATGAAGGTTTTGATTTGCATTTGTCTGATGATTAGTGATGTTGAGCATTTTATCATATAACTATTGGCCATTTGTATGTCTTCTATTGTGAAATATCTGTTCACATCATTTGCTCATTTTTTAAAATCGACTTTTTGTTGACTGTTGAGTTCCTTAATATATTTTGGTTATTAATATCTTTTCAGATGGGTAGTTTGCAAATATTTTCTCCTATTCTTTAGGTGTCTTTTCACTGATTGTTTACTTTGCTGTGCTGAAGCTTTTTAGTTTGATGTAACCCCATTTGTCTATTTTTGCCTTTGTTGCTTGTGCTTTTGAGGTCTTACCAAAGAGATTTTGCCCAGACCAATGTTGTGAAGCATTTCCAAATGTTTTCTTCTAGTAGTTTCATAGTTTTAGGTCATACATTTAAGTCTTTAATCTATTATCATTTGATTTTTACATGATGAGAGATAGGTTGTAGTTTCATTCTTCCACATGTGGATATCCAGTTTTCTCAGCACCATTTGTTGAAGAAACTGTCATTTCTCCAATGTGTGTTCTTGGTGTCTTTGTCAAAAATAAAACTGGCTATAAATGCATGTATTTTTCAATGCTCTGTTCCATTGGTCTATGTGTCAGTTTTTATGCCAGTACTATACTGTTTTGTTTACGATAGCTTTATAGTATATTTTTTAAGTCTGGTAGTGCAATGCCTCCAGCTTTGTTCTTTTTGCACAAAATTGCTTTGGCTATTCAGGGTCTTTGGTGGTTACATATAAATTTTAGGTTTTTTTTTCCTATTTCTGTGAAGAATGTCATTGGTATTTGGATATGGATTGCATTGATTCTATAGATTGCTTTTAGTACTATGGACATTTTAACAACATTAATTCTGCCAGTCCATGAGCATGGGATATTTTTACATTTTAATATCATTCATCCATGTTTTATTATTATTTTTTTGAGACAGGGTCTCAGTTTGGCATGATCTTGGCTCACTATAACCTCTGCCCCCCCCCCTCGGTTCAAGCGATTCTCCTGCCTCAGCCTCCCGAGTAGCTGGGATTACAGGAGTGCATCGCCACACCTGGCTAATTTTTTTTTTTTTTTTTTTTTTTTTTTTGTATTTTTAGTGGAAACAGGGTTTCTCCATGTTGGCCAGTCTGATTTTGAACTCCTGACATCAAGTGATCGACCCACCTCCGCCTTCCAAAGTGCTGGGATTACAGGTGTGAGCCACGGTGCCCAGACTGTTTTATACTTTTAATTGTAGGCTCTTTCACTTTTTTGGTTAAATTTATTCCTAGTTGTTGGAGTATTTTTGGTAGCTATTGTAAATGGGATCGCTTTCTTGGTTTCTTTTTCAGATTGTTCACTGTTGGTGTATGGAAATGCTACTGATTTTTTAATGTTGATTTTGTAACCTGAAACTTTACTGAATTCACGTATCAGTTCTACCAGTTTTTTGGTGGAGTCTTTATGTATTTCTAAATATAGGGTCATGTCAACTGTGAACAAAGATAATTTGACTTTTTCCTTTCCAATTTGGATGCCCTTTATGGTTTCTGCTGCTTATGAAAAGGACCTCAGGATTATGACATGTAGTTACCTTTTGCTACATATATGAAGCACTTGAGAATTATGATGCCTGTTATTTTAGAAGCTAGATTTGTGTCACTGTCAGCAGATTGGATTCTCAAGTCAGAGTTCATCAGTCCCTAATTAAATTTTATACCCAGCCCAGGTTTTGAGGGGACGGTGCATTGCAGTACTGTCTGTATTTGTGATCCTGGGTAAAGACTTACAGAATCAGAATGGTACATGAAGGGTTGTTCAAGATTATCTAATTCCTACTCATTTTAAAGACAAAAGCATTGAAACTAAGACAGTCACTAAGTTTGTTTATAGCAGAGCCTAGGGTAGAACTGACTCTTTAAGTTCACTATATCATATTTACATCAAAAGAAGGTTCTTAGAGAAGTGGTTTTTGAGAAACTGCAATTTAGGGACAAAAAAATGTCTTGTTTTGAGAACTTTGAAGAGACTTTCTAACCTTGGGTTTATAATAGAAAAAAATGGTTATGATATGTAACTTAAGTACCTTTTATGTGTTAATAAACATATCTCTCTAACATCATTTCTAGTGTCAGCAAAGGACTCCATACTTTGGATATATTTTACATGTTATTTAACTAATCTGTCATTATTGGATACTTAAGTGTTCAATTCTTTTGTGTTATTCAGAAAACAGAAACGTAATTTTCAAAACAGCCAATAGGAAAGAGATGTTTAGATTCACTCAAAAATGTCCCAGGGTCATCAAGATTTATATCAGAGTCACCAGTGGACAGGTGGGTGCTACTTTATCATGGTCCTTACTATTCTTTCTAATGGGTCAAAGGGACATTTTCTCAGACATATATATTTTACTAAAATGTTGTATGGAAATTTCTCACAGGTGATTCCTGGGGCTGCCAGATAAGATCCCTTATGATTTCTGTCTTTCAACTTTCCCTGCTCTGGCTTTGTAGTTTTCACCCTTTCCCAAAAGCAGCAGAAAATGAACAAGTTCCAGGTGAGTCATTTATTCAGCCCTTACTTTGTTTCACTGTGTGTGTGTGTAATGAGTTTTATGAACGAGAGCCCATATACTAAATTAGAAACATAGAAATAGTTAAAAATCACCCTCAGGCAAAATATCATTTGAATAAAACAGTAGTTCTCAAAATGTGGTCTGCAGATCCCTGGGGGCTCCAAGACCCTCTCAAGGAGTCTATGAGGTCCAGACTCAGAGTGCTAAAATGCAGATTGCCTTTTACACTGTTGATACTTGCACTGGTGGCATGAAAGCAATGCTAAATAGATTGCTGCCTGTTTGGCATAGACAATGACATTGATGCTAACAAAAGGGATATATATATTTTTTGAGATGAAGTCTTGCTCTGTTGCCCAGGCTGGAGTGCAGTGGCACAATCTCAGCTCACTGTAGCCTCTGTCTCCCAGGTTCAAGTGATTCTCCAGCCTCAGCTTCCCGAGTACCTGGGATTACAGGCACCTGCCACCATGGCCAGCTAATTTTTGTATTTTTAGTAGAGAAGGAGTTTCACCATATTGACCAGGCTGGTCTCAACTCCTCACCTCAAATGATTTGCCTGCCTCAGCCTCCCAAAATGCTGGGACTACAGGCATGAGCTACCACTCCTGGCCACAAATGTGATTTTTAAAATATATTTTATAACAATATGTCAACATTTGAGTAATATTACTGAGGTATATGTTCAGTGATAATCTCAACCAATTTAGGAGGACAAAGTGATACAGAGAATTGAGGAACGAGTTACAGGTTGGTTAGGACAGTGCTACCCTGAAAGATAATATTTGAGGAAAGTCCTGAATTAAACGAGAGAGAGAGCCAAGTAGAAATCTGAGGGAGCAGCAGGAAAAACAGTAATCCCAACACTCCAAAGCGTGTTCGAGAAACAGTTTGTAGGATATTGAAGCTAGAAAGATGTGACTTAGGGAAAGAATAGTAAGAGGTAACATCAGAGAGGTAGAGGAAGCTAGAATATGTATGGCCCTTGTAGGCTGTAAAAAACTTTGAATTTTGATTTTTTTGTTCATTTAAAAATCATCCTTTATATAATCAAAGGAATGTACAGAATGAAACCTGACCTTGGGGGGGGAAAGTATTTAGCCATTCAACAATAAGTATGGTATAAGCTACAGATTTTACATAAATACCTTTTATCAGATGAAGGAAGTTCCCTTTTTTTTCCTAGTTTGTTCAGAGTTTTTATCATGAATGGATCTTGAATTTTGTCAAATGCTTTTCTGCTTTTTTTGAGATAACCGTGTTGTTTTTCTTTTTTAGTTTGTTAGCATAGCGAAATACATTGATAGATGTTCAAATGTGGAATCAACCTTGCATTGTCAGGATAAATTTGTCATAATGTGTATATATGTATTTTTGAGTTGGCATGAGCTACCAGTTGCCAGACTGGAGTGCAGTGGTGTGATCTCGGTTCCTGCAACCTCTGCCTCCGGGGTTCAAGTGATTCTCCTGCCTCAGCCGCCAAAGTAGCTGGGACTACAGGCTCACACCACCACACTGGCTAATTCCTTGTATTTTTGTAGAGACAGGGTTTCACCATGTTGGCCAGGATGGTCTCAATTTCCTGATTCTGATCTGTCTGCCTCGGCCTCTCAAAGTGCTGGGATTACAGGCATGAGCCACTGCGCCCAGCCTGTGTATATTTTTATATATTGCTGCATTAGGTTTGCCAACATTTTGTTGAGGATTTTTGCATCTGTCACCATGAATGATATTGATCAGTGATCAATATAGTAGTAAATGTTTAATAATCATATTTTAGGGGTTGGGAAAGCTGGTTTATACTGTTTATCAATTTTTGTAGTATAAGTACTCCCACCATGGCAAATTTCAAGTACATCCTAAAAACTTAATCTTGTGAGCTGATACACACTGGTGTCAGCAACCACTGTAGTTGTCATTTCTGGTAATGTTTTTGTTAGATTTGGGTCTCAGATTGTTAGATCTGACAATCTCTTTTGTCAGATTTGGGTCTCTCTTTTATGTGAGCCTTATAAAATGAGTTGAGAATGGTGATTTTTTTTCTTGCTTTTATGGAAGAAAT
This sequence comes from Ateles fusciceps, assembly GCA_036589455.1. Taxonomy (NCBI): domain Eukaryota; kingdom Metazoa; phylum Chordata; class Mammalia; order Primates; family Atelidae; genus Ateles; species Ateles fusciceps. The sequence continues at coordinate 209,866 of JAZHEH010001988.1, read as the reverse complement.
TGCATATAATTGGTATTGTTTCTGCCTCATTGCTGGATTGAATTCAGTGAAACCATTAAGGCCTGCAGTTTTTTGTTCAAAGATTTTGTTTACTTGTTTTAATTGAAGTGAAATTCACATACTATTTATTCATCATTTAAAAGTATACAATTGGGAGGTGGTAATATTTAATACATTCACAGTGTTGTACAATACCACCTCTACCTAGTTTCAGAACATTTTCACCATCCTAAAAGAAAACTCCATACCCATTAAGGAGTCATTCCCTGTTCTCTCTCCCCCTTATACCCTGGTAGCCACTAATACGCTTTCTGTCTCTATGGATCTATCTATTCTAGATATTTCATATAAGTGAGATCATACATTATGTAACCTTTTGTGTCTGCCTTCTTTCACTTAGCATGTTTTCCAGGTTCATCCACCTTGGAGGATTTAGCAGTACATCATTCCTTTTTAGGCCTAAAATGCCATTGTGTATACGTGCCACAATTTGTCATTCATCCATTGACAGACATTTGAGTGGTTTATAAGTATTTGATACCTATTTTCAATTCTTTTGGCTATATACCTAAAAGTGGAATTGCTGGGTTGTATGGCAATTCTGTTTAACTTTTCGAGGAACTGCCAAACTTCCACACCAGCTGCATCATTTTACATTCCCATCAGCAGTGTACAAGGGTTTCAGTTTCTCCATATCCCCCCTCAACACCTGTTCTCCATTTTAAAAATTATGCCCATTATAATCGGGGTGGGGGGTGAAGTGGTATTGTTGTGGTTTTGCCTTACATTTCTTTAGAGATGACTAATGTTGAACATCTTCTAGTGTGCTTTTTCTCTTTCTATTTTTTTTCTAGTGTGCTTTTTAGCCATTTGTATATACTGTCATCATTTGGTATATGCAGGTGATTGGTTCCAGGACTCCTGCATATACTAAAATCCAAACATACCCAAATCCTGCAGTCAGCTCTTGTATGAAAAAAATTGATCCTCCATATGTGTGGGTTTCCAAGTCTTGCAAATACTATATTTTCAAACCGGGTGAGGTGACTCATACCTTAATCCCAGCACTTTGAGAGGCCGTGGTGGGCGGATCACCTGACTGATGTCAAGAGTTTGAGATCAGCCTAGCCAACACAGTGAAACCCCGTCTCTACTAAAAATGCAAATACTATATTTTCAGTCTTTATGTTTGGTTGAATATAATCTGCATCCATGCCTATTTTGTTCAAGGGTCAGTTGTATTATTTGGGGAAATGTTGAATTTTTGTTGTTAAATTATGAGAATGTTTTATGGCTGGGCACAATGGCTCACACCTGGGATTACAGAATCCCAGCATTTTGGGAGGCCAAGGTGGGCGGATCACTCGAGGACATGGTGAAATCCCATCTCTACTCAGAATAAAAAAAATTAGCTGGGTGTGGTGGTGTGAACCTATAGTCCCAGCTCCTTGGAAGGCTGAGGAGAATCACCTGAACCCGGGAGGTAGAAGTTTGAGGGAAATGATCGTGCAGTTGTGCTCCAGCCTGGGCGACAGAGCAAGACTGTCTTTAAAGATAAAAAAACAAAAGAAAAAAGACCAGGCGCGGTGGCTCATGCCTGTAATCTCAGCACTTTGGGAGGCCAAGGTGGGCAGATCATGAGGTCAAGAGTTTGAGACCAGGCTGGCCAACATAGTGAAACCCCATCTCTACTAAATTACAAAAAATTAGCTAGGAGTGTAGGTGGGTGCCTGTAATCCCAGCTACTGGGAAGGCTGAGGCAGGATAATAGCTTAAACCTGGGAGGCGGAGGTTGCAGTGAGCGGAGAAAATTGCGCCATTGCACTCCAGCCTGGGCGATAGTATGAGACTCTGTCTCAAAAAAAAAAAAAAAAAAAAGAGTGTTTTATATGTTCTGGATAATACACTTTTATGAGATAGATGATTTGCAAATATTTTCCACACTGTGGTTTGTCTTTTCTGTCATGACAGTGTTCTATAATGCACAACATTTCAAATTATGATGAAGTATAATTTATTTTTCTTTGTTCGTGCTTTTGATGTCATATAGAAGAATCCATTGCCAAATTCAAGATAGGCTGTTTTCTTCTAAGAGTTCTACCTATTTAACTCATGTATTTAGGTCATTGATCCATTTTGAATTGATTTTTGCATATGATGTGAGGTAGAGGTCCCATTTAATCCATGCATGTAGGCATTCAGTTTTCTCAGTATTATTGGGTGAAGAGACTATTCTTTTCCCACTGAATGATCTTGGCAAGGATCCTTGTTGAAAAATCAGTTGGTGCTGGACGTGATGACTCATGCCTGTAGTCATCACTTTAGGTGGCCAAGGCGGGCAGATCTCTTGAGCCTAGGAATTTGAGACCATCCTGGGCAACATGGCAAAACCCTGTCTCTACAAAATACAAAAAGTAGCTGGGTGGGTGGTATGCACTTTTAGTCCCAGATACTTGGGATGCTAAGGCAGGGGGATATTCTGAGCCTGGGGAGGTCCAGGCTGCAGTAAGCCATTATTGTACCATTACACTCCAGCAAGTAAGACCCTATCTCAGAAAAAAAAAAAAAGATGAAGAAAATCATGTGGTTATAGATATATGGGTTTATTTCTGGATATAGTTCTGTCCCATTAGACTGTATGTCTGTCCTTATGCCAGTACCTCACTGTTTTGATAACTGTAGCTTTATAGTAAGTTTTGAAATTGTGAAGTGTGAGTCGTCTGACTTTATTCTTCTTTCCCAATGTTTTGCCTATTGGGAACTCCTTGCAATTCCATATGAATTTGAGGATAGTCTTTTCCATTTCTGTGCAAAAGCCACTGGGAGTTTGATAGGGACTGGTTTGAATCTGTAAATTTCTTTGGGTAGTATTGTCGTTTGAACCGTATTAAGTCTCCCAGTCCATGAATAAAGGATGCCATCTAATTTAGGTCTCATCTTAGTATAGGCAGCCAGCTCTCTTGGTTACTATTTTCATGAAATGCCTTTTCCATCCTTTCTTTTCAACCCATTTGTGTCTTTGGATCTAAATTTAATTTTAGAAAGCATATATTTGGATCATGTTTTTAATAACCAGTCAATCTCTGCCTTTAATTGGTGAGTCTAATCTGTTTATATTTAAAGTGATATTTGATAAAGACTTACTTCTGCAGTTTGGCATTTTTCTTCTCCATACTTTACATCTTTTCCTTTAATTCCTACGTGATATGATTTGGCTCTGTGTCCCCACCCAAATCTCATGTCAAATTGTAATCCTTAATGTTGGAGGAGGGGCCTGGTGGGAGGTGATTCGATCATGGGTGCAGACTTCCCCCTTGCTGTTCTTGTGAACAGTGAGTGAGTTCTGACAAGATCTGGTTAAAAGTGTGCAGTATTTCCCCTTGCTGTTCTTGTGAACAGATCTTCTGACAATATCTGGTTAAAAATATGTAGTACTTCCCCCTTTGCTCTCACTTTCCTCTCCCTCCATGTGATGATCACCTTCTGCCATGATTGTAAGTTTCCTAAGGCCTCCACAGCCATGCTTCCTGTACAGCCTATGGAACCATGAGCCAATTAAACCTCTTTTTTTAATAAATTACCCAGTCTCGGGTAGTTCTTTTTTTTTTTTTTTTTCTGAATTGAGACAGAGTCCTGCTCTGTCACCCAGGCTGGAGTACAGTGGTATGATCGTGGCTTACTGCAACCTTCGCCTCCTGGGTTCAAGCGATTCTACTACCTCAGCCTCCCAAGTAGCTGAGATTACAGTTGCATGCCACCATGCCTGGCAAATTTTTGTATTTTTAGTAGAGACAGGGTTTTGCCATGTTGGCCATGTTGAACTCCTGACCTCAAATGATGCTCTCGCCTCAGCCTCCCAATGTGCTAGGATTACAGGAGTTAGCCACCATGCCCAGCCTCAGGTAGTTCTTTACAGCAATGTGATAATGGACTAATACACTCCACTACTGCCTTCTTTTAAAATTTTTTCTAAGGTACCATCTTGCTTTCCTTTTCATTTCCTTGTGTGAATATTTTAAAGTGTTTTTAGTGGTTACTTTTAGGATTATAATTAACTTTTCTAATTTTTAACAATCTAGTTTGAATTGATACCAGCTTAGCTTCAGTAGTGTCTAAAAACTGCTGACAGGCTGGGCATGATGGCTCATGCCTGTAATCCCAGCACTTTGGGAGGCCAAGGTGGGCGGATCACAAGGTCAGGAGTTCAAGACCAGTCTGGCCAATGTGGTGAAACCTCGTCTCTACTAAAAACACAAAAATTAGCAAGGTGTGGTAGCAGGCACCTGAAGTCCCAGCTACTTGGGAGGCTGAGGCAGGAGAATCGCTTGAACCCAGGAGGTAGAGGTTGCAGTGAGCCGAGATCGCACCACTGCACTCCAGGCTGGGCGACAGAGCGAGACACCATGTCAAACAAACAACAACAAAAACTGCTGATATATAGCTCTGTTTCTCCCCTGTTAATGTTGTTATTGTCACAAAGTATATTTTTGCATGTTGTGTGCCCATTAACATATAGTTACTATTTTATGCATTTGTCTTTTAAATCCTATAGGAAGCAAAAGAGGAAATATAATAAAAACAACAATACTAGCTTTTATTTACCTATATAGTTACCTTTACCTGTGTTCTTTATAGCTTCATATGGCCTTGAATTACTGTCTAGTGTCCTTTCATTTCAGACTGAAAGACTCCCTGTGGCATTTCTTATAAGGTGGGTCTACAAGAAAGAGTGCTTTAGCTTTTGTTTATCTTGGAATGTCTTAATTTCTTTGTATTATTGAAGGACAGTCTTGCTGGAATAGAATTCTTGAAATAGAATTCTTTTCTTTCAGCACTGTAGTATGTCATCACACTGCCTTTTGGCTTTCACAGTTTCTGTTAAGAAATCTGCTTTAATCTTAATGGATTAATGGACTAATCTTAATGGTTGGTGTTGACTGCTTTCTGAGGTTGCAAGTGGCTGCAAGTGGAATACCCTAGCATTCCAAAGTATGGAGGGCAGTGGTCGCCTTCCCAAAGCTCCATTAGGCAGTACCCTGGTGGGGACTCTGTGTGGAGGCTCCAACCCCACATTTTCCCTTGACATTGCACTAGTAGTTTATCTGTGAGGGCTCCATCTCTGTGGCAGACTTCTGCCTAGACACCCAGGCTTTCCAGTACATCCTCTGAAATCTAGGGGGAAGCTGCCAAGCCTCCTTTACGCTTCCATTCTGAGCATCTGAAGACTTAAGACTACATGGAAACCATGAAAGATTACAGGTTGTACCCTCCTGAGCTGTGGCTCAAACTGTACCTGGGCCCCTTGAGCTGAGGCTGGAACCAGAACAGCTGAGATAGGGGGAGCAGTGTCACAAGGCTGCACATGGCTGCACTGCTGTAGTCCTAGCCCCTGAAACCATTCTTTCCTCCTAGGCCTCTGGGCCTGTGATGGAAGGCATTGTCCTGAAGATCTCTGAAATGCCTTTAAGGCCTTTTTGCTATTATCTTGGATTAGTACTTGGCTCCATTTCAGTCATGCTAATCTCTCTAGTGGTTGCTAGAGAGTGGTGGTTGCTCCACAGCCTGCTTAGATTCTTTCTGTACTACAGGCTACAGACTTTCCAGACTTTATGCTTTGATTCCCTTTTAAATATCAGTTCCAACTTTAAGTCATTTCTTTGCTCCTGTATTAGATCATAGGCTGTTAGGTGCAGTCAGACCACATCTTGAATGCTTTGCTGCTTAGAAATTTCTTCTGCCAGATACCCTAAGCCATCATTCTTAAGTTCAGTCTTCCACAGATCCCTAGGACATACAGTCAAGCTCTGTGCCAGAACAAAACATGGGTGACCTCTACTGCGGTTTCTAATAAATTCCTCCTTTTCATCTGAGACCTCATCAGCCTAGCCTTTTCTGTCCATATTACTATCAGCATTTTGGTCACAGCTATTTAACCTGTCTCTTAGATGTTTCAAACTTTTCCTCATCTTAGTGGCTTCTTTGGAGCCTTCCAAATTCTTCCAACCTCTGCTTGTTACTCAGTTCCAAAGCTGCTTCTACATCTTCAGGTATCTTTACAGCAACGCTCCACTCCTCAGTACCAATTTTGTGTTAGTTCTTTTTTGCATTACTATAAGAAAATACCTGAGGCTGGGTCATTTATAAAGAGGTTTAAGTGGCTCATGATTATGCAGGTTGTACAGGAAGCATGGCACTGGCATCTGCTCAGCTTCTGGTGAGGCCTCAGCGAGCTTTTACTCATGGCAGAAAGTGAACCAGGAACCAGCACATCACATAGTGACAGTGGGCGCACATGCGAGAGAGAAGGGGTAGCTTCCAGACTTAAAAAAAATTTTTTTTTGAGGTGGAGTCTCCCTCTGTCACCCAGGCTGGAGTGCGGTGGCACCATCTGGGTTCACTGCAACCTCTGCCTCTCAGGTTCAAGTGATTCTCCTCCCTCAGCTTCCTGAGTAGCTGGGATTACAGGCGTGTACCACCATGCCTGGCTAATTTTTATATTTTTAGTAGAGACGGGGTTTTGTCATGTTGGCCAGGCTGGTTTCAAACTCCTGACCTCAGGTGATCTGCCCGCCTTGGCCTCCCAAAGTGCTGGGATTACAGGCGTGAGCCACCCATGCCTGGTGGCAGATCCTTTTTTTTTTTTTCCTTTTTGAGCTGGAGTCTCATTCTGTCACCCAGGCTGGAGTGTGGTGGCACTCTCGGCTCACTGAAACCTCCGCCTCCCGGGTTCAAGTGATTCTCCTGCCTCAGCTTCCTGAGTAGCTGGCATTACAGGCATGTGCCACCACACCCAGCTAATTTTTGTATTTTTAGTAGAGGTAGGGTTTCACCATGTTGGTTAGGCTGGTCTCGAACTCCTGACCTTGTGATCTACCTGCCTCGGCCTCCCAAAGTGCTGGGACTACAGGCATAAGCCACCACGCCTGGGGGCCTGGTGCCAGATTCTTTTAAACAACCAGATCTCACGTAAACCGAGTGAGAACTCACTCATCACCAAGGGGACGGTGCTAAATCATCCATAAGAGATACACCTCCATGACCCAAATACCTCCCACCAGGCCCCAACTCCCACACTGGGGATTATATTTCAGCATGAAATTTAGAGGATACACACATCCAAACTATGTCAGTAGGCGAGTAACAAAAGAGTGCCACACACTTTCTCCCCAAAATTTAGCAGCCTCTTTCTTTATTAAGTACTCCACTGAGGCTGGATGAGGTGGTTCACTTCACGCCTGTAATCCCAGCACTTTGGGAGGGTGAGGCGGGTGGATCACCTGACATCAGGAGTTCTAGACCAGCCTGGCCATCTTGGTGAAACCCCGTCTCTACTAAAAATACAAAAATTAGCTGGGTGTGTTGGTGGGTGCCTGTAATCCAGCTACTTGGGAGGCTGAGGCAGGAAAACTGCTTGAACCTGAGAGGCAAAGGTTGCAGTGAGCTGAGATTGTGCCATTGCACTCCAGCCTGGGTGACAGAGCGAGACTTCATTTAAAAAAAAAAAAAAAAAAAGTACTCCATTGTTTGCTGGTGAAAAAAAATAAATTTTAGAGTTCCAAAAAGTTGATTCTATCAGTTTTTGTCAGCTTTAATGGTTGCCTCCGTGGAGGGACCAATTCTTAGAGCTCCCTAAGTCACCACTTCTTGTGAAGTCACTCATATTAAAAGGTTTTTAACTACAGATTCAGTTTATTTAATATAATAGACACTAAGATTATTTAGCTTAGATATTTCTTCCTGATTTTTGGTAGTTATCCTCTTCCAAGGAATTAATCCATTTCATCTAAGTTGTCAAATTTATGCATATAGACTATTTTGTAGTATTCTCTTATTACCCTTTTAATATTTTTAGGGCCTATAGTAACTATCCCCCCTTTTCAATTCTCATATTGTTAACATGTATTTTTTTTTCTTGGTCATTCTGAATATAGGATTATCAGCTTTCTTAGTTTTTTCAGAGAACCAACTTCAAATGTTATTTTCCAATAACATTAAACAAAATGTTCACCTATTATTTTCAAATATTTGATGATATTCCAGATAACTTTGTGTTGTTGATTTCTAGTTTGTCTGTTGTGGTCTGATAATATATTTGGTATGATTTCAATTCTCTTAGTTTATTTTTCTGGCCCAGAAAATGGTCTTTCAGTGAATATTTCATGAAAAGATGTGAGCATTTTGTTAACCTATTTGTAAGTATCTTTGAAGGATAGTTTAGTATTCAGAATAGTCTTTTCCTTGTCACTTCTGTAATCACTCCATTTTACATTTTATAGTTTTCTGTTAGGGCTATGTGAGAAATAAGTTCTTATTATTGTATATTGGTTAGCTTTTTTTTTTTCTTTCGAGACAGAGTTTCACTCTTGTTGCCCAGGCTGGAGTGCAATGGTGCGATCTCGGCTCACCACAACCTCTGCCTCCCGGGTTCAAGTGATTCTCCTGCCTCAGCCTCCTGAATAGCTGGGATTACAGGCATGTGCCACCATGCCTGGCTAATTTTGTATTTTTAGTAGAGACAGGGTTTTTCCGTATTGGTCAGGCTGGTCTCAAACTCCCAATCTCAGGTGATCTGCCCGCCTCGGCCCCCCAAAGTACTGGGATTACAGGTGTGAGCCACCGTGCCCGGCCCTGGTTAGCTTTTATATCTAATTTGCCATGTGATTTTTTTTTTGTAGTTTCTATTAAGTATATTCTAGAATGCCTTGCAAAATTGGTGCATCATTTGTATGCTTTTAACGTGCTTGTATTTATGAAAACATCTTTTTTCTTATCCTTGAATGAAAAATTTGGCAGGGCATGGAATTCTAGGCTCAAAACCTTTATCCTTTTTGGGAATTTCTTTCCTCGTCTTTTAACATTTGGTGCTACATAAGAAAAGTCATATGTCAGTTTTGTCCTTATTCTCTTAGGTAATATCTTAATTGCTGAAACAGAATTGCTGTCGTCTAAGAAACTAGTCATTGTATGTTTTCACCGAAATAGAAGTGCTGCTTTAAAAAAAAACACAGATGTATTTCAAAAGAATAAAATGTCTGTGTGTATAGCACAATTTTGTGTTTATCTTTTTGTCTGTATCGTGCTGACATTTAGGGACCCTGGTTAAGTAATCATGCTGCCTAGTTGCCCCTGGTACCATTATGTACCATTTCGTGGTGGGGATCCTTTCATCAGCTTTTGGTTTGTGCTGGATGCTCTTTGGTTTTGTTGCTGTTGTCGAAGTGGGGAGTCATTAATTAATTTTCCTATCAGTCATCCTTCTGTCCTTGCCAAACCACAGCCCTTTGACTCTGAGCATAGAAATTTACATGAGCTCTTTGTTAGGGTGTGTATCCAAGAGGGGATTCTCTTATCTGGTCTTAGGAATTCTAGATATTTCCAAAATTTCTCAAAAGGCCTGCTTACTGATTACAGCTTTCACTCCTTTGCTGTTCTGGTGTGTGGTTATGCTAATTTGGACTCTCTACATCTGGATTTTGAATAAGAACTGTCCCTTATTTGTTGAGTCTCCCTTTCTTTGGTTTCCTAGACACTCCTCCTGGCTTACTCTTATGTTTAGAGAAGTTCTCTCAGGCTCCATGGTCTGGGCCTAATCTCCTGCCATTATCTCAGATATTGCTGTTCCCACGGCTTCTTTTTTTGAGCCCTTCTGGAACTCCATTTTTATAATATTTGAAAATTCTGTTTGTGGAAACTTACTCGTATGTATATCTGCCAAAATGGACAATTGCAGCTTTATGTGCCACAGTCACTTTAAGCACAGCATGAACAAAATTCAACACATTAACTCCTGCCCAACTTATCCTGGGCATTTTCATTTACAGACTTCCTGGTTGTCGCATAATAATGTTAGTTTGTAAAAAAAAAAAATACGAACCGGCTGGATGTGGTAGCTCATGCCTATAATCCCAGCACTTTGGGAGGCCGAGACGGGGAGATTACCTGAGGTCAGGAGTTCCAGACCAGCCTGGCCAACATGGCGAAACCCTGTCTCTACTAAAAATATAAAAATTGGCCGGGCGTGGTGGCCCACGCCTATAATCCTAGCACTTTGAGAGGCCCAGGCAGGTGGATCACTTGAGGTCGAGAGTTCGAGACCAACCTGACCAACATGGAGAAACCCCGTCTCTACTAAAAATACAAAAAATTAACCAGGCGTGGTGGCACATGCTTGTAATCCCAGCTACTCGGGAGGCTGATGCAAGAGAATCACTTGAACCTGGGAGGTGGAGGTTGCGGTGAGCTGAGATCGAGCCATTGCATTCCAGCCTGGGCAACAAGAGCGAGACTCCATCTGAAAAAAAAAAAAAAAAAATTAGCCAGGTGTGGTGGTGGGTGCCTGTAATCCCAGCTACTTGGGAGGCTGATGCAGGAGAATTGTTTGAACCCAGGAGGGAGAGGTTGCAGTGAGCCGAGATCATGCCACTGCACTCCAGCCTGGGAGACAGAACCAGACTTCATCTCAAAAGAAAAATAAAAAAAAATGAACCCAGAATTTATATCCAATCAAGCTGTTCTGCAAGTAAACATACTGCCTTTCAGATTTCATGGAATATAAATAATACAATAATTACAGGAAGTTTAATAGCCTTATACAGTTCTAACAATAAAAGTGAAGGAATAAAAAATAATTGGCACTATGACTGCCCATGAGCGAGGCATATAGACACTATGGGAGCTTCCCTCCCCCTTCTCCCAGTGGTTATTAACTAATTTCCAATTAATTACAAAGTTGTGTTATACTTCTTTCACACACTGCTGTTGCTTTCATATAAATGTTTGTTTGATTTTTCTAATGTGCCATTTGCCACTTCTAGTTTAAAGTTTTCTCCTAGGGCTAGGCGCGGTGGCTCACGCCTGTAATCCCTGCACTTTGGGAGGCCGAGGTAGGTGGATCATGAGGTCAGAAGTTCAAGACCAGCCTGGCCAAGATGATGAAACCCCATCTCTACTAAAAATACAAAAATACAAAAATACAAAAATACAAAAATCTACTTGGGAGGCTGAGGCAGAGAATTCCTTGAACCCGGGAGGTGGAGATTGCAGTGAGCTAAGATTGTACCACTGTACTCCAGCCTGGGCAACAGAGTGAGACTCCGTCTCAAAAAAATAAAGTTTTCTCCTAAACCACTCATTTACCCCTATAACTCCAGTGCTTACTTGACATGTCTCTTTAGTGGCTCCTGGTGTATTTTAATCTACACAGTGAATGGTGAGCATCCCAGAGACATATAAAACATTTCACATAGTATGAAATAGCAGAATATCTACTCATGTTTTATATAAACAAAAACGTCCACCTCCCAGGTTCAAGCCATTCTCCTGCCTCACCCTCCTGAGTAGCTGGGACTACAGGTGTGTGCCACCATGCTGAGCTGATTTTTGTAATTTTAGTAGAGACAGGGTTTCGCCATGTTGGCCAGGCTAGTCTCAAACTCCTGCCTTCAGGTTATCGTTCTGAAAGTGGTGGGATTACAGGCGTAGGCCATCACGCCCAGCCTAATTTCTTTTTTTTAGATAGAGTCTTGCTCTGTCTCACTGCAGTCTTGACCTCCCAGGTTCATGTGATTTTCCCATATCACCCTCTCAAATAGCTGGTGTTACAGGCATGAGCCACTACACCTGCCCCCTTATTCTTAATAAACATGAATAGATACAAATGTATGTAATGTATTAATAAGCAGAGATTTATTTATTACATGTGTATGCAAAATATATTTTACTGGTCAGAAGTTCTTCATGTCCTGTCCCTTGACTTTACATTGTAACCTTCTAACTAATCTTGGTCCTATGCCCTATTCTCATATCACAAATCGCAAGGTTTCCTAAACTTGCGATTTCTATGCATCCATGCCTTTGCCACTTGTGTTTTCTTTATTCCTGAAGTTTACGTTAGGTAGTTTGACCACCTAACAAAATCTAACATGACAATACGAAATGCAAATAACTACCCCCATTTGTGACTGTCTTGTACTGTGTACATGTTTCTATCATGGCACCTGCTTCACATACTGTATTTTAGCATTTTCATCTTGTCTCCCCAGCAAAACCTAAGCTCCTTGATAACAAAATACAGTCATGTGAAACCTAGTGATGGGAATATGTTCTGAGAAAGGTATCATCAGGTGACTTTGTCATGCAAACAGAGTGTCCTTATATAAGCCCAGATGGTGCAGCCTACTGCACACCTAGGCTATGTGGTATAGCCCATTGCTCCTAGGCTACAAACCTATATAGTATGTTTCTGTACTGAACACTGTAGGCAATTTGTAACACAGTAAGAGTCTGTGAATCTAAACGTAGAAAACAGACAATAAAAATACAGTATCTTCTTGTAGGACTGTCATCATTTATGGAATCTGTCAACTGAAATGTCATTATACAGCACATGACACTCATTTTTTCTTCATCTTTGTATCTTTTTTTTTTTAAATATATATTTTTTATTGCATTTTAAGTTTTGGGGTACATGTGAAGAACATGCAAGATTGTTGCATAGGTACACACATGGCAGTCTGATTTGCTGCCTTCCTCCCCCATCACCTATATCTGGCATTTCTCCCCCATGCTATCTCTACCCAACTCCCCACCCCCCCGCTGTCCCTCCCCTTTTCCCCTGACAGACCCCAGTGTGTGATGCCCCCCCTCCCTGTGTCCATGTGTTCTCATTGTTCAACACCCGCCTATGAGTGAGAATATGTGGTGTTTGATTTTCTGTTCTTGTGTCAGTTTGCTGAGAATGATGGTTTCCAGGTTCATCCATGTCCCTACAAAGGACACGAACTCATCGTTTTTGATGGCTGCATTATATTCCATGGTGTATATGTGCCACATTTTCCCTGTCCAGTCTATCATCGATGGGCATTTGGGTTGGTTCCAAGTCTTTGCTATTGTAAACTGTGCTGCATCTTCAGCAGAGTTCCAGGCATGGAGTGGGAGCTCAGCAAATATGTACTGAACAAATATTTCCTCTACAAATAAAGCAGGGTACAGCATGGCACATATCCTAACTCTCCAGAGTGAACTTTGCAATTAGTACACTAAGAGCTAGCTCACATGTGTCTTTTCAATGGTTATCTATTCTGGTTACTTCAGATTAAACTGAAATATGTTATTGCAGGGACCCGTGACATTAAAGGATGTTATTGTGGAATTCACCAAGGAGGAATGGAAATTACTGACCCCTGCTCAGAGGACCCTGTACAAGGATGTGATGCTGGAAAACTATAGTCACTTGGTCTCAGTGGGTGAGCAAAACTTCTCCAGGTGTAACTCCCAGTAGTTTGCATCTCCCTTCTCAGTTGCTGGAATATAAGAGGTCCCTATAGGGTTGAATGATTGATATTAGCTATGATTCAGAGGTCAAAGTTAATAAATCCACTTTGGGTACTTGAAAAAAAATTGTGTCCCTCCCGCCCCCCTAAAGAATCTAAATTTGCCAAGTCTAACTGGAACCTTCGTCATTCTCCTGAAACTGCACTTCCTCATCTTTCATAGTCCCTAAATTCCAAGCAATTTGTATCATTTCCTTGATATTTTCCATTCATAGGTTACCGTGTGAATAAGCCAAATGCGGTCTTCAAGTTGAAGCAAGGAAAAGAGCCATGGATGCTAGAAGTAGAATTTCCACATCGGGGCCTCCCTGGTGAGTTAGAAGAAATTATATCCCGTGTAACTGTTGAGGTGGTTGGTGCCTCTTGCCTTGGGAAATACTTTTCGGCAATTTGCTTTTTTTTTTGAGACAGAGTTTCGCTCTTGTTGCCCAGGCTGGAGTGCAAATGGCGCGATCTCAGTTCACTGCAACCTCCAACTCCCAGGTTCAAGTGATTCTGCTGTCTCAGCGTCCTGAGTAGCTGGGATTAAAAGCATGCACTACCACGCCTGGCTAATTTTGTATTTTCAGTAGAGACGGTGTTTCTCCACATTGATCAGGCTCGTCTCAAACTCCCAACCTCAGGTGATCTGCCCACCTTGGCCTCCCAAAGTGCTGGGATTACAGGCATGTGCCACCTTGCCCAGCCTCAGCAATCTCTTTATAAATGCCCTATAGTTTTGGAAGCGATTAAGGACACTTGATCTGCACATGTAGAAAACCTAAGTCACACCTCCAATTTTTGTTCTCTTCACTTAAATTCTCTCCTTTGCTAGACATGTTTTAAGTAGATTTACTTCTCCTTCCTGTATATAAACTCTAATCCCTCCTTACACTTGTAAGATTTTTTTTCTTAGAATCGCCAGTTACTCCCTGCCATTAGAGAATGCAACTATAAAGTGTTTGTAAATCTGAATTGTAACTTTTTAAAATGACATCTCCCTCCTTTTATTAACAAAATACCTCAGTTATTTTGGCACCAATTTTAACTTCCATTTTTTCTTTAAACTCTGAACTCAGATTAGAAATTGTTATGCCACTCATCAATTCTTTCATTTTAGAGTTGCTACTTCCTGCTATATAGTGTTTATCCTTCCCACAAAGCACTGCTTATCCTCCCTAAAATCTACGGCACCTTATTTGGATAACACTAAGACAATCTCATCTTGCCTCCTTAAATGTTTCTCATGTATTTTCTAACATGTGCACAGATGTATTGGGAGTATCAGGATCAATGTGTATTACATATTAGTTGCTCACTGGATATTTGTTGAATATTAATTAACAAGAGACTGACCAGATGTGGTGGCTCACCCCTGTAATCCCAGCACTTCGGGAGGCCAAAGTGGGTGGATCACTTGAGGCCATGAGATCAAAACCAGCCTAGCCAACATGGTGAAACCATGTCTCTACTAAAAATACACAAATTAGCCAGGCATGGTGGCGTACACCTATAGTCTCAGCTACTTGGGAGGCTCAGCCACAGGAATCGCTTTAACCCAGGAAGCAGAGGTTACATGAGCCAAGATTGCCCCACTGTAATGCAGCCTGGGAAACAGTGAGACTCATGTTCATGAAAAAAAGAAACAAACAAACAAAAAATTAAAATAATTAACAACAGATAGACACTCCCTGCTTTCTGCTCTGTGCCCTTTTTGTAACACCTATAAGAGCTCCTCCATTCTTAAGGCCAATGTATTGGTTTTCATGATAAGAACTCCTAAAACTGACCTCTCCAGTATCTTTGCCCTATATATATTCTGATCCCATATTTTACCTTCTTATAAGATAGTTCCATTTATTCGACTTCCTTCCTTGTTAGGGTCAAAACAAAAAAATGTTGATTTAAATTCCCGTAGTAGTTGTCTAATGCAGCAGATGTACATCGCCACAAGCCTGCATGGTATACTTAATACTAACTCAATATCACAATACACATTTTAATGAATTTTCTGTCAAGGACTAGTCTGGCCCTCTCTTGTCTATGCAACTTATTTCTCCTTGTGGCCCCAAAACATATGTTAATCTCCATTTTACTATGCTTTTACATGTTATCCAGCCAGGTGCAGTGGCTCACGCCTGTAATCCCAGCACTTTGGGAGGCTGAGGCAGGTGGATCGCCTGAGGTCAGGAGTTCGAGACCAGCCTGGCCAACATACTGAAACCCCATCTCTACTAAAAATATAAAAAATTAGCTAGGCATGGTGACAGGCACCTGTAATCCCAGCTACTAAGTAGGGAGGCTGAAGCAGGAGAATAGCTAGAACCTGGGAGGCAGAGGTTGCAGTGAGCCAAGATTGCGCCAATGCACTCCAGCCTGGGCAACAAGAGCAAAACTCTGTCTCAAAAAGAAAAAAAGTTTTCCATCCGTAAGATCTTTTTTTTTGAGATGGAATCCCGCTCTGTTGCCCAGGCTGGAGTGCAGTGGCATAATCTCGGCTCACTGCAACCTCTTCCTCCCCAGTTCAAGCGATTCTCCTGTCTCAGCCTCCTGAGTAGCTGGGATTACAGGTGCCTGCCACTACACCTAGCTAATTTTTCTATTTAGTAGAGACAAGGTTTCACCATGTTGGTCAGGCTGGTCTCAAACTCCTGACCTCAGGTGATCCACACGCCTCAGCCTCCCAAAATGCTGGGATTATAGGCATGAGCCACTGTGCCTGGCCCATACCTACGATCTTATTTCATGTGTGTCTGAGATAATGTTGTACAAGTCCCCGTCAAGTGACTTGATTTATTTTGAGGCGGAGTCTTGCTCTGTCATCAAGGCTAGAGTGCAGTGTTGCGATCTCGGCTCACTGCAACCTCGCTCCTGCCTCCGCATCTCGGGTTCAAGCAATTCTCTTGCCTCAGCCTCCGAAGTAGCTGGTATTACAGGTGCCTGGCACCGTGCCCAGCTAATTTCTGTAATTTTAGTAGAGACGGGGTTTCACCATGTTGGCCAGGCTGGTCTTGAACTGACCTCATGATCCACCCACCTCGGCCTCCCAAAGTGCCGGGATTACAGGTGTGAGCTACCACACCTGGCCTGTGACTTTTCTTATGAATTCCCACCATTGCCATGAAATTCCAACCCCAAGCCTCTGCTAATAATCTTTCACTTGCTTTCATGCTCTTAAAGATAGATAAATATGAAGGTCACTAAAGATTCTAGAATGATACTCGATAATTGAAACTTTCAAGATCCTGTAGTAAATTGGAAGCAAAGATGGAGGAAGAAAGATATGAAAATGATATTGAAGATTAGTGTTGAGTCATGAGTAACAAGCACTTTAGAAGTTTAGGATTTGGTGGTCAGGGTAAGTTCAGGATTGAAAATCTCCAGTGGTACAACTAGGAATTCATCCTTGTATAGATACCCTGCTGCTTTTAAGAAAATCCTTCCTTTTGAATATATGTGGTCCTTGGTCTTCCTGTCTTGAAAATAAAGCCAACTAGATGGAGAGTGAAAGCTCAAGCTACAGGACTCTTCCTCTAAGCCTGAGGATACAGATATTCTGAGAAAGTCACTTTAGTATTGACACCTAGATTGTTGTGGATGGATGAAGAGGAAGGGGAAGTCTGTCTGCTAACTACTGGGAATCCTAGCACAGTAATCTAGGTTTGAGGGAATAAAGACCTATACTTCAGCTTCTTCATCCAGTTTACTCTTTTCCATGTAATTCCAGGGCACACTGTTTTCCAGTAGTTTTTCTTATCCTGCTTACTGTTCATGGTCCTTAAGGGGCCCACACTCCCGTTCAGCAACACTTCAAATATCCTATTTTCTCTGCTCCTGGTTCTTTGTTTTAACTTTGTCCTCCTAGCTCTTAAGGTCATATTTGTAAAAATGTCAAGAGTACCTGGGTCTACAACTAAGTTCCTTCTTCTGTGTGCGACAGCAGTTTTTAGTGTTTTAGTTTTTTGTTTTTTTTCTCCCCCCAAAACAATGGGCTAGAGGAAATTTGCATTTGAGAGTTCTTTCATTACGAGAGATTGGCCTGAGGCCTAAGAATCAACCCTAGGACAATATTAATGTCTTAGTATTTATAAAGTATTAAATTTTTGATTATCTTGTAGAAGACCTACAGAATATTCATGACCTAGGAGCACGATACCAGGAAAGCCAAGCTGGAAATTCAAGGCAAGTTCAAGAATTAATGTTTAAGATAGAAAATTTGTAAGCAAGAGTCTTGAAGAGATTACTAGAAATGGGAGGGCACTAATTAATACTAAACATGAGAAAACTAACACTGCAAAGCAAATCCTGAGAAAATAATCCAAATGGGAATGCCCTTTTTCATAGAGACCTTGTGCAGGATCAGGAGATTGAAACTTTGAAGTCGTCTTTTGACTCTTCTGAATTAAATAATAAAGGGAGACTTTATTACACAAAATAGAATGCAGGCAATTGAGAGACCCTGTGAACAGAATGCAAATACAGGTTCACCTGACCAAATGTTTAAACTACAGAGTAGGTCAGAGAATGCTCACAGTGGATAAACCCTATGGATCTAATAAATACGGGAACATTTCTAGAAATCAGTCTTCAAATGTACTTGGAAAATACGCCCAGTGGCAGGGGGGAAAAGCCTTAAAAGCTTTACACATTAATGAATGTGGAACTTTCTGTCTAGGAATGGAGAACTCACAAAACACCAGAAAACTCGTGCCACAGAGAAAGCCTACGAATGTAAGGAATGTGGGAAGTTCTTCTGCCAGAAGTCTGCCCTCATAGTACATCAGCATACTCATTCAAAGGGCAAGTCATATGACTGTGATAAATGTGAGAAATCTTTCTCTAAAAATGAAGACCTCACAAGACATCAGAAAGTTCACACGAGAGAGAAAACCTATGAGTGTAAAGAATGTAAGAAAATATTTTACCACCTATCATCTCTCAGTAGACATCTGAGAACCCATGCGGGAGAGAAACCCTATGAATGTAACCAGTGTGAGAAATCCTCTACCAGAAACCACATCTTATAGAACATCAGAAAACACACACGGGGGAGAAACCTTTTGAATGTACTGAATGTGGTAAGTTCTTCTATGTGAAGGCATATCTCATGGTACATCAGAAAACACACACAGGGGAGAAACCCTATGAGTGTAAGGAGTGTGGGAAAGCCTTTTCCCAGAAGTCACACCTCACAGTACATCAGAGAACACATACAGGGGGAGAAACCCTATAAATGTAAGGAATGTGGGAAATTCTTCTCTAGGAATTCACACCTCAAAACACATCAGAGAACTCACACAGGAGAGAAACCCTATGAATGTAAGGAATGTAGGAAATGCTTCTTCCAGAAGTCAGCCCTCACAGTACATCAGCGAACTCACACAGGGGAGAAACCTTTTGAATGTAATAAATGTGGGAAAACCTTTTACTATAAATCAGACCTCACTAAACATCAGAGAAAACACACAGGGGGAGAAACCCTATGAATGCACAGAATGTGGCAAATCTTTCTCTGTGAATTCGGTCCTCAGATTGCATCAAAGGACTCACACAGGAGAGAAGCCCTATGAATGCAAGGAATGTGGGAAGTCCTTTTCTCAGAAGTCACATTTTATTATACATCAGAGAAAACACACAGGGGAGAAGCCCTATGAGTGTCAGGAGTGTGGGGAAACCTTTATCCAGAAGTCACAACTCACTGTACATCAGAAGACACACACAAAGAAGGGGAAGGCCGAGAAGTAAGATGAGTTGAGAAATTCTCCTGACTGAATTCATCTTTCAGAACAATCAGATATTTCACACAAGAGGTACACCTTATGAGTGGCATCAGCATAGGGCAATTTTTAGCTACAATCTTTCCTCTCTCTGTATATCAGCAAATACATAGAAATTCTGTACGTTTATTTAGGAGAAAATTTTGTATGGTGGGTTTTTCTAAATACTGGGTAATATAGATAGCAGAAGCCATGCAAATTGTAAAACAGAAGGGAAACCTTTCAGAATTCATACTGTTGTTTTGCAACATAGAAATCACACAGGAGAGAAATCCTACAAGTAAAACAAATGCCAAGACATTTTCTGTCAGGGCAGCCAGCTGTAGACATCTGAAAGCTCACAAGTGAGAAGCTCCTTGAGTATCTAGAAATCTTTTTACACAATTGGAGCTCATATATTAGAGAATTCAAAGGGATAACTGCATAGATTGTGGCAGATACAGAAGACTTTATCAAGAATTGATGTTTCATTCAGTGTCAGATCACTGGTACTTGGATAGATATTTTAAATATTTGGAAGGCTTTCAACAAAAATTCAAATAACTTGTACTGAGGGAAACAGTTATACTGGAAATTACGTTGCAGACCTGATGCCAAGATTTAAAAGGAAACCTGCAAATGTCTACATATATGAAGCTTTTAAAAAGCACAAATTATCAGTCAGCGTCACTAAACGTACATTAGGTGTCTTTTAGTATATAGGACTTTGTGTGTATGTGAGTGTGCTAGCACATGTAACTTGTGGATCTTCCATGTGGATGTGGAACCCATGCATAATTGTACATAGGGAAATATGTAATCTTAGTTCAATAACTATTATGTATGTGAAGATGTCACACGTTAAGTCTCAGTAGTGACTCTTGTTGTATTTGTATTGTAAGTGTAATATTCCTTTTAAATTATAAGGCATCTTTTTCTCCTATTTCTCGGTGTTTGTAAACAGCTATAGACAGTGGTACTTGTTTTTGTAAAATTTTCAACTGTCAGCCAAGTTTTGCATTAGGGACACATTTATTTATATATATAGCAAAAGCCTGAGCTGTTTTTAAACAGCCAAAAACAGTAATATTTATTACAGTCTACACAATGAAAGCAAATAGTGCAAGGTAAGAAATATTATATATCTTACTGTTGATGTGTAAGCAGGGAGCAGAGCTATCTGCATTTGTATTTTGTCTGAGAATCCTAAATGTCCTTCACTAACTTTTTCTTCCTCGTAAAAGCAACACGGGATAGTTAAGGGTGTGGACTCTGGACTCCTGCTGCCTGGGCCCAGATTCCAGCACGGAGTATGCTACTAAATGTCTCTGTGCCTCAGTTCCCTTTCCAAAAAGAGTAGTGATAGTGACAACAGCTTAGGATTGCTTTGAGGTCTAAATGTGTTAACATTTTCAAAGCACTTAGAGCAGTGTCTTAGACACGAGAGCTATATGTTAGAGGTTATAATCATTTGTATTTTGTGAATTATGCTGCAAGAAAAAAAAAAAGGTTGGCTACTCAGCATTCATCCTCCACCTTCTTGCTGCCAGTGCCTTGATTTGGTTGTTTGTTTCTTTTCCTACAAGTGATTTAGGGGCAAGAGCAGATCCTGATTACGCTAAGTCAGGGTTTGACAAATGACAGTTCATCGGACGGATGTGGCCCGCTACCCATTTTTGTATCCTGCAAGCTAAGAATGGTTTTGTATTTCTAAATGGTTGAAAAAAAATCAAAGAATATTATGACACATGAAAATTATGTGATATTCAAATTTCAGCGTCCATAAAGTTTTGAAAACACAAATACAAACAAAAAACATGTGTTTATGTTTGGCCTGTGGCTGTCTTCGCACTACCCCACTTGTGGCAGACACCATGTGCTTTTTGAGCCTAAGATCTAGCACTTTGCAAAGTAAGGTTCTCTGTTACTTAGAGCTGAAAATGCAAGAATGTTGAGTTACGCTTTTATAAACATTACTTGTTTCAAAATGATGCATACAGCAATTTGTAGGCGGGTGGTTTTTTTTTGCAGTATATTTATTTTGTGCATTATATTTATATGTTAAAAGCCTGAGCTTAGAAGTATTTTTTCAAAGAAATGTGTTTTTTACTTGCTTAATTGTCATATCATCAAAACAAAAAATTTCTTGATGGAATCTAGCAGTAAATATATGAAATAAACATTGTCTAAATTAAATTGAATTGTTCACTGATCCCTCCCTACAGTATTCCTTTATTTTCTCCCAAATCAATGGCCAGTTTTCCCTATATCATTTTATAATTTGCTTACTATCCCATAAGATACCATTGGTAAGTTATATTTGGCTAACGTAACCCAATAACAAAAAACTTACAATACCCAATTCCATCAGCTACATTACTATTGCCTGTACTGCATATAATTGTCACATGCTGCTACAATCTAAACCCTGCCAGCATCTTACTTCCCCTTCCTAATAAAGAGACTTTCATTCATGTTCAGCTTCTTTTTGTCTGTGTGTGGCAGCAGGGTCTTGCTCTGTCACCCAGGCTGGAGTGCAGTGACATCATCTCGGCTCACTGCAACTTCCGCTTCCCAGATTCAAGCAGTTCTTCCACTCAGCCTCTCAAGTAGCTGGGACTATAGGCACGTAACACCACACCAGGCCAATTTTTGCTTTTTTTTTTTTTTTTTTTTTTTTTATAGAGATGGGGTCTCCCCATGTTGCCTAGGCTGGTCTTGAACTCCTGGGATCAAGCAATCTGCCTGCCTCAGCCTCCCAAAATGCTAGGATTACAAGCATGGGCCACCACACCTGGCTAATGTTCAGCTTCTTAATCATGTATCTTTGTGACGTTCTGACCTGTCTGATGTTTAGCATTTATGAACACAGAATATGATAATTTAGTGATTACTTGTATCTCAAGAAGGTATACTTGGTACTTACATAACCTCTGAATACTTTATGGAAAAATATTTTTACCAGTATTTCATTCTACTCAGCTCTGCTGTGAGCATTGCCATCTTGATGGAGGTTTGAGGTAACATCTATCAATAGATAAGCCTCTAAGGTGGTTCTTTAATTTACTGTGAAAGAAAAGACACTTTTTAAATTCCTCAGGCTGCTCAATAAAAAATTAAATACAAATAAATACTTTTGGGGACAGTCCAATAACTGACAAATCTGTTATCAAGAATAAAGCCAGCTGTGTGCAGTGGCTCATGCTAGTAATCCCAGTACTTTGGGAGGCCGAAGCAGCTGGATCACTTGAGGTCAGGAATTTGAGACCAGCTTGGCCAACATGGTGAAACCCCATCTCTCCTAAAAAGACAAAATTAGCTGGGTGTGGTAGAAACAGTTACACAGGATGCCATGGCAGGCGAATAACTTGAGCCCAGGAGTCAGAGGTTACAGTTAGCCAGGATCATGCCACTGCAGTCCAGTCTGCATGACAGAGCAAGACTCTGTCTAAAAAAAAAAAGGAATAAAGCCTGTAATAATAATAATACTTTAATACTGTAATGATGAGAATATTCCTGTTCTCCAAATTCAAGCCTGAGACAGTTTCTTCACCATAGTCTCAAGCCATGAAATGGTAACCACAAAAACTGATCAGAGACAAGTAATCAGACATTGAAAGCAATTAATCAATCTCTCCTCAGTACACATCCTTATGAAGGTCACCCAACCAGACAGCTGTATATTTCTGAAAGCCAGTGGGCACCAGCCTTCACTCTGACCACCCTTTGGAAACTTAGCTGGTTGGCTCAGGCCAGTGACCACACATGTTTTACCACCAAAAGAAAGTCAATCCCTCAACACTCTTGCTTTCAAAAGCCAGCCAATCCCTGAATGCCATATTTCCTAAAGCTCTGTATCGTCTCACACTTTGGCTGTGATTTACAAGTACAGTTAGTGAAGGCCACAGATACACTATCAATTCCTTCCTGCCTGCCACTCTGGTCACAAGAGGGAGATTTTTTTCCCTCATCTTTAAATCTGGGCTGCTCTGAGACTTGGTTTTGCCTAAGTACAACATGGAGAGGTTCCAGGCCTACCCTTTAGGAAGTGTGGCACCTTCCACTTTTCTCCTTCAAGCTAACCATCATGCAAAAAGTTGGACTAGTCTGAGGCCATGTTGCGAAGAAACCCAAGCAGCCCATGGTGAAGCCCCTGGTAAGCATGCCCATGAAGCTCGATTAGCCCCTCCAGCCCAGCTGCTGAATGTACTGGTGACCCCGATGAGACTCCAGCCACTGCCAACTGAAGCAGAATTCCCAGTACACACAGAGAAGTAATACATCAGTCACTATTTTAAGCCATTAAGTTTTAGTGGCTCACCCTGGTAATCCCAGTACTTTCAGTATTTCGGAATGAAACAGAGAGTAAGAAATAAATCAAAGCTTTTTATTTAAGAAATTGAATGGTTAGTCTCTTTTGCAATAATAGTTATGCCATCTAAGTGGCCCTTAGAAGTTTGCCACCATTTAAAATGGCAGTTGTTACCTAATTTCCAAAAGGACTTACCCAGGCCGGGCGTGGTGGCTCAGGCCTGTAATCCCAGCACTTTGGGAGGCCGAGTCTCGTGAATCACTTGCTGTCAGGAGTTTGAGACCAGTCTGGCCAATGTGGTGAAACCCCGTCTCGACTAAAGTACAAAACTTAACTGGGCGTGGTGGTGGACACCTGTAATTCCAGCTTCTCAGGAGGCTGAGGCAGGAGAATCACTTGAATCCAGGCGGTGGTTGCAGTGAGCTACTATGGCGCCACTGCACTCCAGCCTGGGGTACAAGAGCAAAACTCCATCTCAAAAAACAAATAAATAAAAAATAAAAAGGACTTTCCTAAATATAACAATCTGTCCCCATGAAAGAGAAGCAGTGTTGGCTAAATTAGATTGTCTTATACTGCAAGTCGTCACCCAAAACTATATCCAGACCTTAAAACTTAACATAGCAAAGAATAAACCCTAATAACAGGAAACACTTGTCCATATTTTTTAAAATGAAGATTTTATCCAAGAGATTTAACAGGTGACCACATCTCGCCTCATCCGTAAAGTTTTACAGATGGCTTGGGACACTCCCTCATAGAGCATTTAGACATTTACAAGCAAATTCATTTAGCTACTTGAAAGCATTAATTTTTTTTTTTTTTTTTTGAAACAGTCTTGCGCTGTCACCAGGCTGGAGTGCAGTGGCGCTATCTCAGCTCACTGCAACCTCTGCTTCCCGGGTTCAGGTGATTCTCCTGCCTCAGCCTCCTGAGTAGCTGGGATTACAGGCATTAATGCTTTTTAAATAGTTTATATAAATTCTGTTTTGATTATACTTTCTCTTGTGAAATAACTAATATTTTGATTAAAGTTTTTTAAAATTTTGTTTCCAACCTTGAGAATCCATTTCCCAGTGAAACATTTAAGCTATCTGATATTCTCATTAAAAACATGTTTCAACACCTACATTGTCCTCAAAGCTCTGAGACACCAAAACAAGTGAATTGCTTCAGATTTAAAACTTTCGGACATGCGCGGTGGCTCAGGCTGGGCGCAGTGGCTCACACCTCTAATCCCAGCACTTTGGGAGGTTGAAATGGGTGGATCACTTGAGGTCAGGCGTTCAAGACCAGCCTGGCCAATATGGTGAAACCCTGTCTCTACTAAAAATACAAAAATTAGGCACAGTGGCTCATGCCTGTAATCCCCGCAGTTTGGGAGGCTGAGGCGGGTGGACTGCCTGATGTTGGGAGTTTGAGACCAGCCTGGCCAGCATGGTGAAAATCCCATCTCTATTAAAAAAAAAAATACAAAAACTAGCCAGGAGTGGTGGCAGGTGCCTGTAATCCCAGCTATTCGAGAAGCTGAGGCAGG
Organism: Ateles fusciceps; assembly: GCA_036589455.1. Taxonomy (NCBI): domain Eukaryota; kingdom Metazoa; phylum Chordata; class Mammalia; order Primates; family Atelidae; genus Ateles; species Ateles fusciceps. The sequence continues at coordinate 184,951 of JAZHEH010001988.1, read as the reverse complement.
AGAATTGCTTGAACCCGGGAGGTGGAGGTTGCAGTGAGCCAAGATTGTGCCATTGCACTCCAGCCTGGGCAAAAACAGAGCGAAACTCTGTCTCAAAAAAAAAAAAACAAAAAACAAAAATTGGCTAGGTGTGATGGTGGACACCTGTAATCCCAGCTACTTGAGAGGCAGAGGCAGGAGAATCACTTTGAACCCGGGTGGCAGAGGTTGCAGTAAGCTGAGGTCACGCCACTGCACTCCAGCCTGGGCAACAAAGCAAGACTGTCTTTAAGAAAAAACAAAGGGCTGGGCACAGTGGCTCATGCCTGTAATCCCAGCACTCTGAGAGGCCGAGGCAGGTGGATTTCAAAGTCAGGAGACTGAGACCACCCTCGCCAACATGGTGAAACCCCGTCTCTACTAAAAATACAAAAATTAGCTGGGCATGGTGGTGCACACCTGTAGTCCCAGCTATTCAGGAGGCTAAGGCAGGAGAATTACTTGAACCCGGAAGCAGGAGGTTGCAGTGAGCCAAGATCGCACCACTGCACTCCGGCCTGGCGACAGAGTGAGACTTCATCTCAAACAAAAAAAAAAAAAAAAAAAGGAAAAAAGGAAAACTTTCTGTGTGTTCTAAGAATGCAAATGTTGGTTGGACATGGTGTGGAAAGCTGGGGTCGCTACCAGAGGAAATGAGAACAAGGCTTAACACTCAAAGGTCCCCAGACAGGGGTCACCATGTGCCACACAGGGCCATGGAGCACCAGTGTCAGTCAGGAGGGAGAAGCAAGCTCCAGGGAAAAGCCCAGGCTACAGCCTTTACTGGGTTTCTGAGAGAAGGGTAACACAGGGCAGGGTGAACAATTTAGGATGGGCTAGTCTGAATAACTTCAGCGGGTTCTAGGGCTGGTGTCTAATCATCTGACACGTGACCCTGGGATGATCTAGTGTAGGAGACACTGGCTTGGAGTGGGAGAGTTAGATAAAGAGGTGATTGAGCCTTGGAATTGCTGGTTTACAAATCAAAGACATGCTCCAGGCTGAGCCCTTTGGTATCTGTAGGAAATGGCTAATCCTGGGAGGGGCGGTCTCTCACAAGGCAGGAAGATATCAAAACATCATAGACACAGAAAAAATTTTAAAAGATAACTAATACACAATACTTTCAAAAAACTTCATATTTCTTAGCTATAGTTCTACAGCTATCAGTAATGATGACGACAATGTAATCTAAACCTTAAAATACCTGTGAATTCATCATATGAAATTGTAACTGAATAGGCTGGGCTCTGTGGCTCACACCTGTAATCCCAGCACTTTGGGAGGCCGAGGCAGGCAGATGACCTGAGGTCAGGAGTTGGAGACCAGCCTGGTCAACATGGTGAAACTCTGTCTCTACTAAAAATACAAAAATTAGCCAGACATGGTGGCACACTCATGTAATCCCAGCTACTCGGGAGGCTGAGGCGGGAGAATTGCTTGAACCTAGGAGGTGGAGGTTGCAGTGAGCTGAGATCGCACCACAGCACTTTAACCTGGGTAACAGAGTGAGACGTGATCTAAAAAAAAAAAAGTTACTGAACAATCTGGATCTTGGCTTGAATTTGCCCCTCATAGATTCTAAATTGAGATTACCAGATATTTCACGTCAGATACAGTCATATGCCCAACAGGTAAAGACTGCAACATCTGTACATATTATATAATCAGAAGACTTAGTACACGCAGAGACATCAATCAACATCAGTCTTCAAATCACAGAGATGACCATTTTCTATATTTATATCCTTAATCATGAATAAATACATTACAGGAATAAAACATGGCTAAAAATTACCAGAATGTGTAATTATTTATTTCTGACTTTGGAACAAATAATAAAACAAGTTAAATTGTAAAGGCCCTTCAGATAAAAATTAATTCACTGGCTAAAGTAATCCTAAAAAAATGAAATTGAGGACAATATTGAGGTGAGGGTCAGATGGCTCTACTCATGGACATTTTAGAATGGTTTTATTACCTAAGGGTAGAGGACTCCTGACTGATGTGTTACCACAGGGCCCAAAGCACACCAGAGTGATAAGAAGTGCACAAGTAAGGTGACTGTCTTCTATTGGCCACAATTCACAGTGACATGAGATGCCCTGTGGAACTGGTCTCCCAAATGCCGGTGGAGATGATACAATTCTATTAGGCAACACTAACAGTCAAAAGCAAAGTGGGTAGAAATATCTGTATACTACAGGGCCTCGAATCCAGGCCTCTGAGGTGATGGCTCGTTGGATCATAGATTGCTGTGCTCCTGAGTGAGACAGGCAGTAGCCAGCGAAGACATTGCTTATGTAACTGAAAAAGATCAACACTGCCTCACTTGGGTGAACAGCCATACATATTTATTGTCTTGTCCCATGACTATGTTAACTCTCCTTTTCTCCATCACAACATATGCCTCAAGGACCTTGATTATCATGCAATTTTGCAGAGTATCAGGATCCACCTACTAATGACATTATATCAATCTGACCTGAGATACAGCAAGCGGCAAGTACTCTAGACGCTGTGGACAGAAACAGGAACAGCAGAGGGTGGGGAATAGAGGTTAAATATAGTCAGGGGCTTAGCACATCAGTGAAGCTTTCAGAGATACAGGGTTCTGGGACCCGATGAAACATCCATCCAAGGCAAAGGACAAGTCACTGCACCTGCACCGTTACTACTAAGAAAGAGGCAGGGTGACTGAAAGGCTGGTTTGGACTTTGGAGACAGCATGTGCCACTCTTGGCAATACTGTCCCAGCCCGTTTACTATCTGTTATGAGGCAAAGAGGACGCTTTCAGAAAGCATCAGGCTATGCTGCAAGCCACCCTACCACTTGGGCCATAGAAGATGTCAGATCCAGTGGTTTTGTTAGGTAAGAATGCTGTCTGGAATCTCTGGAAACCACAGTAAGGAGAGCTACAGTGCAAACTCCTAGGTTTCTATGGCTAGTTCTTTCCTCAAATGGTAAGACTCCTCCATCTGAAGAGCAGTTCCGGGAATGCTACTGGCATTCTTAGTGTCTGACCAAGACAAGAAGTGACTCTGTAATAACACTGCCATCATGCACTGGTATTGTCAGAGGCATCCAGCCTTATGATAGGGCTCATAGACGAAAGAGCAATTTATGGTATGATGGAAATGATACATTCAGGAGGACATTACATTAAGCAAATGACAAATACCACATGATACTACTTACACGCAGAATGGAAAAACTTGAATTCATAAAGAAGGGAATAGAACAGTAATCACCAGGGGCTGCAGTGGGGGCTGGGAGGTGGTTGGGGAGATGCTGGTCAAAGGATGTAAAATTTCATTTAGTTTGTTAGAATAAATTCAAGAGATTGATTGTGGTCAGGTGCTGCAGCTCACGCCTGTACTCCCAACACTCTGGGAGGCTGAGGCAGGTGGGTTGCTTGAGGTCAGGAGTTCAAGACCAGCCTGACCAACTGGTGAAACCTATCTCTACAAAAAAGACAAAAATTAGCCGGGTGTGGTGGCGGGCGCCTGTAATCGGAGCTACTTGGGAGGCTGAGGCAGGAGAATCACTTGAACCTAGGAGACAAAGACTGTAGTGAGCCAAGATTGTACCACTGCACTCCAGCCTGAGCGACAAAGTGAGACTCTGTCTCAAAAAAAAAGACTGACTATAAAACATAACTACAATTAATAATATATTGTCTTCTCGACAAATGCTAAGAGTAGATGTTAGGTGTTCTCACCACAAAATATTATCTAAGTGAAGCAATGCATGTTAATTAGATTTTGCCATTCTACAATGTGCGTATAAACACACATATATAAATGTACATATACACACATATGTAAATGTATACATGTTCACCAGCCTGGCCAACATGGTGAAATCCTGTCTCTACAATAAATAAAACAAGCTGGGTGTGGTGACATGTGCCTGTAGTTCCATTTAATTGGGAGGCTGAGATGGGAGGATCACTGGAGCCCAGGAGAGCAAGGCTGCAGTGAGCCATAATCACACCATTAAACTCTAGCCTGGGCAACAAAATGAGACCCTATATTTTAAAAAGGGGGCCGGGCTCAGTGGCTCATGCCTATAATCCCAGCATTTTGGGAGGCTGAGGTGGGATCACCTGAGGTCAGGATTCAGAGACCAGCCTGGCCAACATGGTGAAACTCCGACTTTACTAAAAGTACAAAAATTAGCTGGGTGTGGTAGCAGATGCCTGTAATCCCAGTTACTCGGAAGGCTGAGGCAGGAGAACTGCTTGAACCCAAGAGGTGGAGGTTGCAGTGAGCCATGATTGCGCCATTGCACTCCAGCCTGGGCAACAAGAGTGAAACTCCATCAAAAAAAAAAAAAAAAAAAAAAAGGGCTGGGGGTGCCGTGGCTCATTGTGATCCCAGCACTTTTGGAGGCTGAGGCAGGAGGATTGCTTGAGGCCAGGATTTAGAGACAAGCATGGGCAATAGGACGAAACCTCATCTCTGCAAAAAATACAAAACTTAGCCAGAAAGTAGCATGTGCCTGTAATCCCAGCTACTTGGGAGGCTGAGACACGAGAACTGCTTGAACCTGGGAGGCAGAGGTTGCAGTGAACTGAGATCATACCACTGCACTCCAGTCTTGGTTACAGAGTGAGACTGTCTCAAAAATAAGTAATTAAAAAAAAAAGTGTAAAAACAAAAACAGAAAAGAACTTGGTATGGTTTAGCTGTGTCCCCACCAAAATCTCATCTTGAATTGTTAACTCCCACAATTCCCTCGTGTTGAGGAGGGACCCAGTGGGAGATAACTGAATCATGGCGTGGGTCTTTCCGATGCTATTCTCTTGAGAGTCAGTCTCAAGCGACCTGTATGGTTTTATAAAGAGTTTCCCTGTACAAGCTCTCTTTTGTCTCCCGCCATGTGAGACGTGTCTTTCACCTTCTGCCATGATTGTGAGGCCTCCCCAGCCATGTTAAACCTCTTTTTCTTGTAAATTGCCCAGACTCGGGTATGTTTTTATCAGCAGTGTAAAAATGGACTGACACAGAAGTGATCCATGTCCACAGAATGCATTACACAGAGGTGGCCCAGACCATGTTACCTACCACTGTTGCCTCGCCCCTACCTCACATTCACACGTATAGCCTGTAGGGTTTTCCTGTGACAGCTGACGGAGAAGGGAAAGACCCAGGGCTATTTTAGATAACCCTCACTATCGTGTTGAACTCATGGATGGATGAGTTAAACACGATAGTCAGGGTTAGATAATGAACTGTGGCTATCCTACAATTTTCTGAGGGCTGCACCTGACAGCGGTGAGATGTCCTCTCAGTGTGCATATTTTTCAACAGTAAACTTTGTCATCAACTCTAGGTGTAGGAAAAATGGTTGGAAGTATGAATATGCATGTATTCTTTGCTGACTTGGAGCCAAGGAAATCTCACCAAAGCTGATTTAGCCATGGCTGCTGCCACATAGCTGACCTAGCTAGTAGCAGAAACCAATGCTGAGCTCTCAGTACAGTACCATACCCCAGAGTCACTAGCTTGCCAGTGGGTAGCAAACTGATTACAGCAGACCCCTTCCATTCTATAGTAATTCATCATCCTTGGGACTGACAAATATCTGAGGTATCAGCTTCCTTTTCTACTTGCAGCTCCTCTACGAGTATACCTATTGAAGGGCTCACAAAGTATCTCATAGACTGACCTGGGATCCCATTTATATTTTCTTAACCATTGGACCCATTTCAAAGCAAACGAGGGGCAACATTGAGCCCATGCGCCATCACCCGAAAGATGCTTTCATAATAGAAGACTGGAATGACTTCTTCAAACCCTGGCTAAGTTACTAATCCCCAGTGTGATGGTATTTAGAGATGGAATCTTTGGAAGGCAATTAGGTCATGAGGATGGAGCCCTCATAAATGGGATTAGTGCTCTTGTAACAAAGGCTCCAGAGAGCTCCCTTGCTCCTTCTACCATGTGAGGTCACAGGAAGGCCAGCTATGAAGGCAGTGGGCTCTCAGCAGACACCTGATCTACCAACACCTTACTCTTGGACTTCCCAGCCTCCAGAACTGTGGGAAAGAAATTGTTGTTGAAGCCACCCAGTCTGTGGTAATTTGCTACAGCAGCCTGAGATGACTAAAACACTCATCAGCTGGAGATGATACCCTGCAGGGTCTGTGTATGCTCCCTCAGGATGCAGTATATACATTTAACCTCTGCAACCTTGAACTCTTAAACTCAAGAGATTCTCCTGCCTCAGCCTCCCAAGTAGGTGGGATTACAGAAACACACCACCACACTTGGCTAATTTTTTAAAAATTTGTTGTAGAGGTGGGGTCTTACTGGAAAGGCCTAGGCTGACCTTTCTAGATTCAGCTCACCATTTTCTAGCATATCAACTGGTCTAAGTTGCTTGCTTGGTATGATGACCTAGAGCTTCACTCCCAAGAGGCAGAGGGCTGGTATCATACTGAGTGTCAGTGACTGTGTATGTTGCTATCAGGCTGAGCATTTGGCAGTGGGAGTAGCTTTATTTCCAGAATTTGTTACAGACATATGGGAGCTCACAGTAACCTCTTTAGGGCAAAAGAGAGTCTAATGAATTAAAAGTAAATGGATCCAATGTTATTAGCAGCATTATTGATTAGAGTCAAAAACCTTGAACAATCCAAACATTCATCAACTGTTGAGTGGATAAAAAGAAAAGGTGGCATATTCATACAATACAATATCATTCAGCAATAACGTGTAATGAAGTACTGACACATGCTACAACATGGATAAACCCTGAGGACATTATGGTAGTGAGAAAGCCAGACATAAAGGCCCACATATTGTATGATTCATTTATATGAAATATCTAGAGCAGACAAATCCATAGAGACAGAAAGTATAATGGATTAGTGGTTGCCAGGGTCTGGAGACAGAGGGAATGAGGAGTGACTGTTAATGGGTAGGGGTTTCTTTTTTGGGTGGTGAAAATGTTCTGGAATTAAATAATGGTTTGGTTGTACAACTCTGTAAATATCCTAAAAGCCATTGAACATCACACTTTAAATAAGTGGGCAAGACAGCCATATGTGTATCATACTTAGGGTGATCAACTCTGCCCAGTTTGTCCAAAATTTCCCCCATTTTTGGCATTGAAAGTCCTGAGTCCTGGGAAAACTTTTAGTCTCAGTAGAAATGGAACAGTCATCCTAGGCTGGGACTTAGAAGACAATTCTAGAAAATCTACCTCCTGGGATGAGATTTGTTGTCCCAATTGGAAATTTAAGAACAGAAAACTATAAAATATAAAATTCACTGGATAAATTTAATAGTTGAATAGAAATGGCAAAGCAAAGAGTAAATAAATTTGAAGAACAATCAACAGAAAATGCCCGACATAAAGAAGAGATGGAAATAAACAATTTAAAAAATAGAATATTTGACTGTGGAACCAACCAAAAGGCCTAATTTATATGGAATAAGAGTTCTAGGGAAGGAGAGAAAGAATTATACAAAAGTAATATTTAATCCCAAACAAGATGAATGAATATGAAGAAACCTAAGACTAAAAATATGAGCATTAAACTGAAAAAATAAAAAAATAAAGAGAAAGCATTTAAATCATAGGTAGAAAACAGTGGAAAAACATATTTTTAGTTCTAAAAGAATAAAAGGTCAATCTAGAATTATATAGCCAATAAAAGTATCTCCAAAGAATGAAGGCTAAAAACAGACATTTCAGATAAAGGAAAACAGAATTTATATCCAGCAGGACTTCACTATACAAAACGCTAAAGAAAGTTCTTATAGATGAAAAGAAATCATACCAGAAAGAGACTCAGATTTTAAAGAACAAATAAAGAGCATCTGAAACAGTACATTTGGGTAAATATAAAAGGGTTTTTTCCTTCTTAAGATGTATATGACTTTAAAGCAAAGAATATAACATTATCTTTGGTTATTCCACACATTTTGATAGGTTGCATTTTCACTTCAATATATTTTTGAATGTCTCATGAAACATTCTTTAGTCCACATATTATTTAGAAGTCTGTTTTTATTTTTACTAGTTTTTACTTCATGAAAATTTCAGTTGCAGATGTGAACTTGATTATTGCAAGATATATGTAAGAGAATGTAAAGTCTATTTCTTTTACATGCCTTTTTTATTGTGGTAAGAACATTTAACATGACTTCAACCCTCTCAACAAATTTTTAAGGATACAATACAGTATTGTTAACTGCAGACACAATGTTGGAGAGGAGAGCTCTAAGATTTGTCTGCTGTGCAGAAGCTCTTTAATTAGGCCCCATTTGTCAATTTCTGTTTCCACTGCAATTGATTTTGGCATCTTCGTCATGAAATCTGCCCAGTCCTGTGTCCAGAATGATATTTTTTCTAGGTTATCTTCCAGGGTTTTCATAGTTTTATGTTTCGCCCTTGAGTCTTTAATCCATCTTGAGTAGATTTTTATACACAGTGTACGGAAGAGATCCAGTTTCAGTCTTCTGCATATGGCTAGCCAGTTATCCCAGCACCGTGTATTGAATAGAGAGTCCTTTCCCTATGGCTTGTTTTTGTCGACTTTGTTGTAGATCAGATGGTTGTAGGTGTATGGCGTTATTTCTGGGCTCTCTATTCTGTTCCATTGGTTTATGTGTCCGTTCTTCTACTAGCATCATGCCGTTTTGGTTACTGTAGCCTTGTAATATAATTTGCAGTTAGGTAATGTAATACCTCCAGCTTTGTTCTTTTTGCTTAGAATTGCCTTGGCTATTTGGACTCCTTTTTGGTTCCATATGAATTTTAAAATACTTTTTTGGTTTTTTCTTTTTTTTGAGACGGAGTGTTGCTCGTTGCCCAGGCTAGATTGCAATGGCGTGATCTTGGCTCACCGCAACCTCCACCTCCCGGGTTCAAGCGATTCTCCTGCTGCAGCCTCCTGAGTAGCTGGGATTACAGGCATGTGCCACCATGCCTGGCTAATTCTGTATTTTTAGTAGAGATAGGGTTTCTCCCATGTTGGTCAGGCTGGTCTCGAACTCCTGACCTCAGGTGATCCATCTGCCTTGACCTCCCAAAGTGCTGGGCTTACAGGCATGAGCCACCATGCCCAGCCTTAAAATAAATTCTGCGAAGAATGTCATTTGTAGTTTGATAAGAATAGCACTGAATCTGTAAGTTACTTTAGGGAGTATGACAACTTTAACAACATTGATTCTTCCTATCCATGAACAGGGAATGTTTTTTCCATTTGTTTGGGTCATCTCTGATTTCTTTGAGCAGTGTTTTATAATTCTCATTTTAGAGATCTTTCACCTCCTTGGTTAGCTGTATTCCTCGGTATTCTTTTTGTGGCTATTGTGAATATGATTCCATTATTGATTGAGCCCTCAGGCTGAACATGCTTGAATGTTGTGTTAAATATCTACCATGTTTCTGTTTTCTTTTCTTTTTTTTTTTTTTTTTTTAAGATGGAGTCTCCCTCTGTCGCCCAGGATGGAGTGCAGTGGCACGACCTCAGCTCACTGTAATCTCTGCCTCCCAGGTTCAAGCGATTCTCCTGCCTCAGTCTCGAGATTACAGGAACCCACCACTAAGCCCAGTTTGTGTTTTTAGCAGAGATGAGGTTTCACCAAGTTGGCCAGGCTCTTCTTGAACGCCCGATCTCAGATGATCCACCTGCCTTGGCCTCCCTAAGTGCTGAGATTACACACGTGAGCCACTGCACCCAGCCTCAAAGTGGGTGTATCATTTTGCATTCTCATCAGCAAGGAATGAGAGTTCTTGTTCTACATCCTCACCAGCATTTGGTGTGTTCAGGGTTTTGGACATTAGCCATTATGTGTGTAGTGGTATGTTATTGTTTTCGTTTGGAATTTGCTAGTGACACATGATAATGAGCATCTTTTCATATGCTCATTTGCCTTCTATATATCTTCTGCGGTGAAGAGCCTTTTGCGGTGAAGGTCTTTTGCCCAGTTTTTAATAATTTTGCTTATTCTTTTGTTTTTTTTTTTACTGTTGAGTTTTGAGTTCTTTGTATATTCTGGATAACAATCCTTAATCAGATGGGTCTTTTGCCAATTATTTTTCCCAATCTATGGCTTTTCTATCTGTTCATATACTTTCAAAAATTTTTTGAAAGAAATTCAAATGTTGTCTTAGAGTTTGCAACATACAGCGTAAACTAATCCGAGACCATTTTCAAGCAGCACTATATATTGCTTCACAGGTAGTGTATGTAGGTACTTTATAACACAGTGATATGCTTTGGCTGTGTTCCCACCCAAATCTCATCTTGAACTGTAGTTCCTGTAATCCCCCCTGTGTCACAGGAGGGGCCCAGTGGGAGGTAATTTAATTATGGGATGGTTACCCTCATGCTATTCTCATGATAGTGAGTTCTCATGAGACCTGATGGTTTTATAAAGGTCTTTTCCCCTCTTTTGCTCAGCACTTCTCCTTGCTGCCGCCATGTGAAGCAGTGCCATGTGAAGTGGTGTTTGCTTCCCCCTTCTGCCATAATTGTAAGTTTCCTGAGGCCTCCCCCAGCCATGCTGAACTGTGAGTCAATTAAACCTCTTTCCTTTATAAATAACCCAGTCTTGGGTTTGTCTTTATTAGCAGTGTGAGAATGAACTAATACAAAGAGCATCCCCCACCTGTTCTCTTTCATCCCTTATAAAACTGCCGTCATAATCACAAAATGCACCTGAACTGCTGTTACATCAGTAAGAATAAGAAAAAGACAAGATATTAGACCATTACTTATTCCTTCTCTAACTTCCTTCCTTTCTTTATGTAGATCTGAGTTTCAACCCCATACCATGTTTCTGCTCCCTCAAGAGCTTCTTTAACATGTTTCACAAGATAGGTCTACTAATGACAAACTCTCTCAATTTTGTTTACTTAAGAGTCTTTATTTCACCTTCACCATTAAAAGATAATTTCGCTGGATACAGAATTCTAGACTGGCCTTCTTTTCAACCTTTTAAAATATTTCACTCCACTCTCTTCTGCTTGAATAGCTTTTGAAGAGAAATTCAATGTGATTATTATCCTTATTTCTCTATAAGTTTTGTCCCCCCCAACCCCCATTGGCTTTTTTCAAGATTTTCTCTTTATCTCAGATTTTTCTGTAGTTTGAATATGATAGGCCTAGGTGTGGGATTTTGGTGTGTCTCCTACTTGGTGTTCTCCGAGTTTCCTGGATGTGTGGTTTATGTTTGTCACTAATGTTGGAAAATTCTCACTCATTATTGAATATTCCCTCAGTTCCTTTTTTCTTCCTCTGTTATTTCCAATTACGTGTTACACCATTTGCAATTGTCCTACAGCTCTTAGATTTTTTTTCTTTATTTTCATTCTTTCTCTTTGATTTTCAGCTTTGAAAGTTCCTAGTGACATCTCCATGGTCACTGATCATTTCATCAGCCATGTTTAATCTGCCTTCATTTCCGTTAGAGTGTTATTTTTTCTAGCATTTCCTTTTTGTTCTTTTAGTTTCCAGCCCTTTTGATTATATTACTCATCTATTTCTGCATGTTGTCCACTTTTTCCATCAGTTCTAAGTATACTAATCACAGAAACTTTAAATAGTTGGTGCGATAATTCCACAACCTCTTCCATATCTGAATTGAGATCTGATACTGGCTTTCTATTTACAGAGTTTTGCTTTGTTTTTGTTTTGTCTCTTAGTATGCCTTTTAATTTTGTTGTTGTTGTTACTGAAAGCCAGAAATGATATATTGGGTAAAGGGGACAGATGGATATGAGCCTTTAGTGTAGTTTCATTTAAAGAAATTTTTTAAATCTTCGTTTTTAAAATTATTCCTGAAACATCAAAGTTTCATTTCATCTGGATAGGAGCTGGGCTGCATTTATGGTGTGCTGTAGCTGTGGTGTCACAGGCAAACATTTCCTCTAGTGTTTTTGTTTTTGTCTTCCCTGTCATCCCTGTGTTCCCCTATTCCTTCTTAAGTCAGATCTGAGGCTTGCAGTTCTTTTACCTGTAACTCCATTATTATGCAGGCAGCCGATTGATGTGTGTTAAGGTGTGAGGTCAGGGGAAACATTCTATACTGCTATGATTGGGTCTCAGTCATTTACTGAGCCTCTGCCCCTGTAGCTGATGTGGAAAATAGTTTGGTGGTTTCTTAAAAAGTTAAATAGAATTACTTTACCGAGAGAGAGAAGTTATGTAGTTAGGGTGGGTCCTTGGTAAAACCTTTTTTTTTTAAAGACTCAGTCTCACTCTGTTGCCCAAGCAATCTCAGCTCACTGCAACCTCTGCCTCCAGGGTTCAAGTGATTCTAGTGCCTCAGCTTCCCAAGTAGCTGGGATTACAGATTCCTGCTGCCACACCTGGCTAATTTTTGTATTTTAGGTAGAGACAGAGTTTCACCATGTTGGCCAGGCTGGTCTCAAAGTCCTGACCTCAAGTGATCCGTCCACCCTTGCCTCCCAAAGTGCTGGGATTACAGGTGTTAGCCACCATAAAATCTGGCTGATTTTACCGTTTTACTGTTTCTCTTTTAAACAGAGAAACAGCCTGAAAAGTCGGGCTGCAGGCACAGATAAGGAAACTTGCACAATCCTCTGGTCCACTCAGATAAAGGAACTTGCTCCCAACACAGAAACGCCTTTCATGATCTTTGTGCCTAAACAGATGCTCACAGCTACAGTGGTAAGAGAACAAGGCCTAAAACATAGAAACACTTTTGTCCTTTGTGTAGTCAGTGGGCTTCCAGGAAATAGTATCTTCTTTCGGGTTCCGGTGTACACAGTGGGTTCCAGTGGGCACTTTCCTTTCGTTTTCTGGACATGCTTTGGATTACGAGCCAAGCCACTATGAATCATCACTTCAGTCTGATTTGTACCAGGCTAAGCTTTCCCTTCAGTTCCTGATTGGTCCTGGGCCAAGCCAAGTAGAGCTTTCAAGACCACTCAGCACATTCCTTCCCTTCCCAGTCCATAAAAACCCCAGACCCCAGCCTCACAGTAGGCAACCCACTTGGGCCCCCCCTCTTTGCTGTAGAGAGCCTTCTTCTTTCACTTATTAAACTTTCACTCCAGCCTCCCCCTTTGTGTCCATGCTCCTTAACTTTCTTGGCCCCTGAGTGATACCTCTCAATGCCAGACTGCTACACTGTGGTGCATTAGCGAGACTGCAACATTATGAGGCAGCGATTCTATTTCTAGTTAAAAATAAATGTTCACACAACAACTTGTAATATATATGTTCATAGCAACATTATTAATAATAGTGAAAAAGTAGGAACAGCTCAAGTGTCCATGAACTGAAAAATAAACTGATATATCCATAAAATATAATTCAGCCATAAAAGGAACTAACTAGCATTTCTCTCAAATGCTGAAGAATGTTTCTTAAAAACATCACTAAGTGAAAAAAGCCAGAAACAAACAGCCACATAGTAAATGACTCCATTTATATAAAATTTCCACATCAGGCAACTCTATAGAAACACAGAGTAAATGTAGCAGTTGCCAAGACTAAGGGTGATGAAATAATTGGGACTAACTGCTAATAGAAATGAGATACTGAAACAGAAAAAGGACATGTAAGGAAAGTTTCGTTTTGTTTTTGAGATGGGGGATCTTACTGGCTAGAGTGCAGTGGCACCATCACGACTCACTGTAGATTGGACCTCCCCAGGAGAGCACGATCCTCCCACATCCTCCTCCCAAGTAGCTGGGACTACAGGCACATGCCACCACATGTGGCTAATTGTTTTTGTATTTTTTGTAGAGACGGGGTTTTGCCATGTTGCCCAGGCAGATCTGGAATGCCTGGGCTCAAGCAATCCACCTGCCTCGGCCTCCCAAAGTTCTGGGACTATAGGCACGAGCCATATAAGCCATCACGCTCAGCCATATGTAAAGTCTGAAGGAAATCTCAAACGATCGACTTCAGTTAACAAAAATGTGCCAATATCGGTATGCTAATTGTAACATACTAAGATATGATAACAACAGGAGAAACAGGGTGGAGTAATACATCAGAACTCTGTACTATCTTCACAATTTTTGTAAATCTAAAAGTTTTAAATTTCTGTAAATTTAAAATTACTAAACAAATGGTAAAAAGTATAAAAAGTGACCTATAAAAAGCAGCAAAAATCAATGAGAAAAAGTGAAGTTAAAGAAAACATTTTAAATCACCAATTATAAATATGCTAAAAAGACTAAAAAGAAAATAATGATGACAGAAAAGAAATACGTAAATGAAACTTACAGAGGTTTTCTTAAAATCACAGAATGTGGGAGCTGCAGTGGCTAAGGCAAGTTGTCCTGGTACACGAGGAGACAAGGCTACATGTTTGAGGTCAGCATAGGGAACGCAGACACCTCTCATCCACTTTAAAAAAAAAAAATCATGCAATGTAACAAATGTACATTAATTAAACTATGTCACGAAGTTCATAAGAAAAGCCTTATGAATTGGATGACCTAGTAAGTGTCCCAAATTTTAAAACACTGAAAACAAAACTGAAAAAACAAAGCCTCAGTGTCCATGACACAATGCTTAGTGGTGAAAGATATACTGAAGTCCCAGAAAGAGAGAAGGGAGAAAGGGAAAATATTTTTAAAATAATAGCAAATAGTTTCCAAAATTAATGAAAAATATAACCCAAGAAGTTCAAAGAACTCTAAGCATGATAATTGAAAGAAAAAACACTAAGGCACATCATAATGCAATTCCTAAAATCCCTGTAAACAACAACAAAAAAACATGTTTAAAGGAGACAGAGAAAAAGCATACAACAGGCCAGGTGCGGTGGCTCACACCTGTAATCCCAGCACTTTGGGAGGCTGAGAGGCAGATCACCTGAGGTCAGGAGTTGGAGACCAGCCTGGCCAACATGGTGAAACCCCGTCTCTACTGAAAATACAAAAATTAGGCGGGCGTGGTTGCGTGCGCGGTGTAATCCCAGCTACCCAGGAGGCTGAGGCAGGAGATTCACTGGAACTCAGGAGGCAGAGGCTGCAGTGAGCTGAGATCCCACCACTGCACTCCAGCCTAGGTGACAGAGCAAGACTGTGTCTCACAAAAAAAAAAAAAAAAAAAAAAAGAAAGAAAAAGAAAAAGCATACAACATATTCTGAGGAACAAAGGTTTAAAAATTATCTTAGGCTTCCATCACAAAGTATCCAGGCCAAAAAGAAAAAGAAAAAAAAAAAAGAATGAAACCTTTGCGGTATTAGAAGAAAAAACCCTATCAACATAATTCTATAAACATCTAAAAAATCTCCCACAAACAGGCAAGAAATACCTTTTCACGCTCCCAAAAAACAAAAGCTGAGAACACTCATCATCAAAAAAATTGCATTACCAGAAATGTTCAATGGAATTCTATCAAACAAAAGGAAAAGAATACCAGGTGAAAATCTGAATATGTGCAAACACATGAAGAATTTACTAAAAATGGTAAATAATAAGACGAATATAAAATATTTCTCCTTAAAAAATTTCTCTAAAAGGTAACTGTTTATAGCAAGCAAAAATAGTATATTGTGGGATTTATTAGAAACACAGAAATGGGGTCAGGCATGGTGACTCATGCCTGTAATTCTAGCACCTTGGGAGGCTGAGGCAGGTGGATCATCTGAGGTTGGGCGTTGGAGATCAGTCTGGCCAACATGGAGAAACTCTGTCTCTACTAAAAATACAAAAATCAGCTGGGCATGGTGGTGCACGCCTGTAATCCCAGGTACTCAGGACGCTGAGGCATGAGAATCACTTGAATCCAGGAGGTGGAGGTTGCAGTGAGCCAAGATCATGCCACTGCACCCCAGCATGGACGACAAAGTGAGACTCTGTCTGTCAAAAAACAAACAAACGAAAATAAAGAAATGGAAAGTATGACAGCAGTGCAAAATAGGAGAGGGGAAACTAAGTACACTCTATGATCTTTTATTATTTCAAGGTAGATTGTGATTAAAGAAGCTGATATAAGTTTCAAAGAAACACACATATAATAATTTTTTTAAAGTTGAGCCAAATTGTGAACAAAATGGAATATAGAAAATACATTTAAAAAGACAGAGGCCGGGCGTGGTGGCTCACGCCTGTAATCCCAGCACTTTGGGAGGCCGAGGCGGGTGGATCACGAGGTCAAGAGATCGAGACCATCCTGGTCAACACGGTGAAACCCCGTCTCTACTAAAAATACAAAAAAATTAGCTGGGCTTGGTGGCACGCGCCTGTAGTCCCAGCTACTCGGGAGGCTGAGGCAGGAGAACTGCTTGAACCAGGGCGGCGGAGGTTGCAGTGAGCCGAGGTCGCGCCCCTGCACTCCAGCCTGGCGCCTGGTGATGGAGTGAGACTCTGTCTCAAAAAAAAAAAAAAAAAAAAAAAGACAGATAAAGAATAATAGGATACAAATTTTAAAAAATTAGTCTAAACAATATGGCATACACATTTTTCCCTGTTCCTCCTTTCCTCTGGAAATAACAAGGGCGAGCAAAGGTAATTCTGAGAAGTGGTAAGAAAAAGGTAAACTGGCATAGGACCCAGAACTGGAGGAACAATACAACAGCATGGCACCTTATCTCCACAGAATAAGGCATCCCAGACCCAGCATTTCCTGACCTCCAATCTAGCAACAAAGCAGCCCTAATAAGCTCTTTTTTCTTCCTGAACTAAAGGGAGTTCCCTCTTACAGGCTCAGGCAAGCCTGAAACCTCTGACAAAAGGGACTGACCTGGAGAATCCTCCAACAATAAGCAGGCCGTGAAGTGCTCCCCTTCCCCACCAAGAGACTTAGGTAGGTGAGACACAGCCAAGACAGGTCTCATCCAGGAAGCCTCTTTGTATCCACAGGCCTAAGAATCCCCCATGCCCAACAAGAGGCACTTCATGGCCTGGCCTAGAGAAACTTCTCTGGCCCCTTCAGGCAGCACCAACAGGAACCAGTGGCAGACCCATCTGTGCTAGGTAAAATAATAACAGAAAGACTCGGAAAACTGTCACTGGAACCACAGCCCATAAGAGTAAGCCAGGCACTGCATGGTGATAAGCCAGGAACGGCATGGTGAAAACTAAAGATGTCTGCCTGTAAAAATAAGACTTAAATAGGATTCCATTTCCAAACATAAGTAGAAAAAATGTACAGGATACCTTTAAAAATCACACATCATGGCCACGTGCGGTGGCTCGTGCCTGTAATCCCAGCACTTTGGGAGGTAAAGGAGGGCAGATCATTTCAGGTGAAGAGTTTGAGACCAGACTGGCTGGCATGGTGGTACATACCTGTAATCCCGGCTACTCAGGAGGCTGAGGCAGGAGAATCGCTTGAACCCAAGAAGTGGAGGTTGCGGTAAGCAGAGATCATGCCATTGCACTCCAGCCTGGGGAGTAAGAGGGAAACTCTGTCTCAAAAAAAAAAAAAAAAAAAAAAAAAAAAAAAAATCACACATCATAACAAAAACCAACAATAACAACCTGAGAGAGAGAAGAATCAAATGATGCCGACACTGAGATGGATCAGATATTGGAATCATCTGACAGACTTTAAAGCAGCCATCAGAAATAATGCTTCAGGCCAAGGGCGCTGTCTCACACCTGTAAACCCAGCACTTTGGGAGGCTGAGGGTGGGGTGGATCACTTGAGGCCAACAGTTAGAGACCAGCCTGGCCGATATGGCGAAACCCCACCTCTACTAAAAATATTAAAACTAGCCAAGGGTAATGGCACACACCTGTAATCCCAGCTATTCAGGAGGCTGAGGAGGGAGAATCATTTGAACCCGGGAGGGGGAGGTTGCAGTGAGCTGAGATTGTGCCACTGCACTCCAACCTGGGTGACACAGTAAGACTCCATCTCAAAGTAATAATAATAATAATCCTTCAAAATCAATTAAACAGGAGTGCCATCACCAAGGGGGCTAAGCAGAAATTCCTAGAGCTAGTGCCTCTCACAAAACAACCAAAACCACTTTCAGTGAAAATACCTAAAGGAGATCAGAATACAGCACATGAGTCAAAGAATCCTGCAAAGCACAGAGACACAGAGAAACTCAGGTGGCTGCACAGACAAGGAAAGAAAATACCTTACCCCTGCCCCCC
The DNA here is from genome assembly GCA_036589455.1 of Ateles fusciceps. Taxonomy (NCBI): domain Eukaryota; kingdom Metazoa; phylum Chordata; class Mammalia; order Primates; family Atelidae; genus Ateles; species Ateles fusciceps. The sequence continues at coordinate 166,874 of JAZHEH010001988.1, read as the reverse complement.
GATACCCCAACTGGGATCAACTTGGAACCAGGAAGGACTTTTCCCTGCAGGGAAAAGGCATACAGGAGGACGCCAGCAACCCCCATTACCACACGGATACCTACAGTCTTTGCCACTGGGGACTCCTGCAGTCCACACAAGTGCTGAGCCCGTCTAAGGAGCTGCCATATAGCTACGCTCCACAGCTAGACCAGTGAAACAGCATAGAGAGAGCCCAGAAAAAACCCAAACATATATGGTGAACTAATTTTCGGGAAGTGCACTAAGTGGATACAATGAGGGAAAGACAGAAAAGCATGCAAAATAATGAAATGAGACCCTTTGTTTTTATTTTTATTTGTTTTTTGAGATGGAGTCTTGTTCTGGTGCCCAGGCTGGAATGCAGTGGTCTCAGCTCACTGCAACCTCTGCCTCTTGGGTTCAAGCGATTCTCCTGCCTCAGCCTCCCAACTAGCTGGGATTACAGGCACCGGCCACCATGTCCGGCTAATTTTTGTATTTTTAGCAGAGACGGGGTTTCACCATGTTGTTCGGGCTGGTCTCGAACTCCTGACTTTGTGATCCACCCACCTCGGCCTCCCAAAGTGCTGGGATTACAGGTGTGAACCCCCATGTCCAGCCAAGACCCTTTTCTTACATCACACAAAAATCAACTCAAAAATAAATAAAATAACTAAAAATAAGACCTGAAACTTGAAGAAAACACAGGGGAAATGTTCCTTAACACTGGTCTTGCCAATGGTTTTTTGGATATCACACTCAAAGGTCAGGTTACAAAGGCTAAAATAGATGGAACTACAAACTAAAATGCTTCTGCATAGCCAAGGAAACAATGAATAAAATGAAAAGGCAACATATGGATTGGAAAAACATATCTGCAAACCATATAGCCCATAAGGGTTTAATATAAAAGATTTATTTAGAAACTCATACAAGTCGATAGCAGAAACAATAGCACAAACAATAACCTGTTAAAAAAAATGAACAAGTCAGGCGTGTTGGCTCATGCTTGTAATCCCAGCACTTTGGGAGGCCAAGGCAGGTAGATCATCTGAGGTCAGGAGTTTGAGACCAGCCTGACCAACATGGAGAAACCCCGTCTCTACTAAAAAAAAATAAAATTAGCTGAGTGTGGTGGTGCATGCCTAAAATCCCAGCTACTGGGAATTATATATCTCCGGAGGCTGAGGCAGGACAATCACTTCAACCTGGGAGACGGAGGTTGTGGTGAGCCATGATCGTGCCATTGCACTCCAGCCTGGACAGGAGCAAAACTCCGTCTCAAAAAAAAGGACAAAGGACCTGAATAGACATTTCTCCAAAGACGACATAAAAATAGCCAACAGGTGTATGAAAAGGTGCTCAATATCAGTAATCAGGGAAATGCAAATCAAAACCACTATGAGATATCATCTCATACCTGTAGGATGGCTATTAACAACAAAAAAGGAGAAAGGATAGTAAATGTTTGCAAGGGTATGAAGAAAAGGGAGCTCTTGTACACTGCTGGTCGGAATATAGATTGGTGCAGCCATTGTGGAAAGCAGTATGGAGAGGCCTACAGACATTAAAAATAGAACCTCCACCTGACCCAGCAATCCTGCTTCTGCCTATTCCAGAAGAAGACGGTATCACCACCTCATATGAGCATTACTCACGATAACCTAGAAACAACCTAAGTGTCTATCAATGAGCAATAGAAAATGAAATTGTGACATACTTATACAATAGAATATTATTCACCCTTAAGAAAGAAGAAGGCGCCAGGTGCAGTGGCTCACGCCTGTAATCCCAGCACTTTGGGGGCCCGAGGCGGGCAGATCACCTGAGGCTGGGAGTTTGAGACCAGCCTGATCAACATGGAGAAGCATGAGTTTCTCCAGCTAAATATAAAATTAGCTGGATGAGGTGGCACATACTTGTAATCCCAGCTACTTGGGAGGCTGAGGCAGGAGAATTGCTTGAACCCAGGAGGCAGAGGTTGCGGTGAGCTGAGATTGCATCATTGCACTCCAGCCTGGGCAACAAGAGCAAAACTCCATCTTAAAAAAAAAAAAAAAAAAAAAAAAACAAAGAGGGCGGCTCTGCCATTTGCCATGATATGAATAAAACTGGAGAACTGGAGGACATAATGCTAAGTGAAATAGGCCAGTTACAGAAATTAAAATATTGCATGCTCTCACTTACATGCGTAACTTTTTTTAAAAGTCAAATACTGAGATAAAGAATAAAACAGTGGTTAACAGGTGTAGGGGCAGGAACAAAATAAACAGGGAGAGGCAGGTCAAAGCACACAAAGTAGCAGACATGTAGGATAAACAAGGCTAGAGATCTAATGTACAACATGATTATAGTATATTATAGTTAATAATATAGTGTTTTATTTGGAAAGATTTTAGCTGCTCCCCGCCACAAAAAGATGGGTAACTACATATGATGGATATATTTACTATTGTAAACATTTTACTACCTATATGTATCTCTTAACATCATAACATCTTAAATATACAGCTACCCCTTGAATAACACAGGTTTAAACTGCAGCAGTTCATGTAATGTGAATTTTCTTCCACCTCTGCCGCCCCTGAGAAAAGAGCAACTTCTCTTCTTCCTGAGCTTATTCCATGTGAAGATGAGGATGAAGACCTTCATGATGATCCATTTCCACTTAATGAACAGTAAACATTTTTATCTTCCTTATAATTTTCTCAGTAACATTTTCTTTTCTGTAGCTTTACGGTAAGAATACAGCACATCATACATATAATCTGCAAAATATGTGTTAATCAATTAATACTGGCAAAGCTTCTGGTGAACAGCAAGTGATTCTTTTGGGAGAGTAAAAAATTATACATGGATTTTTGATGCAGGGGTCTGTATTCCTAAACCTCACATTGATCAAGGGTCAACTGTCCTTAGAAAAAAATTAGCTTTAAAACAGCCTTGAGCAGGTCCTTCAGAAAGTATTCCAGAAGAAGGCATTGTCATCACAGAAGGCAACAGCTCCATGCATATTACTGCCACTGAAGACCTTCCAGATGAAAAAGACTATCCAGATGAAAAACAATGATACTATACTGTGTACACCCTGGATAATGTGTGTGTATATGTCTTGGTTTTTAACAAAAGAGTTTTAAAAGTGAAAAAAATTGGTCGGGCACGGTGGCTCACGTCTGTAATCCCAGCACTTTGGGAGGCTGAGGTGGGAGGATCACTTGAGCCCGGTAGGTCAAAGCTGCAGTGAGTTGTGATTGCACTACTGCAATCCAGCCTGGGCAACAGATGAGACCCTATCATAAAAAAAAAAAAATTGAAAATAGAAAAGAGCTTATAGAATAAGGATATAAAGGGGAAACCATGTACAGCTGGCTGTACAATGTGCTTGCAGTTTTTTTCTTTTTTTTTTTCAGACTCGCACTGTCACACGGGCTGTAATGCAGTGGTATGATCTTGGCTCACTGCAATCTCTGCCTCCTGGGTTCAAGCAATTCTCCTGCCTCGGCCTCCCGAGTAGCTGGGACTAGAGGTGTGCGCCACCACATCCAGCTAATTTTTTTGTATTTTTAGTAGAGACGGGGTTTCACCATGTTAGCCAGGATGGTCTCGATCTCCTGACCTCGTGATCTGCCTGCCTCGGCCTCCCAAAGTGCTGAGATTACAGGCATGTTGTGTTTTAACCTAAGTGTGTTATTACAAAACAGGCAATGGTTAAAAAACAAAATGTTTGGCTGGGCACAGTGGCTCACACCTATAATCCCAGCACTTTGGGAGGCTGAAGAGGGGCAGATCATGAAGATGGGAGTTCAAGACCAGCCTGGTCAACATGGCAAAACCCCGTCTCTAATAAAACAAAAATTGGCAGGACATGGTGGCGGGTGCCTGCAATCCCAGCTACTCAGGAGGCTGGGGCAGGAGAATTGTTTGAACCTGGGAGGCGGAGGTTGCAGTGAGATCATGCCATTGTACTCCAGTCAGGGCAACAAGAGCAAGACTCTGTCTCAAAAAATAAAAATAAAAATAAATAAATAGAAACAAAAAGTTTATAAAGTAAAAAAAGTCCCAGAAAGCTAAGGTTACTTTATTATTGGAAAAGAAAAGCATTTATGGTAAATTTACTGCAGCCTAAGTGTCCGTGTTTATAAAGCCCACGGTAGTGTACAATAATTCCTAGGCCTTTACATTTACTCCCCCACTTCCTGACACACAGAACTTCCATTCCCGCAAGCTCCATTCAAGGTAAGTGCCCTATACAGGTGTACCATTTCTAAAATCTTTTATAACATGTTTTTATGTACCTTGCCTATGTTTTAATACACATATACCACTGTGTTACAGCTGCCTTCAGTATTCAGTACAGTAACTTGCTGTATGGGTTTGTAGCCCAGGAGCAATAGGCTGTATCAGAAAGCCTGGGTGTGTAGTAGGCTATACCATATAAGTTTGTGTAAATAAATACACTCTATGATGCTCAAACAATGACAAAATCACCTAATGATACATTCCACAGAAGGTATCCCTTATGATTAAGTGATGCATGACTATATACAGAAAATCTCAAGGATTCACAAAAGCTATCAAAATTAAGTTTATCAAGATCCATGGAAATAGGGTCAGGGTACAAATATCAACCGTATTTCTATATACAAACAAGGGACAACTGGAAATTGAAATCAAATAATAATATTTACAATAGCACCCAAAATCAAGATATACCTAGGAAAAAATTTAACAAAACATGCAACATCTGTACAATGGCAATTATAAAACATTGTTGAGAAAAAAAATTTAAAAACGATTTAAAGACACAATTAAATAGAGAGATGTATCATATTCAAGGATGAGTCAATATTTAGATGTCAATTTTCCCCAAAACAGTTTAGAGAGGAAATGAAACCCTAATCAAAGCAGTCCTTTTTTTGTTTGTTTGTAAATTGACAAGTTTGTTCTAAAATTGAAGTGAAAAGGACTTAGAAAAGTCAAAATGATTTTAAAACAGAAGAACAAACTTGAAGAACTTATAGGACTTCATTTAAAGGTGTAATTTAAAGCTAAGACAATACTCTGTAAAGAAGATACAAAAGTCAATGTAATATAGCAGTCTCCAACTTTTTTGGCACTAGGGACTGGTTTCGTGGAAGACAATTTTTCCAGACCAGGGTGGGTTGGAGGAGATGGTTTTGGGATGAAATTGTTCCACCTCAGATCATCAGGCCCTAGTTAAACTCTTATACAGAGTGCACAACCTAGATCCCTTATATACTCAGTTCAGAACAGGTTTGCGCTCCTGTGAAAATCTAATGCCGCTGCCGATCTGACAGGAGGCAGAACTCAGGCAGTAATGCTTGCTTGCTCACCAGCTGCTCACCTTCTGTTGTGCAGCATGGTTCTAACACGCCATGAACCAGTACTGGTCCGCAATCCAGGGGTTGGGGACCCCTGGTGTAAAAAAGTCCACAGGTAGACAGCATCTCTGTCCCACATACAAGCAAACATGCACAAATAATCAACTGGATTTCAACAAAAGTACCGAGGTAATTAAATCAAAAAGTTAAACTTTTCAACCAATGGTAATGAAACAGCTGAATAAGTGAAGTGGAAGAAAATACATCTCAATCCTTAATTTATACCACATACAAAAATTTACTCAAAACAGATCACATTTACTCAAAATATATCAGACATTTTGAATAAATTTACTCAAACTGTTTTTAACTCTAAAAATAGAGTTAAGGCACTGAGAAAACATGGGGAAAACACTCTGCTAACATTAAGTTTGTAAAGATTTCCTAGAGAAGACCATTAAAGAAAAAAACTGGCTGGGTGCAATGGCCACGCCTGTAATCCCAACACTTTGGGAGGCTGATGTGGGTGGATCTCTTGAGGTCAAGAGTTCAAGACCAGCCTGGCCAACATGGCGATACCTCGTCTCTACTAAAAACACAAAAATTAGCCAGGCGTGGTGGACGGCTGTAATCCCAGCTACTCAGGAGGCTGAGGCATGAGAATCACTTCAACCCAGGAGGTAGAAGTTGCAGTGAGACAAGATCGCTCCACTACACTCTAGCCTGGGTGACAGAGCAAGATTCTGTCTCAAAAAAACAAAAAAACTGATAAACTGGACTTTATCAAAATGAAAAACTTGTCTTCAAAATCCACAGACTGGGCCAGGCACAGTGGCTCATGCCTGTAATCCCAGCACTTTGAAGGCCGAGGTGGGTGGACTACCTGAGGTTAGGAGTTTGAGACTAGCTTGGCCAACATGGTGAAACCTCATGTCTACTAAAAATACAAAATTAGCTGGGCAAGGTGGTGCCTGCCTGTAGTCCCAACTATTTGGGAGACAGAGGCAGGAGAATCACTTAAACCTGGGAGGCAGAGGTTGCAGTGGGCCAAGATTGTGTCACTGCACTCCAGCCTGGCCAACAAGAGCAAAACTCCATCTCAAAAAACAAACAAACAAAAATCCACAGACTGGGGAATAATATTCACAATGAATAGATAATTCCTGAAATTCAATAATGTGAAGACAAAAAAAAAACCAAAAAACTAAAACCTGGGCAAACAATGTGAGTAGACATTTCATAAAATATAAACAAATGGCTAACAAGTGAAAGATGTATAATACCATTATTCATCAGGTGAATCCAAGTGAAAACCACCGTGAAATGCCACTACACACTGACCAACCTAATTAAAAACAGTGACAAAACCAAGTATTGGCAAACATGTAGTACAATTAAAACTCTCAAACGTGAATGACAAAACTGTTAAATGGTACAACCCTAGGTTTGCAAAGTAAGTAGACATAAAGCCAAATGAAAGCTTTACATATACTTATCCTATAAACCCAGAAACTTTACACCAAGTAGTCACCCAAGAGAAATAAAAATACATGTCTACATAAAAATACGTAAGAATGTCCCCTGGCAGCTGTTTTAGTACATTTTGTGTTGCTATAAAGGAAAATATAAGTAAATTTTCTTTGTAAAGAAAAGAGGTTTATTTGTCTCATGATTCTGACGTCTGAGAAAGCTCAAGACTGGGCATCTTGGAGGGCCTCAGGCTGCTTCCACTCAGCAGAAAGCAAAGGAGACCCAGTGACCACTGTGTATGGAGATCAAATGGTAAGAGGAAGCAAGGGAGTAAAGGCAGGTGCCAGGCTATTCTTAACAACCAGCTCTTATGGGAACTATTAGAGCAAGGACTCCCATAACCCTGAGAGAGGGCATCATCTATTCATGAAGGATCTGCCTCTAGGATCCAAATACTGCCCATTAGGTGCCACCTTTAACATGGGATCAAATTTTGACGGGAAGTTTGGACAAGACAAACATCCAAATGATAGCAGCAGGCATATTCGTTGCAATAAAAAACCAAAACGACGTGTACAATAGAATACTAGTTAGCAATAAAATGAAGGTGTTACTAATACATGCTAAAACGTGGGTGAATCTCAAAATCATGCTGAATCAAAGCAGACAGATACAAATGAGTAAATCCTGTATAACTCCATTTATGTGAAATGCTATAAAAATATAAATCTAACGTGGTGACAGAAAGTGGTTTAACTGGTTGCCAGGGCCAGGAGGGGAAAAGGGAAGTGACTGGGAAGAGGAACAAGCAATCTTTCTGGGTAATGGGTATGCTTTGTATCTTACGTGTGGTAGTTCCTACATGTGGGTATACTGTTGTAAAATCTGCTTTTATTAGTCCGTTCTCACACTGCTATAAAGATACTACCCGAGACTGGGTAATTTATTAACACAAAAGATTTAATTGACTCACAGTTCCGAACAACTGAGGAGGCCTCAGGAGACTTAGAATCGTGGCAGAAGGTAAAAGGGAAGCACGCACCTTCTTAACAAGGCAGCAGGAGAGAGCAAGTGAGTGCAGGGGAAACTGATGCTTTTGAAACCATCAGAGCTTGTGAGAACTCTCTATCATGAGAACAGCATGGGGGAAACCACCCTCATGATCCAATCACCTCTCCCCAGGTGCTTCCTTCAACACATAGGGATTACAATTCAAGATGAGCTTTGCGGGGCGGTACACAGAGCCAAACCATATCACTCATGAAATTGGCTTCTTAAACAGGGTATATTTTGCCACATTTAAATTATACCTAAATTGATTTATAAAAATTATCAATATTGTTTTAATAGTGAAACAAAATTTTGACAGTTCATAAACAGGAAAATGGATAATATTTTATAGTTACACAAAGTCAATTATTATACTTTATTAAAATAAGTAAAGCTAAACATATCAGCAGGTAAAAATGTCAAAACCATGCATTTGGAGACAAAAGCTGAAGAACTTCAACTTTTGCAAATAGTTGCAAAACAATACAATATGTTATTATACATACATAATTAGTGTATGTGCATATGTGGAAAGAAAGAATAAAAGTAATGACACATGGTATCGATAAAAACCAAGTTTAGAATAGGGCTTAAAGGTGGTAAAGGTTATAGAAGTTAAAGGGGTTCAGGAATGGTATGCAGCTGCTTCAACTACTTTTGTAATAGTTTATTTCCAAGCTGCAATAAGTACACTGATGGTTATATTATGAAATATTTCACTAAAACTACACCAGCCCACCTAAAAGGCTGCACTATAATTGAGTCAATAGGCTTGGATTCAAGAAAGTAAGCTATACTGACCTTCCTGTGAATCTGAATTGGAGACCAAGGTCACATGGGCTAGAGGATTCTAGGTGGTCCTCTAGCTTTGTACATACACTTAATGTAGTTTCCAGTCCCTGCACCTAGGAAGAGGAGGCAGATGCAGCCTCAAGGCCACGGTATGTCCCACTGCCTCTGACTGGTCCCAGTGTACGTTCTGGTAAGAGGGTGGTCCATCCTGAGCTCCTCCAGGGGTAGGTCCATTAGGAAGAAAGTACAGAGGCAACAGTATAGTTAGAGGCAATGGTATAATCAAGGACAGGAGATGCTCATGACAGGAAGGGCCATAGGGCAACACTCTTCCCCAAAAGCAGAATTAGAAACTGAAAAGATTATTCAATTAATTTGTGCTTTATAAAAATCTTCATACTCTACAGTTAATATTTGTATAGAATTATATTTACAGTTCTATTTTTATTTAAAAATTTGAGATCAGAACAAAACATGACTTTTTTTTTTAAAACAACTTTCAGTATAACATTATATCTAGAAGAAAATTTATATCCATTATTTCCTAAATCGACATATTTCCTTTAACACAATCTTTAGATATAATAAAGTCCAAATTTTTGCTAATGCCTTCACATTCAAAATATGTTATGACTTTAACTCAATATGAATTATCTTGCTCAGTAAAATAGCATTTCTTGATATAGGCTCAACTATATTTGCTGCATTCTTTGAATATCTTCCTTATTATTTTTTTAACATACAATGAGTAAAACTTATGCCTAAAGGTCTCAAAAAAAAAAAAAAAAATTTGGAGGCCAAGGCGGGCGGAGCACCTGAGGTTCGGAGTTCAAGACCAGCCTGACCAACATGGTGAGCCTACCAACATGATGAAAAAAATCTTTATAAAAAAAAAAACATAGAATGCTCACAGTTTTTCCTAGATGCGGTTTATCTGATTTTTATTAATGGTCATTGTCTAAAAGAATATTTTCATATATCTGTGTGAGTCACCAGATCATCTCCTAAGTTCTTTAATAAATTCTAAATGATAGCAAAGTATTTCCCCATATTCCTACATGTATTAGTAGAGTTTCTTCTACATGTATTCAGTCACTTTGTAATTGTCTCTTATAGCAGATTTTCAAACATTCATTACATTGATAGGAATTTCCCCTATGTCTATTCTCTTATTTACTTTAGAAGATGACTCACGGTAAAAGGTTTGCAAAATTCTTCACGTTCACAGGGGTCATGTCCTATTTGATTTCTCCTAAGTATTTTGAGGTATGAATTGCCAGAGAAAGATTTCTCTCATTTCTACATGTATTAGATTTTTCCCATGTGTACCCATGGATGTGATGAGAGCTGATTTCTCAGAGGGTTTCTCCCTTGTATGTCTTCTCTGATGTACTTTGAGGCCTGACTTGTAACTGAAGTTTTTCCCACACTGACTACATTTATAGAGATTCTCCCCTGTGTGTGTTTTCTGATGTTTATTGAGATCTGACTTATGATAGAAGGACTTCCCACATTCATTACATTCATAAGGTTTTTCCCCTGTGTGTATTCTCTGATGTACAGTAAGGACTGATTTCTCAGAGAAGGACTTCCCACACTCATTACACCCATAGGGTTTCTCCCCCTGTGTGTGTTCTTTGATGTGATTTGAGGACTGAGTTGCAAATAAAGGTTTTCCCACATTCATTACAGTAAAAAGATTTCTCCCCTCTTGTGTGTTCTCTTATGTACTGTATAGTCTGACTTATGGTAGAAGGCTTTCCCACATTTTTTACACACATAGGATTTCTGTCCTGTAAGCATTCTCTGGTGTAATGTATGAATTCCTAGAGAAGAATTTCCCACATTCCTTACATTCATAGGGCTTCTTACCTGTGTGTGTTCTCCGATGTTTGGTTAAGTCTGACTTATTGTAGAAGGTTTTTCCACATTCATTACATTTATAAGTTTTTTCCCATGTGTATTCTCTGTACTTGGAGGACTGATTTCTAAGAAAAGGATTCCCCACACTCAGTACATTCATAGGGTTTCTCCTTTGTATGTGTTCTCTGATGTACTTTTAGACCTGAGGTACAACTAAAAGTTTTCCCACACTGAATACATTCATAGGGTTTGCCCCCTATGTGAGTCTTCTGATGTTTAGTAACATTAGACTTGTGGCAAAAGGTTTTGCCACACACCTTAAATTCATATGGTTTCTCACCTGTGTGAGTTCTCTGATGTATTATAAGATATGAACTCCTAGAGAAGGATTTCCCACATTCATTACATTCATAGGGTTTCTCACCTGTGTGTGTTTTACGATGTACTGTGAGGTCAGAGTTGCTTATGAAGGTTTTTCCACATTGATTACATTTGCAGGGTTTCTCCCCCTGTGTGAATTCTCTGATGTACTATAAAATATGACTTATGATAGAAGCTTTTTCTACATTCCTTACATTCATAGGGTTTCTCACCTGTGTGAGTTCTCTGATGTATTACGAGGTCTGAATTCCTAGAAAAGCATTTCCCACATTCCTTACATTTATAGGGTTTCTCTCCTGTGTGGACTCTCTGATGTAAAGTGAGGAGAGATTTCCTAGAGAGGCATTTTTCACATTCATTATATTCACAGGGTTTCTCTCCTATATGGATTATTTGATGTTTGGTTAGCTTTGACTTTTCATAGAATGGTTTTCCACCCTGTTCACATGCAGACTTCCTCTCCTCTGTGTGTTCTCTGAGTTACATTAAGTACTGACTTCTCATACAGAAGTCCTCTGATTTGTTACTGTCAAATGTTTTCTCTCTTGTGTTAGGAAAGCTTGACCTGCTAAAATTATCTACACTTTCAATATATTCATAGTGTTTTACCTCCAGATGAACTCTATGTTTCAATAGAGTGGACTTCTCAAAGGTTTTTTCATATTTATTAAACTCATAAAAGTTTTCTTTTTTTTCTGCCCCTTTATAGCCCTTGAGAGTTGAATGATTACAGAACATTTTATTACATTCATTATGTTCACAAGGACTCTCTCCTGTGTAAGCTTGCTTATATGTAATGAAAACTGCATTTCCATGGAAGTCCTTCTCACATTCCTTAAATTCAAAAGATTGCTCTAAATTTTGAATTTTCAGATATGAAATGAAGTCTTCCTTATGAATGAGCCATTTTCCATTTTGAATAAACTCATAAGGTTTCTCTTCTATATGTGTTTTTTCATGGTTAATATTGAGGAACAGTTTTCCATATGCACCAAGGTCATGAGGCATCTTTCTTAAATAGTTTTTCTTACTATGAAATAAATCTGAAATGTATTGCAAACTCATACCACATAATTCACATTTACAAGGTATTTTTATGGAAGTGGGTCTATGCCAAAATTGAACACTTTTCCTAATACGTCACCTCTCTCTATAGTCAGTGTTTTGTTGTTGATATAGGGGAGCTTGCCAGATATGTCTGTCCTGAATTTGACAGCACTCTACTAGACTTCCAGAAATATGAAAAAATAACCATAACTTATGAGTCCTGCAATATTTGTGACAAAATTACACTTATAAACAAATGTGTCTTGACTTAGTTTCCTGAAATAAAGTAATCCAAAAAGTGTTAATCTCCTCCAGTCCTTGGTTAGAAGAAAATAAACACAAAACCTTACAATGTGGAAAGTAGGGTGGAAATTTAAAACAGACACACTAGGCAATTTACAAATATATAATTCGAAACAACACAGAGGTTACAAATAATCATAAAGCACAGTGAATATAGAAGAGACATAAATAAAAATAACATAAAACATTAGATGTAAACCATTAGCTATAAAAATGATATTAAAAAGATAAAAAATAAATAATATAAACAAATATAAAAATGGCTAATTTAGAAATGGGACATGCAGGGAATGAGAGGGACAAGGAAAACTAGTAGTTAAGAGTGTTCTAGAAAAATATCAGAAGAATGGTTTTATTTGAATGAAATACATCAAGCTTTAAACAATGTTCTTCTATTGCTTGAACCTGGGAGGTGAAGGTTACAGTGGTTAGTATTTCAGGTAGTGTGAGTGGAAAGTAAAAACATAAAATACAAAAATATTTAGAAGACAGTTTACAGAAGTGAAACAAAAATAGATAGTTTTTTTCTTCTTCTTCTTCTGAGATGGAGTCTGGCTCTGTCATCCAGGCTGGAGTGCAGTGGCGTGATCTCAGCTCACTGCAACCTCCGCTTCCTGGGTTCAAGCAATTCTCCTGCCTCAGCCTCCCAAGTGGCTGGGATTACTGGCATCTGCCACCATGCTCAGCTAATTTTTGTATTTCAGTAGAGACAAGGTTTCACCATGTTGGCCAGGAGGACCTTGAATTCCTGATCTCAGGTGATCCGCCTGCCTCAACCTCCCAAAGTGCTGGGATTACAGGCGTGAGCCACCACGCCCACCCACTCCCTCCTTTTTTGAGATGGCGTTCTGGTCAGTCACCTAGGCTGAAGTACAGTGGCACAATCTCAGCCCATTGCAACCTCCCCCCTCCAGAGTTCAAACAATTCTTCTGTGTCAGCCAACCGAGTAGCTGGGATTACAGGCACATGCCACCACACCCAGCTAATTTTTTGTATTTTTGGTAGAGATAGGGTTTCACCACGTTGGCTAGGATACTCTCAAACTCCTGACCTCAAGTGATCCACCCACCTCAGCCTTCCGAAGTGCTGAGATTACAAGCGTGAACCACCAATGCCCGGCCCAACAATATTTAATATTAAGAAAGGATGACAGAAAGAGAAAAATAACATCATGAGGTTCATTTGTGAGAGCAGCAGGCTTATAGAATGTAACAAAAATATAAGTGAGGAAGATTTATGATCTGTCAGTAATGATTTTAGTTTTCATTCTTGCCATTTTGCAGGGATCAGAACATCCTCTCAGACTCCTGACTGCAGGTAAAACCCTGAACTACAGTGTGAGTGGCCAAAGGTAGTGGAAACAGAAAGGGGAAGGTCATCAGACCAAAACTTTGTATCATGGATATAGCAAGAGCGTATTATTATTTTTTTGAAGATTCAATGTGATTGTCTTCCAACAGGTAATTTATGGTGATTACCGAAACACATCAAGTTGTCTCCTAAATGTTGGTTGATCTTTGCATTTGTTAGAGTTTTACTATGACATCCACTGCACCTTTCTTCTTTTTGTGCTTTTTCTCCCCCATTTTTTCTTCTTTACATGTTTGAAAGTTATACTATACCAGTTTCTCAATGGTTGGCTATCCATTAAATTTTACCAGCCTCTCTCATTCATCAATATTCAGAGTTAGTTAAGTAATAATCCAATGCCTATTATATGCTCCATAGCAAAGAAAGTTAATATCATAAACCTCTTTTCTGAATTACACGATTTTGAAACACAATTTTCTTATCCCCACCTTATTTATATGCAATTATTGGTTATTATATAATTGTTTATTTTAGTGCTACAAATTATCATTATTATTTTATACAAACATAATTTAAATTTACCTATGTTTCCTAATTTCTTTTTTTTCTTTTCTTTAAGAGTCAATTTAATAACAATTTAAAATAAATCTGTAGTTTCATTAAGATGATGCCATCGATATTTTCTTGGTTACAGACACATTATTAAAGTTTTGGGTAAATTTTATTGACACTTAAGATTCTTTCTCATGCTTAATAAAGTGTGCTACCTAGTTAACTCTTGTCTACATTAGCAAAGCAGGTAATACAAAACAGGAGAAATAGGAATTCACTGATACTTAGTCCTTGTGGGAATCGTGCTTTTATCCCAGCAGTTTTACAAGGTAGCTGGTGTTCCCTGAGCATATTCTGAACTGCACTGTAGGGAGAGGTTGTGCTCAGGTGTAGGATAGGGGGGATGCACTGCCTCAGGATTAAAAAACTAGTTCTGTGACCTTGAGGAAGTCATTTAAATTTCCATGGTCTGGGTTTCCCTCCTGTGTAAAAAGAAAAGGTGGAGTTCAACCTCTAGGATCTTCTCCAATTTTCATATTTTACAGATCTTTGTAGAAAAAACATCAGGAGGCTGGGCACGGTGGCTCATGCCTGTAGTCCCAGCACTTTGGGAGGCCGAGGTGGGCGGAATGCCTGAGCTCAGGAGTTCGAGACCAGCCTTTGCAATATGGTGAAACCCTATCTCTACTAAAATACAAAAAATTAGCTGGGTGTGGCAGCGTGCGCCTGTAGTACCAGCTATTTGGGAGGCTGAGGCAGGAGAGTTGCTTGAACCTGGGGAGGCAGGGGTTGCAGTGAGCTGAGATCAGGCGAGGCCACTGCACTCCAGTCTGGGCGACTGAGCGAGACTCCGTCTCCAAAAAGAGAAAAGGAAAAGAAAAGAAAAGAAAAGAAAACATCAGGAGTTCATGCGGGATGACAGCAAGTCATTTCTTTGAGAAGAATCTTGATCACCAAGCAATATTCATAACATACAGTCAGATAACGATGGCTAACATGGAAAAGAGACCCACACATTTAAATCACCCAGCAAATATTTCAAAGGGCTAATTGTAGCACATTTTATGAAAGACATGTCAACTTCTGGATACACTGAAGAATGTATCCCACCTTGCAGAGGTGGGAAGCCTGTGGGGCCCACAGAGTTCTGAAGAGGCCTCAGGAGACTATGAGAGCTCCCTGGTAGCTAATGCTTGTCATTCTAGTTGACCCTGCTGGTCTATTAGGCTAGTGGTTCAGTATGCAGATGAAATGAAACATGGAACCCAGTTTATTATCAGAACAACTACAAAGAAATGGGCCTCTGTGTAAGACTGGACTGTCAAATCCCTGTCCTTTTCCTCTTTCCTTCAACGGTGGGTGTGGAGTGACTGTGCATCCAACCAGAACCACGTGTCATGGCTGAGTCACATCCTCCTTCACTTGGAATGACAGCTCCCCATGGAAGAGCTCCCTACAGAAGGGACGTGGGGAGCCTGGACCATAGTGCGTCTCTCTTCCAACACGTCCACTCACCCCTGGCATGTGCCACTTACACTACATGTTCACGGAATTTTTTGTAAAAGTAAATACCAATTATAGTGAGGAAGAATTTTGACCATGAAATATTTTAAAAACAAACAAAAGCTTATATTTCATTTAACATTTGACACAGAAGAGCCTACATGTGACTAAAAACACATTAAATCTTCAGAGCACTTTCACTGTGGTTTTGGACCTCAGGTATGACAAATACTTACATTGACAAATCCATAATTTCTTTCGTAATTTATTTTACAAATTATACCATGATAACATTTGACAAGAACTATTCATGTGAAAGTTTCCTTTAACATTTTATAAGTTAATCAAGTGCATACCACAATAGATTTTTGGTTGTTCTCATGATTTTAGCATTACACAACTCTAAGCTGAGACTACACTCAGAAATAAGCTTAGAAAATGGCATTACAAAAGACTGGGAGTGAGCAGTAAAAAACAAAACAAAACAAACCCACACAGGGCTGTCGTGCTGCAGGAAATCAGAAGCTTTCACTGCCGTAAGTCTTCAGTGAGACCAAACTTAAAATCCAGTCCTCCAAAAAAGATGAAGGTATTCTGGAAAAATACAGCAATTCCAGGGTGTACTACAACTTTTTCTTTAGCAACATAACCTCCAAAAAGAATCCACATAGTTGCAATCAGAGATCCAAAGGCCAGCATGAAACCAATGAATAGCCAAATACAAGCACCTGTTAGACCCAGACAACCTTCACTGTAACTATCACCTCGGACTTGTCCATTCGATACTGCATTAATCATCAGGAAGGCTATGGTTGCTATACCACCATAGGCATGGTATGAGTGGTTGAAATCTTCCATGGGGGAATAAATAACAGCTGCATCTAATGATAATCCACCAGCCTGTAAAAAATAGTACACCTGCAGCAATGGAAGTAATAGTATTACGCTTTCCCCCCCCAATCAATGCATTCTGAGCATCTCAAGCCCTCTAGCAATCCAGACATTTTTTTCAGGTCAGTCCAGCCCTGTTGTGCAGTGGTTCCGGAGCCCGGTGTCGCGCCACGCCGGGCCCCCCCCCTCACTCTCCCGGTTTCCTGTTTCCTAATTTCTTATCACTTACTTACCAATCCTCTCATATCTAGCATTCTTTCAGCATCTGTTTTCTCTCTTCCTGTATTTGCTATTACAAGTTTACTAAAAAAAAAAAAATTATGCAAAAGGTCTGATTTTTATAGTTTATTTCAGGATCAATCCAATTCTAATTTTTTTAAA
This sequence comes from Ateles fusciceps, assembly GCA_036589455.1. Lineage (NCBI taxonomy): Eukaryota > Metazoa > Chordata > Mammalia > Primates > Atelidae > Ateles > Ateles fusciceps. The sequence continues at coordinate 149,987 of JAZHEH010001988.1, read as the reverse complement.
TGTTAAATGTAGTGTTCAATAATCTGCACTGACAGACATTCCTTCTTCCTTACTCCTTTTATTTCCTCTTTTACTATTCTGAATGTGTCATATATGATTGTTTTCTACTTACTAATATATCCATCGTCTTAATCAATGGGTGTTTGAAAATACATTTTCTGTTATTTCTGTTTACTCTCACAAATGATTTCCATAGGTTTTGGTTTGAAACTCATATATATATATATATATATATATATATATTATAAGCATTTTAGGTTTGGGGGTACATCTGGAGAACGTGCAAGATTATTGCATAGGTACACACACGGCAGTCTGATTTGCTGCCTTCCTCCCCATCACCTATATCTGGCATTTCTCCCCATGCTATCTCTCAACTCCCCACCCCCCGCTGTCCCTCCTCCCCTATTTCCCCCTGACAGACCCCAGTGTGTGATGCTCCCCTCTCTGTGTCCATGTGTTCGCATTGTTCAACACCCACCTATGAGTGAGAATATGCGGTATTTGATTTTCTGTTCTTGTGTCAGTTTGCTGAGAATGATGGTTTCCAGGTTCATCCATGTCCCTACAAAGGACACGAACTCATCGTTTTTGATGGCTGCATAATATTCCATGGTGTATATGTGCCACATTTTCCCTGTCCAGTCTATCATCGATGGGCATTTGGGTTGGTTCCAGGTCTTTGCTATTGTAAACTGCGCTGCAATGAACATTCGTGTGCATGTGTCCTTATAGTAGAACGATTTATAGTCCTTTGGATATATACCCAGTAATGGGATTGCTGGATCAAATGGAATTTCTATTTCTAGGTCCTTGAGGAATCGCCACACTGTCTTCCACAATGGTTGAAATAATTTACACTCCCACCAACAGTGTAAAAGCATTCCTATTTCTCCACATCCTCTCCAGCATCTGTTGTCTCCAGATTTTTTAATGATCTCCATTCTAACTGGCGTGAGATGGTATCTCAATGTAGTTTTGATTTGCATTTCTCTAATGACCAGTGATGATGAGCATTTTTTCATATGTTTGTGGGCTTCAAAACTCATACTTTATTTAACTCTAACTAAGAGTATTAATGCCCTAAACTGGGGATGCTTATCCTTGAGAGGAATTATTTTTCTTTCCTTAAAACAAGCTACCAACCTGAGGTGACATCTTTAGAGTCTGGATCCCCCTAGTGTGGGAATACAGGGGAATAAGGATACAAGAAAGCCCTCTATCCCTACAGCAGGAACGCAGGACTATACTGGGCCCAGGATCCTTTACTGATACAAAAGTAGAGTTCTGGTAACACTGAGGGGAAAAGCAGGTACAGATGTCCCTCAGGCTCTGCAGGGAATTGTTTCCAGAACTTCACTCAGATAGCAAAATCCACAGATGATCAAGTTGTACATTTGGCCCTGACACACCTGCAGATATGGAGGGCTGACTGTACACTGTGAAAGCCCCATGCTGAGGCCCAGCCATGTAGGGCCTGCCTATGACTAAGGCTGGGTGAGAACAACAGAGAACACCCCTGTCCCCACCACAAGCATGGCACAGAGTAACAGAGCAGCAGCCTACTGCTGGCAGAGGGGCAAGAACAGGGAGACCCAGGCTTAGAGGCACAGCTAACAACTGTCACAGAGAAGCAAAGGGAAAATTTTAACGCAAAATATCTAAGAACTACAGAATAACAAACATATTCGAGCAACTGGAGACCCATGGAAAAAAGATAAAAAACATCAAGAGAGATTTGAAAAGCAAGAGAGCAATAAAAAAAATATTGGCCAGGTGTGGTGGCTCACACCTGTAATCCCAGCACTTTGGGAGGCTGAGGCAGGTGGATCACAAGGTCAAGAGATCAAGACCATCTTGGCCAACATGGTGAAACCCCATGTCAACTAAAAAATACAAAAATTAGGTGGGCTTGGTGGCATGCACCTGTAGTCCCAGCTACTTGGGAAGCTGAGGCAGGAGAATCACTTGAACCCAGGAGGTGGAGGATGCAGTGAGCCAGGATTGTGCCACTGCACTCCAGCCTGGCAACAGAGTGAGACTGCATCTCAGAAAAAAAAGAAAAAAAAAAAAAGAAAAATACCACACATACGCAAAAGGCAAAACCTATAAATATCACAGTCAAACAGCTAAAAACGAAGGACAAAAAGAAAATCTTGGCTGGGCGCGGTGGCTCATGCCTACAGTCCCAGCACTTTGGGAGGCTGAGGTGGGCAGATCACCTGAGGTCAGGAGTTCAAGACTAGCCTGGCCAACATGGCCCACATGGCAAAACCCCGTCTCAAAAAAAAAGAAAAGAAAAAGAAAATAAGGGAGGGGCGGAATGGAACTATATTAAATCTTAAATCTTATATTGTTATAACATTCTAAGTTTATATGTGAAATAGAATAATATAAACTTGAAAGGAGACTGTGATAAATTGGTAAAGCTTATGGTATAGCATGGGTCAACCACTTAAAACAAAAATTAATAAAGAATTTTAGGCTGAGTATCCCTTAGCTGAAATGCTTGGGGCCAGAAGTATTTTGCATTTTGGGTTTTTTTGGATTTTTAATTTTCAGATTTTGGAATATTTGTATATTGGCCCTTTGAGGGGAGTACTTATATAAGGGAATCGAGGTGACAGAGTTTGGATTTGTGTCCCTGTCCAAATGTCCTGTTGGATTGTAATCCCCAATGTTGGAGGTGGGCTTGGCGGGAGTAACTGAATGATGGGGACACTTCCCCCTTGGTGCTGTTCTTGTGACTGAGATCACAAGAAATATAGTTGTCTAAATGTGTGTGGCACCTCCCACCTCTCTCTCTCTCTTCTTCCTGCTACGGCCACATAAGACATGCCTGTTCCCTTTCACCTTCCACCATGAGTATTTCCTGAGGCCTCTCAGTCATGCTTCCGGTATAGCCTGCAGAACTGTGAGGCAATTAAACCTCTTTTCTTTATAAATTACCCAGTCTCACGTAGTTCTTTATAGCAATGTGATAATGGACTAAGATACTATGCATGCATAGAAAGATGTACGCCAGCTAAAAGAGGTTGGGAGAGTCCTTTTTCCCTTAGGGACACTGAATAAACTATGTGTTGTGCCCCTACACTTTGTGCCCCATCACAAAAGATGTGGAACTTTCCACTTGTGGTGTCGTGTTGGCACTCAAACACTTCTGGGTTTTCGAGCATTTCAAATATCAGATTTTGAAATTAGGGATGTTCAACCTGCATTAGTAATAAGAATTCAGTGGAGATAAAACAAAATAAAAATTATCACTCCAAAAGAGAGAAAAAGAAGAGGAAAAAAGGAAAAAGACCAAATGAGGAAAGAGGAAACACTTTAGCAAAATAATAAATGTGAATCCAAACATTAAAAAAGTATATTAAATATAAGTGGTTGAAGTATCACAATTAAAACAAAGTAAAGCTGAGCGTGGTGGCTAATGCCTGTAATCCTAGCACGAGGTCTAGGTGACGGATCACTTGAGGTCAGGTGTTCAAGACCAGCAGCCTGGCCAACAAAGTGAAACCCTGTTTCTACTTAAAGTACAAAAATTAGCTGGAAATCGCTTGAACCCGGGAGGCAGAAGTTGCAATGAGCCAAGATTGTGCCACTGCACTCTAGCCTGGGCAATACAGTGAAACTCCATCTCAAGAAAAAAAAAAAAAAAAAAAAGTTTTCACATAAGATATAAAAGCAACACCCCCCCAACCACATGCTATTTTAAGAAATTCATGGTTGGGCTCAGTGGCTCACACCTGTAATTCCAGCACTTTAGGAGGCCAAGGTGGACAGATCACAAGGTCAGGAGTTCAAGACCAGCCTGGCCAACATGGTGAAACCCTGTCTCTACTAAAAATACAAAAAATTAGCTGGGTGTGGTGGCATGTGCCTGTAATCCCAGCAACTCGGAAGGCTGAGGCAGGAGAATCACTTGAACCCAGGAGGTGGAGGTTGCAATGAGCCAAGATCGCATCATTGCACTCCAGCTTGGGCGACAGAGCAAGACTCCATCTTGAGAAAAAAAAAAGAAATTCACTTTAAATATAAACAGATTAAAAGTATGGAAAAAGGTAAGTAAAATTAAAAGACAACTGGAATAGCTAAGTTAATATCAAAGTAGATTTTAAAACCAAGAGTATTACTAGGTGTAAAGAGAGACATTACATAATTATTAAGTGGTTAATTCATGAAGTGAACATAAGGATCCTAGTATATATACACTTAACAATGCTTCAAAAATTCGTAAGGCAAAAACCAAAAGAATCAAAAGGAGAAATTAAATCCAAAATTGCAACTGAAGACTTCACTGTTGTGTGTCACTGACATAATGAGAAAGTTTTTGAGTGTTAGACCTTGACCTCATTTTCCCATTAGCCCCATGATTTTTTTTCTTTTTTTTGAGACAGACTCTCGCTCTGTCACCAGGCTGGAGTGCAGTGGTGCGATCTTGGCTCACTGCAATCTCCACCTCCTGGGTTAAAGCGATTCTCCTGCCTCAGCCTCCCAAGTAGCTGAGACTACAGGTGTGCGCCACCACACCCAGCTAATTTTTGTATTTTTAGTAGAGACAGGGTTTCGTCATGTTGGCCAAGATGGTCTCAATCTCTTGACCTCATCATCTGCCCGCCTCGGCCTCCCAAAGTGCTGGGATTACAGGTGTGAGCCACCACGCCCGGCCAGCCCTGTGATTTTTATTGTACTAATAAAAGATCAGTACTTTTTAAAAATGTATACACTGCATTTTAATAGAATTCACTTGATAAGAATACTATCATTCTTCCCACTTTTTAGCCTCCCCTTAATCAAACTGAATAGTCTATAATGCCCAGGTTTTCAATAACACATTCTCATCTGTCACCTAATCCTACATTTGCTTTAGAATTAGTTTCTCAATTAAATTCAGAGCCTACTACCAATCTTTTTACCATGTTTTTTGTGTCACCTCTTGGTTATCTAATATTCATCCTCTAATAAAAGGTCTTAGGGACCAAGGGCCCAGAATTCTTGATTATTCAAAAAAAAGGTTTCCTCTTTTTTGTTAAAGGATCACTCTTTAATGGGTAAAAAGTTCTCAATTTGACCCACCCTAAGAATTTTGTAGCAATTGCTCTAAGGACTTTTCACAGTTTTTTTTCTTTGTTTGTTTTTGAGACAGAGTTTCACTCTTGTTGCTCAGGCTGGAATGCAATGGCACAATCTTTGCTCACCGCAACCTCCACTTCCCGGGTTTAAGTGATTCTCCTGCCTTAGCCTCCTGAGTAGCTGGGATTACAGACATGCACCACCATGCCCGGCTAATTTTGTAGTTTTAGTAGAGACGGGGTTTCTCCATGTTGGTCAGACTGGTCTCGAACTCCCAACCTCAGGTGATCCTCCCTCCTCGGCCACCCAAAGTGCTGGGATTACAGCCATAAGCCACCGAGTCCACCCCTTTTTTGCAGTTTTGTTTTGCAAATTTTGTTATAGAAAAGCCTGAGATCAGCTGGACTTCTTTTTTATATTAACTGGCTGTGAAAATGATTATCTTTGAAATCTAGTAACTTTACTGGGAATATATCATGATGTTATTTTTGCTTTGCCTTCTTGAGGGATGGTTTGCCTTTTTAAGTAGATTCAATTGTATCTTCTTCTCCCCAAAAAGTATTCTTGGAATATTTTCAACATTGGTTCTATTTATTTGATTTTCTACTTTGGGGAATGAGCTTTATGTATACTATATATGTGAAATATCTTTTATACTATCTTCTTTATGCAATATTCTTTTACTCACATTCTTCTTGCCTGAAAGTCTTTTCACATTTATTTCTGATCTACATTTCACCAATGCCTATTCTTCTTTGAGATTCCCCCAATTTGCTTTTTTTTTTTTTGAGATGGAGTCTCATTCTGTTGCCCAGGCTGGAGTGCAGTGGTGTGATCTTGGCTTGCTGTAGCCTCTGCCTCCTGGGTCCAAGCTACTCTCCTGCTTCAGCCTCCCACATAACTGGGATTGGGATTACAGGTGTGCCACCATGCCCGGCTCATTTTTTGTACTTTTAGTAGAGATAGGTTTCACCATGTTGGCCAGCCTGGTCTCAAACTCCTGACCTCAAGTGATCCATCTGCCTTGGCCTCCAAAAGTGCTGGGATTACAGGTGTAAGCCAGCGTGCCTGGCCCCAATTTGCTTTCTTTACCATGATTCTTATTTTCTCTTCCAATTCTTTTCTGAGCTTGACATCCCAGAACGCATTTTATTAAATTAATTAAAACATTATACCGTTGCCCTAACACCCGTCTTTTTTTTTTTTTTTTTTTTTTTTTTTTGAGACAGAGTCTCGCTCTGTCGCCAGGTGCCAGGCTGCAGTGCAGTGGCGCGATCTCAGCTCGCTGCAACCTCCGCCTCCCGGGTTCAAGCAATTCTCCTGCCTCAGCCTCCCGAGTAGCTGGGACTACAGGCGCATGCCACCACGTCCAGCTAATTTTTTTTGTATTTTTAGTTGAGACGGGGTTTCACCCTGTTGGCCAGGATGGTCTCGATCTCTTGACCTTGTGATCCACCCGCCTCGGCCTCCCAAAGTGCTGAGATTGCAGGCGTGAGCCACCGTGCCCGGCTAACATCCTTCTTGAACTTTGTATCACACAGGCAATCAATTCAATTAGTCCTTTTTGAAATTCATAGTTTAATATTTGGTTCAATTATTTATCTACTTTATGTCTATGTTGATCAGGTGACATTTCATCACCTACTACTTTTTTTTCTAATCTTTTCACCCCTTTATTCTTGCAATCGTTTTATGGGGCATTTTACATTGGTTCCTTTGGATTACTCAGGTTCAAAGGACATGAGCTTCAAAGGACGCTGCATCAGTTTTACTTGGTAAAGGCAACAGAGCCATGTCTTAACCTAACGAGAGAGTTCCTTATGAATAAGTGTTTTGCACATATACCAAACTCAGTTTATGCATCAACCCGGATTGTCACTCCTTTCTTGCCAGAGTAGCCTTAGTAATGGCTTGTTCTGTCAGTAGTCATGAAGCCAGGTCTCTGGGGTTGGCACTGCTGCAGTTGCAGACTGAGAAGCACCGTGTTGTGCTGACTTAACAGAGACACTGAAGTGCCCAAGTAGCTGGACTGGCCCTATGGAGGCTCTGCCTTCTCCACCATCTGCTTAGAGAGAGGCTGGGTGATGCAATCCAGCAATGTAAGGGAGTTAAAACTCTACAGAAGACTCTCTAATGAGAGAGAGAAATAAGAAGACAGCAAATACATCATATTCCCTTCCACCTTTCTGAAAGGCTGTTCTGAGACATGGTGGTCTGTATAAAGCCTCTCTGAAGATGTCCTGCTAGACTGAGAAATCAGATGTGCTTACTGCAGAGCTACTGCTAACTAGGGAATCACCCTCTTGTACTTTCTCTTTGTCCTAACAAGCCTTACTCTGTTTCCTCACTTCTGCAGTAGGACTGCCTATCCTGACCAATGGGTTATTGAGTAAATTTTTACTTCAAATTGTTTGTAGAAAAACAAGCTAAGATAGCATGTTTCTTTCCCCCACATATAGGTGTCTGTGACTTTTTTCTGAAATGGAAAGTCTCATTTCTTGCATTGTCAGAGTGTCACTAAAAAACATGACTTGTGTGTCTGTTTCCATACTTAACCCTACATTAGCTTCACAGAACCAAACTGCATTCAAAGGAGCTCCAGCTGCCTTGTGCACAGTACTGTCATTCCAAGAGAGATTTAGCTTTGAACCTCAAAGTATGTACTTTGTCTCTCTGAAGTATTTTATCAGTTCCTTCAAGCACCAGAAATGCTGTTTCTTTTCATCTGCTGTTACATATGGCCCTCCTTAATTTTTCAGTGATTCTGGCAGCATTTCCACTTATATTGATTTGGGGTTTCAGATATCCTCTATTGTCATAAGATAAAGTTTGTGTTGCTCTTTTTCCTTATTGCTTCTGGATGATCTGTAGACATACAGAAAACGCTAACTTTACACATCCTGCTTCAGAAAAGCTCACTTTCTTCTTGAAACACTGTCTTCACTTGGCTGCAGGAATCTTTGGTTCCACTCATCCCCAAACTGCTTCATCTTCTTCTTTGCTCAGTCTTACTTTCATGACTTCGGAAAGGTAATGACCCAGGGGACGCCCTCCAGTCCTACCCCAGAAGAGAGGTTATCTAATCCCTTAGCTTTAAATACTAAACTTAAAAACGGTTAACTACTGCCATAAGCTGATAATTTCCAAATAACTATCTTCCACCTAGACTTGCCCTGAACTACCTGCTTATATACCCAAATGCTTATTAGTAAACCTAGATATTTTATAATCACCTGAAACTTTATGTGTGCAAACTAAACTCCTAACAATCTCTCCAAAACTGTTTCTCCTCAATATCCCCCAACTGGCACCCACTTATCCAACTGCTCTGGGTGAAATCTTTGGAGTCACTCTTGACTCTTTTCCTTCTTTCATGGTCCATATCCCACTCAATAGCAAATGCTACAAGTCCCAGATTCAAAATGTATCACAAAGCCAACCACTTTTAATAGTCACCACCACTCTGAAGTGTAAGCTACTATTGCCTTTTTGCAGATTAAAATACTCTCCTGACTCATGTTCCTGCTTTTATTCCTCTGTCCCCCAGTGGTATTTTCTTTGCTTAACAGCTTAATATCCATTTAAAAGACAAATCAGCAAATGTTCCTTACTGGATCAAATCATTCCAATGGCTTCTCATTTTACTCAGAATAAAATCATAGTCCTGCCAGGCATGGTGGCTCACGCCTGTAATCCCAGCACTTTGGGAGGCTGAAGCGGACGGATTACAAGGTCAAGAGATCAAGACCATCCTGGCCAATATGGTGAAACCCCGTCTCTACTAAAAATACAAAGATAGCTGGGCGTGGTGGTGCACACCTGTAGTCCCAGCTACTTGGCAGGCTGAGGCGGGAGAACTGCTTGAAACCAGGAGGCGGAGGTTGCAGTGAGCTGAGATCACGCCACTGTACTCCAGCCTGGCAACAGAGCAAGACTCCATTTCAAAAAAAAAAAAAAAATCATAGTTCTTATCATGGCCCATGTGGCCCTATATAATTTGGGCTCCCATTATCGCTCCAGCATCAACTCACACCACTCTTGCCTCACTCATTCCTGTGAATCTACACTGACACTTGTGTGTCCTCAAAAACCACACACACTTCCGTCACAGCGCTCTGAACGTGATGCTTCTCCTGCTATCAAGACTCCCCCAACTCCCACCCTTGTATCATTCAAGTTCACAGCATCCAAAAGCCCTTCCCGATCCTCCTTTCTAAAGTTTAACACTCCATCACTCTTAACCTTCTTTAATTTCCTTACTATTTTACATGCCCACTTGGCATATTTGTGCATGTGTGGTACTGCTGTCATTTTTTGTTCCTTATCTTTTTCTCCCCAATCAGAAGTTAAGCTCCATGAGGTCATGGATAGAATTCAGTTCACTACTCTATTTCCAGCACCTAAAACTTGAGTGACATGTAGTAGGAATGAACATACGAGCAAACTCTTCTTTTTCTTTGAGACAAAGTCTTCCTGTGTCACCCAGGCTGGAGTGCAGTGGTGCGATCTTAGCTCACTGCAACCTCTGCCTCCCCGGTTCAAGCAATTCTCCCACCTCAGCCTCCCGAATAGCTGGTATTACAGGCACCCACCATCATGCCCGGCTAATTTTTGTAATTTTGCAGGGACAGGGTTTCACCATGTTGGTGAGGCTGGTCTCAAATTCCTGACCTCAGGTGATCCACCCTCCTCAGCCCCCCCAGAGTGCTGGGATTATAGGTATAAGCCACCATGCCTGGCCGAGCAAACTCTTGAAAATTAGAATAATTCATACCATGTCACTGGTATCCTTTCTGCTTAATACATGCTAACTCACCTGGGTATTTCTGGCCTGGGAGCTCTTCCTCTAATATCCATGGCTGCTCTCCTTGTTCCAATTTGAAGATCACTTCTGGTTTAAGGATGCAATATCCTATGAATGGGAAATGACATGGAAACTGGGTGAGGCTAATGGACTTCAGGACCTCTGAAGGAGGGAGAAAATGAAACTTCAGAAGCCAATTTCAATCATGTGTGGAAAAAGTAAGACAACACAAACATTATACAACCCTAAAGAGTTCTTCTGCCTAATACCCTGAATCTCAAGTTTAATATCATTAACCTCAACAAAATTTCCGCAAGTTTCAGCAAGTAAGAAAAGATGTACATACTAGGAGTTTCCATGAGAAACAGTTCCTACCTACCTACTGAGAAGAGGGGGCTGTAGTTCTCTAGCATCACATCCCTATACAGGGTCCTCTCAGCAGGGTCCAGATGCTGCCACTCCTCCTGGGTGAAGCCCATAGTTACATCCTCAAATGACAAGGATTCCTGAAACAGGACATTACATTCAAATTTAAGTGACCAGAATTTAAAGACATAAATGCTGTATGACAACTATTACAATGTTCAGTATTCACAGTTAATCAGAAAATGTGTTATGGGATGTCTACTTTTGTACTGTACTTGGTTGGAGAAGGAGAAATCATAATAGATATTCCTCACCATCGTGATAAGTTATTGGTGTCCCACCATGTGCCTATGTGTCACAAAGAATTCTACTTTGGGGGAATTTGAAGACAACTAAAACAATGTTACTGTTTTCAAGGAAAATATAATCTGATGAACAGATGCAAGCATATAATCACATAACTACAATAAGATGTTACAAGTACTACAGTGAAAAGATGTGAAAAAATATCTAAGCTTACAAAGGGAAAGAAATGTTCTATTCCTGCTATTTGGTTGGGTTTCATTGAGGAGGTAAAGGTTTTAATTCTTAAACAACTAGAGTGTTATTCACGAACCCGGATAACAGCATGAGAATGGATACAGCTATCACATGTAGTTAAAGGAATAACAATTAGCACATAAAAGAGTATTATTTGGAAACTCTGATAAGATAAAGAGCTATAGAGGTATTCAGGAATGTTACTGAGTAATTTTGGACTTGCTCCTATAAAATTAGGGGTATCCAAAATATTTGGCCATTTTTGAATCCTGGGTAACCTTTTGTTTTGTTTTTTGAAATGGAGTTTCACTCTTGTTGCCCAGGACTGGAGTGCAATGGTGCAATTTCGGCTCACTGCAACCTCCACCTCCCTCCTGGGTTCAAGTGATTCTCCTGCCTCAGCCTCCTGAGTAGCTGGGATTACAGGTATGTGCCACCACCACGCCCACCTAATTTTATATTTTTAGTTGAGACAGGGTTTCTACATGTTGGTCAGGCTGGTCTCGAACTCCCAACCTCAGGTGATCCGCCTACCTCAGTCTCCCAAAGTGCTGGCATTACAGGCATGAACCACCACACCTGGCCCTAACCTGGGTAACCTTTTTATTTATTTATAAATTACAAACTCATATTGCCAATCTATGTATTAAATTTCACTATTTTTCTTAATTATAATATATGTAGGTAGGCATTTGAATATTTTCTTCTTAATCCAGTGGACTGTCTCATCCAGCTAAGAGATGACTGCTATGGGTAGTGGAGAGCCAATAAGTAGATATAAACAAGCACAGAGAAAGAAGTACCATTCCCAGGTTAGCAACACAAACAGCTGGTAAATGCTCATGGCATACACTGAGAACTGGAAAATAGGGAAAAAATAAATCAGAGGGTAAAAGTGAGTGGAATAAGGCAAGAAAAGAATATAAAAAGTTATAAAAATTAGAAGAAAATAAATAAAGCTATCAATATCTGGAGATGTCATAATTCTGCATGAATATGCAAGGGAAACTACAAAATATTGTAAGTGAATTCAGTTAAGTTTTTCGATACAAGATCAATGTATAAAAATCAAGTGGATTTTGGCTGGGCATGGTGACTCACACCTGTACACCCAGTACTTTAGAAGACCAAGGCGGGCATATCACCTGAGGTCAGGAGTTGGAGACCAGCCTGACCAACATGGAGAAAATCCATCTCTACTAAAAATACAAAATTAGCCGGGCGTGGTGGTGCATGCCTGTAATCCCAGCTACTTGGGAGGCTGAGGCAGGAAAATCACTTGAACCTGGGAGGTGGAGGTTGCGGTGAGCTGAGATTGCGCCACTGCACTCCAGCCTGGGCAACAAGAGAGAAACTCTGTCTCAAAAAAAAAAAAAAAAAAAATCAAGTAGATTTCTATATACCAGCAACTAATTGTTTTAAAGTATCATCTACAGTACCATCAAAAACATGAATAAAACAAAATATTTCTAAGACAATTACACAGAAAATTATAAAGTATTCTTGATTAAAACAAAAGAATATCTTTTAAAAAAACAGAATATCTTTAAAAATAAAGGGACAAATTATATGCATGGATCAGACAACTCAATATTACAAAATTCTCAATTCTCCCTAAATTGGCCTATAAAGTCAAGGTAATCTCAATCAAAAGCTTAGCAAATATTTTCATGGAAACTGACAAGTTGATTAGCAAGCTTATACATAGAAATTCAAAGAACCGACGGCACGGTGGCTCACGCCTGTTATCCCAGCACTTTGGGAGGCCGAGGCGAGCAGATCACGAGACCATCCTGGCCAGCATGGTGAAACCCCACCTCTAAAAATACAAAAATTAGCTGGGGGTGGTGGCACACGCCTATAATACCAGCTACTCAGGAGGCTGAGGCAGGAGAATCGCTTGACCCCAGGAGGAGGGTGTTGCACTGAATCAAGATCAGGCCACTGCACTTCAGCCTCTGGCAACAGAGCGAGACTTCATCTTCAAAAAAAAAAGGAAGTTCAATGAACCAAGAATGTTCTCATTACCATAAAATGGAGGTGCAAAAGGCCAGTTGTGGTGGCTCACGCCTGTCATCCCAGCACTTTGGGAGTCCGTGGCAGGCAGATCATGAGGTCAGGAGACAGAGACTATCCTGGCTGACAAGGTGAAACCCTATCTTTACTAAAAATACAAAAGATAACCCAGGCAAGGTGGTGCGCACCTCTAACCCAAGCTACTCAGGAGGCTGAGGCAGGAGAATCACTTGAACCCGGGAGGCAGAAGTTCTAGTGAGCTGAGATCGCACCACTGCACTCCAGCCTAGGCGACAGAGTAAGACTCTGTCTCAAAAAAAAAAAGAAAAAGAATGGAGGCAAAATTTTTTAAACAATAATTTTTTTTAAACCACCAAGAATGGCCAAGGCAGTCTTAGAGAGAACAAGAGCGTGTGAACTCACACTAATTGTGGTTGGCAGAATTCTAAGATGACCCTCAATGATCTACATCTTTATATAATATCCTCCCTTTAGTGTGGGAGAGACTTGCGGCTCCAGTGATTATATTATATGGCAAATGGACTTTGTAGTTATAATTAAGATACGTCAACCAGTTTATTTTGAGTTAATCAAAAGAAAAACTGTCTTGGCAGGCCTTACCCAATCAGGTGAGTCCTTAAGAAGAAGGTAAAGTATCAGAGAAAATTTCCTACTGGCCTCTAAGAAAAGCAAACCATTCTGGGTTCACATTTATGGGAAATAAACTCTGCCACGTGTGCATGCCGGGGGTGGGGGGGTGGGGGCTCTGATCCTCCATTAAGATTAGGTGTCTCAGGCAGTATCTTGGTTGCGGCCTTATGCCCTAGCACAGGACCTAAGTAACCCATTCGCAGACTCCTGATGCATAGAACCTGAGGTATTAAATTTGTTGTTTTGAGGCAAAATTTGTGATAACTTATAATGAAGCAATAGAAAACTAACATACTAGTGGAAATAAGAATTTATTATAGAGTAATTTAAGATAGTGTGGTATTGCTGAAAGAATAAATTGACTCCTGTAATCCCAGCACTTTGAGAGGCCGAGGCGAGCAGATCACGAGGTCAGGAGTTTGAGACCAGCCTGACCAACAAGGTGAAACCCCGTCTCTACTAAAAATACAAAAATTAGCTGAGCGTGGTGGCACGCGCCTGTAATCCCAGCTCCTCAGGAGGCTGAGGAAGAAGAATCACTTGAACCCGAGAGGCAGAGGTTGCAGTGAGCCAAGATTGCACCACTGCACTGCAGCCTGGGTGAGAGTCCAAGACTCTGTCTCAAAAGAAATAATAATAATAATAATAATAATAATAATAATAAACTGAAAGACCAATAGAAAAAAAATTATAGTCTAGAAACAGACCCACAAACATGGACACTTGTTTTATTTTTAAAAGTTTCACGGCCAGCCAGGCACAGTGGCTCATGCCTATAATCCCAGCACTTTGGGAGGCCGAGGCGGGCAGATCTTCCTGAGGTCAGGAGTTTGAGACCAGCTTGACCAATACGGTGAACCCCCGTCTCTACTAAAAATATAAAAATTAGCTGGGCGTGGCAGCAGGCGCCTGTAGTCCCAGCTACTCGGGAGGCTGAGACAGAAGAATTGCTTGAACCCAGGAGGTGTAGGTTGCAGTGAGCCAAGATCGTGCCACTGCACTCCAGCCTGGGCAACAGAGCAAGACTCTGTCTCAAAATAAATAAATAAATAAATAAAAAGTTTTCACAGTCGAGCAGTGAGGAAAGGACAGTCTCAATAAGCTGTGCTGATTAAAAGGGTTTAAATATGGGAAAAACTTGACTTCAATCTCACACAATAGGTGCAAATCAATTCCAGATGAATCGTAGGTTAAAATGTGATGAGTAAAAACAACAGAACTTCTAGAAGATAACAGAAAACTATTTTCACAAGCAAAGGTTTTTTTAAAGCAAGACACAAAAGCACTAACCATAAAGAAGACTGAAATAAACTGTACCACCTTAAGAATGTTAATCAATCAAAAGAGACCATTAACAAACACACACACACACACAAAAAAAGCAAATCAGAAGAAAATATTGACAATATATCGAACTTTTAAAGGGACTATAACCAGAATATATAAAATACTTTTAAAATCAATATGAGCAAGACAATCTAACAGAAAAAAGGGGGGAAAAGATCTGAACAGTCATTTCACAAAATACAACACTAACATGGCCAATAAACATGCCTGTGGCTCAAGCCTGTAATCCCAGCACCTTGGGAGGCCGAGGCAGGTGGATCACCTGAGGTCAGGAGTTCAAGACCAGCCTGACCAACATGGAGAAACCCCGTCTCTACTAAAAATACAAAATTAGCCGGGTGTGTTGGTGCATGCCTGTCATCCCAGCTACTCGGGAGGCTGAGGCAAGAGAACTGCTTGAACCCGGGAGGCGGAGGTTTCTGGTGAGCCAAGATCATTCCATTGCACTCCACTCCACCCTGGGCAACAAGAGGGAAACTTATATCAAAAAAAAAAGAGAAAACACAGATTACTATAAAAGATTTCCAATTTATAAATTAGTAAGAAATATAGAACAAAATCAGTAGAAGAATACATAAAGTATACGAACAAAAGAAAACTGAAAGGTTCAACCTTACAATCAGAGAAATTCAAATTAAAACAATGAGATTTTCTTTATCCACCTGATTGGCCATACTTTTAAAATAGGACCATATCAATTGCTAGGAAGGAGGTAAAGAAAGTGGTACTCTCATAAACAGCTCTTGAGAGCAATATGGTAACGTGGTAGACAAACTGGTAGCATCGAGTAACTCTGCCAATCCTTTCTTGCTCTGTTGCCCAGGCTAGAGTGCAGTGGCTTGGTCATAACTCACCGCAGCCTCAAACTCCTGGGCTCAAGCAGTCCTCTCGCCTCAGACTCCTGATTAGCTGGGACTAGAAGCGTGCACTACCATGCCCAAGTAACTTCTCATTTTTTTTTTTTGTAGACACAGAGTTTCCCTATGTTACTCAGGCTGGTCACAAGCTCCTGGGCTCAAGCAATCCTCCCACTTTGACCTCTCAAGGTGCTGGGATTACAGGTGTGAGCCACCATGCCCAGCCTGGAAATCCTTGCTCTTTATGCAGAGACAAAGTAAAGGATGTTTATTGAAGTATTACACACAATAAGGAAAAATGGAAATGACCCAGTACCTTTCAATGAAAAAATCGATAACTAAAATGCAGTACGGTCTCAGAATGTGTGAAATAAAAAGGAATAAACTACTAATCAACTTGGAGGGATCTTCAGTGCAATATTAAATTTTTTTTTACAAGCTGCAGTAACCTATATACCAAATGAGATGGGCTATACAATTCTAAAAAACAAAAATACACTCTTTATATATACATACAAACAAAAATATACACTCTTCTATGATACAAACATACATCTCCATGTACTTACACAAACAGAGTAAGAAGCCAATGTATGTATGTAAATAGTATAGAACAGAGAGTCAAGGATCAAAACCCAGGTGTGGCTGGCTGAACAAGGGTCCCACAGATATCCAAGTCCTAATCCCTGGAACCTGTCACTATGATCATAAATGGCAAAAAGGACTTTGCAGATATGATTACAAAACTTAAAAAGGGGAGACTGTCCTGGATTATCCAGGTGGGCCATAAATGTAATCGCATGTCTTTATAGGGAATCAGAGGGACATCTGACTACAGACGAGAAGGCAATTTACAGACAAAGGCTGACTGAAGTTACCAAGTGCTTTGAAAATGGAAGAAGGGGCCATGATAACCTGAAATAAGCAAGGAAACAGATTCTCCCTTCACAGCCTCCAGAAGGTACCAGTTCTGTTACCACCTCCCTCCATTTTAGTCCTATACGACTGATTTCAGACTCCTGATTTCCAGGACCCTAAGATAACAAATGTGTGTTGGTTTAAGCTACTACATTTGTGATCATTTGTTATATTCAGGAATAGAAAACCAATACATGGGAGATATGTTATTTACCATGAGGTTGCAAAGATTCCTTGAAAGAGACATTATTAGAAGGAAGGTAAGAGGAAAGGGTGGTGTGGTGCCACAGGGACCAGCAGCAGAGGCTGTGCAGAAAACAGGCACAGGTCAGGTGCTGCAGAAAGATCAACTAACCTGCAAAATAGTGGTGACAGACCTCAGTCTGAGAAAATGTCAGAGGTAGGAACTCCCAGGGCCAATTGCTCCACGGAAACACCAAAAAAAAAAAAAAAAAAAAAAGGGTGGGGGAAAAAGTCAGAGCAGATTTATCAGAATTCTGGAAAACAGATAAAGGTTTACAGCAACTAAGCAAATCTTAATCAGGAAAATGGCAGCTGAAACCCGGTAACTCACCTTCGTCCCATCCCCCTCACAGGCTGTATGAGTTTGCTAGCGGTGTCATAATAAAGTACCACAGACTGGGCGGCTTGAATGACAGAAACGTATTTTTTCACAGTGTGGAGGCTAGAAGTCCAGAATCAAGGTGTCAGGAGGGTTGTTTCCTTCTGAAAGCTCTGAAGGAAGGATCTGTTCAAGGCTTCTCACCTTAGCTTGTAAACAGCCACCTTCCCCGTGTCTTCACATGGTCTTCCTTCTGTACCTATCTACAGGTCCAAATTTCTCTTTTAAAAGGATACCAATTCATACGGTTTAGATTTGTGTCCCCACCCAAACCTCATGTCAAACTGTAATCCCCAATGTTGGGGGGAGGGGCCTAGTGGGAGGTGACTGGATCATGAAGGCGAATTTCCCACTTGCTGTTCTCATGATAGTGAGTTCTCACAAGATCTGGTTCTTTAAAAGTGTGTAGCACCTCCCTCTTCACTCTCTTCCTCCTGCTCCAGCCATGCAAGATGTGTCTTTCTCTTTACCTTCCTCCATGGTTGTTGTTTCCTGAGGCCTTCCCAACCATGCTGCCCATACAACCTAAAGAACCATGAGCCAATTAAATCTCTTTTCTTTATAAATTACCCAGTTTCAGGGGTTTCTTTATAGCGGCTTGAGAACAGACTAATTAATACACCAGTCATATTAACGAGGGCCCACCCTCATGACTTCACTTTAACTTGATTATTTCTGTAAAGAATCTGTCTCCAAATAAGGCAACCGAGGTACTGTGGGTGGAGACTGCAAGGGGTGAAATTTGCAGGACACCATTCAACCCATAACACTGACTCTGTAACAGTCCCTAAGATGAAATTCCATATTTCTGGTGTGGGTTCCCAGTGCTTGAAGGAGCAGAATAGAGCTGGTTCTCAAACAATTGGGGTCGTCTGTTTGCCCTGTCTGGTGGTGGCCGAAGAGTTACCCACAGTGCTAAGAACTCTCTCAGACAGAGAAAATGACTATGTGGCAGGCACCTATTAAAATCAGTTAAAGGTAAATGAACCAGCTGTGACCTTTGGGGCAACGGATATCAGTTGGGGTGAACAACAGATACATAAAAATAGCCTGGGAGGAAGAGTGAGATGCTTTTGGGCTTTGAAAAAGCTTCCATATACTCCTGGGAATCCAGATGATGACACATATATCAAGGCCCATGTTCAGAAAAGACCTGAGAATCCCCTAATCTTTCACCTTTGTTAAGTGGTAAAACTGTCTCTACTTGTAGATGACAGGGTCTTACGAACAGAAAATCCTTGAGAATCCACAAAGAAACCACTAGAGCTAATAAAGAAATTCAGTAAGTTGTAAGACCAAGACTAACACAGAAAAATTAACTGTTTTTCTGTAACAATTAACAATCCAAGAAGTAAATTTTAAAAACAATTTAAAATAAAATAAGGCCGGGCGCCGTGGCTCACACCTGTAATCCCAGCACTTTCGGAGGCCAAGGCAGGCAGATCACAAGGTCAAGAGATCGAGATCATCCTGGCCAACATGGTGAAACCCTGTCTCTACTAAAAAAATATAAAAATTAGCTGGGCGTGGTGGCAGGCGCCTGTAGTCCTAGCTACTTGGGAAGCTGAGACAGGAGAATTGCTTGAACCCATGAGGCAGAGCTTGCAGTGAGCCAAGGTCTCGCCACTGCACTCCAGGCTGGCGACAGACAAGATTCTGTCTAAAAAAAAAAGGTCTGGCATGGTGGCTCATGCCTGTAATTGCAACAGTTTGGGAGGCCAAGGTGGGTGAATCACGAGGTCAGGAGTTCGAGTCCAGCCTGGCCAACAGAGTGATACCCTGTCTCTACTAAAAATACAAAAAATTAGCTGGGTGTAGTGGTGAGCACCTGTAATCCCAGCTACTCGGGAGGCTGAAGGAGGAGAATCGCTTGAACCAGAGAGTCGGAGGTTGCAGTGAGCTGAGATCGCACCACTGCACTCCAGTCCTGGCAACAAAGTGAGACTCTGTCTCAAAAAAATAAATAAATAAAAATAAATAAGAAATTAAAAAAAAATTCGGGCCAGTCATGGTGGCTCATGCCTGTAATCCTAGCACTTTGGGAGGCCGAGGCGACTGAGAGGTCAGGAGCTCGAGACCAGTCTGGCCAACATGGCAAAACCCCATCTCTACTAAAAAGACAAAAATTAGCTGGGCGCGGTGGCAGGCGCCTGTAATCCCATCTACTTGGGAGGCTGAGGCAAAAGAATCGCTTGAACCCGGGAGGCAGAGGTTGCAGTGAGCCGAGATTATGCCATTGCACCCCAGCCTGGGAGACAGAGCAAGACTCCATCTCAAAAAAAAAAAAAAAAATTCTAATTACAATAGCATCAAAAGAATAAAATACTTAGGAATAGATTTAACCAGGGAGGTCCAGGACTTATACACTGAAAACCACAAAACCTTGCTGAAAGAAATTAAAGACCCCAATAAAGGAAAAGATATTCCTTGTTCATGAATAGAATGCTTAATATGATTAAGAAGTCAATACTTCCCAAAGCGTTCTACAGATTCAACACAAAATTCAATTACCGTTTTTGCAAAAATGGACACGACTGTCAAACTCCTGGAATTGCAAGAGACCCTGAAGAGCTAAAACCATCTTGACAAAAATAAACAAATCAGGACTCACACTTCCGGGGTTCAAAATTGCTACAAAGCTACAGTAAACAAAACAGTATAGATGGCTCAAAAATGGACATATAGATCAACTGAACAGAATTAAGAGTCCAAAAAGAAATGCATACTTCTACGGTCAACTGATTCTCAACAGGGGGTGCCAAGACCATACATGAGAGAAAGAATAGTCTTTTCAAAATTGGTGTTGGGACAACTGGATATCCACAGGCAAATAAATGTGAAGTTGGATCACTTCCTCACACTATGAACAAAAATTAATTCAAAATAGGTCAAAGTCCTAAATGTAAGCACGAAAACCATAACACTTAGGAGAAAATATAGAAGTAAACCTTTATGACCTTAGGTTTGGCAATGGATTCTTAGATATGACATCAAAAGTACGTGCAACAAAAGAAAATGTACATTAACTAGACTTCATCAAAATTAAAACCTTTTATGAGTTAAAGGGTACTACCAAGAAAATGAAAAGATAACTCAGAATGAAATATTTGAAAATCGTGTTATCTAATAAGGGTCTAGTACACAGAAAATACTCTTAGAATAAACCCAATTTAAAAATGGACAAAGGACTTGAATAGACATTCTGCAAAAGAGATATACAAATGGCCAAGAAGCACAGGAAAAGGTGCTCGAGTGCGTTAGTCACTAGGAAAAAGCAAATCAAAACCACAATGAGATACCACTTCACACACACTGGAATGGCTACAATTTTAAAAAGTAACAACACGTGTTGCCAAGGATGGGGGAGAAACTGTAATCCTCAAACATTGTTGGTGGAAATGTAAAATTTACGCCGAGCTGTGAAAAAGTTTGGTGATTCCTCAGTAAAAGACAAAATATTTGACACCACAATTTTACTTCTAGGTAAGTGCCCACAAGACTGAAAACAGGTGTTCAAACAAAAACTTATATACAGATATTCACAGATCTACTATTCACAATAGTCATTAGGTATAAACAACCCAAACATCCATCAGCTGATGAATAAATAAACTGAGGCGCATCCATGTAAGAGACTATTTAGCAATAAAAAGGAATGAGGTCTGATACATGCCACAATACAGATGAACTTTGAAAACATTATACTAAGTGAAAGACAGACACATAAAACACATATTGGCTAGGCACAGTGACTCATTCCTGTAATCCCACCACTTTGGGAAGCCAAGGTGGGAGGATTGCTTGTGCCCAGGAGTTCAAGGCTACGGTGAGCTATGATTGAGCCACTACACTCCAGTCTGCCCTATCTCTATTAAAAAAAAACAAAAACAAAAACAAAAACAAGCGGCCAGGTGTGGTGGCTCACGCCTGTAATCCCAGCACCTTGGGAGGCTGAGGCGGGTGGATCGCGAGGTCAAGCGATCGAGACCACCCTGGCCAACATGGTGAAACCCCGTCTCTACTAAAAATACAAAAATTAGCCGGGCGTGGTGGCACGCGCCTGTGGTCCCAGCTACTCGGGAGGCTGAGGCGGAAGAATCGCTTGACCCCAAGAGGCTGAGGTTTCAGTGAGGCGAGACTGCGCCACTGCACTCCAGCCTGGCAACAGAGCAAGACTCCATCTCAAAAAAAAAAAAAAAAAACAAGCAAAGCACATAGTATATGATTACATTTATATAAAATACCCAGAATAGGCAAGTCCATGGAGACAAAAATGTATTACTGGTTGTGAAGGACTGCACTCAGGGGGTGAATGGAAAGTGACTGTAACAGGCATAGGTTTCCTTTAGGAATGATGAAATGTTCTGGAACTACATAGTGACGACGGTTACGCAACATTATGACTATGCTAAATGCCATTGAATTGTGCACGTTAAATTGTTAATTTTATGTTAAATATATTCTAAAACAAATTTATCCTTAGTGATGTTTAGAGACCAAATTCCAATAAATGGTAGGGAATAATCTATTCTGCATGAAGCATGAGTTGAAAATTTGATTAAGTGCAAAAACATTTGCCAGAAAATAATCTCTTAATGGAATATTCTATAGATTGAGCAAGACTAAGAATTTTGGAAAGTTATTTTAAACTCAAACAGTCCATTTATTCTCTATAAGTTTTATCCAGAAAAAAAAAACAAGACTATCTGAAAGCCATTTACATGGGCTCTAGAAATGTGGTCCTTGAAAAGCTTCATTAACTCAGTATTGCTTAGTACCTTGCTTTTTGCTTTCACTGAAGAATTACAGGTATTTATTTCATGGTTGCCACAAGAAGGCTGTCCATCATCATGTAAAGAGCAAAAAAAAAATTTTTTTTTTCAGCTTTCAGTATCAGACTTTACATACGTACCAAAAGGAATCAGGTAGCTTCATTCTCGTCAGCAATGAAAGCCATGTAACAGATGATCTCTCTTTGCCATAGTTACCAGAAAGGTCAGAAGTATTTGCAACTCAAATCTGATAACTGTATAACTCCAGATGACGTGTGTGTATATATATATATACACATCTATACACATAGATACAGATATCTGTGTATGTGTATATATGTGTGTATATATACATACACATAATACACATATATATGTAACATATATATGCCAACTTTGCCCTACTGATCTGCTATTCCAGTGCTATTGGCCTATAGACCTGAAAACTAGCATCATCACCTGCAATCTTGTTAAAAAGGGAAATTCTCGGCTGGGCGCAGTGGCTCACATCAGTAATCCCAGCACTTTGGGAGGCCGAGACAGGTGGATCATGAGGTTAGAAGATCAAGACCATCCTGGCCAACATGGTGAAACCCTGTCTCTACTAAAAAAATACAAAACTTAGCTGGGTGTGGTGGCGCACACCTGCAATCCCAGCTACTTGGGAGGTAGAGGCAGGAGAATCGCTTGAACCCGGGAGGCAGAGATTGCAGTGAGCCAAGATCGCACAACTGCACTCCAGCCTGGCGACAGGGTGAGACTCAGTCTCAAAAAAAAAAAAATGGAGGAAAATTCTCAGGCCCTGTTCTAACAAACTTTCCAAATTACTTTTATGTGCACTTGAGAATCATTGTGTTACCCTGTTTCTTTGAAGTTAATTGTATGTATTTTGACTTTTCCATTTTAAGTATAAGGGTCAACCTGCTAAGATCCACTGTAAAACAAAGTACAGAATTACTTCATCAACTCACATAAGATTTCTTCATTTTCTGCTGATCCTGGAAAAAATGTAGAAATCTCTGAAGGTTTACCTAGGATTTAAAAAAAGAAATGAAGTCACTAGAGATATGAAATGCTTTGCCACTCCTGGATTTGTCTACTTAAAAAACTGCAAACATCACCTGGGTAAAATGTCTCTCTGTGGGAGAACATCCCTTTCAACCTGGAGAAGAGGCAGGAAGAAACCCATGAAGATGTACCCATGTGTCCACTGGTGACAGTGACATGATCACATGGAGTTTGGATGTGTCTTTTTTTTTTAACTGAGTGGATGTAACTGTTTTTGACTGATTTGTTAAAACGTGTACCACTTTGTGTTCTCAAAGAAATAAAACAATTATAACAAAAATGGTTAAACGAATCACAACACACTAAATGAAGTAAATAAGTAAGCCCTCATCAGAAGTTTCATCGAACACGGATTTTTTTTCCCTTGTTTTACTCCTTGAGTTAAAAGAACTCACCCAAAGCTATGAAAAAAAGGATTGGAAGCACTTTAAAGTAAGGTCACTTAAACTGTTTCTCTACAGTATATGTAGTTTCCCAAAAGGCTGCCTTTTAAAGATGTCTGTTACAACAGTGATAATGTGATCAGCACCGGCCTGGGTGTCAGGAAACTCAAGTCTACTCTCAGCTCTGCCACTAACACAAAGCCAGGGAAAATTCACTTACACTCTCAGGGTCAATTTTTCCCAACCTCAAACAAGACAAACAGAAAACCTGTCTTGTACTACTGTCCTACAATGTCAGAAGAAAGGAATTTATCAGCATATCTTTACATGTCAGATTCATGGAGTGCAAGATCTTGGGATCGGGAAGAGTGAATGGAAAAAAGAGTGGTGGCTATACTGGGATTGGTGGAGACAGAATTTACTCAGCTCTAGCTCTGAAACCACTTTCCCCACAGCATGTCTCCCAAATCCCCTATATTTACTGCATGGCCTAACCCCTCCTTCATTCCTGTCAGCCCACTTTCCTACTCCCTTTTGAAATCTGGTGCAGACCTTCTGTGTGGCATGGCTTCTGAACGTGGCGACATCAATCAAATCTTACTCATTCTGAGCATTGTGTGCAAATCTAGTAAATCTGCTCCTTTCTGGGAGCTACTGCTTCTGCTCAGAAACTCACTCCGATTTGGAGAGGTTCTTTTTCATATGGATCTTGTTCCTCAAGATGTCTTATTTCACAAGAGGTCCTTTGCTCCAAGGAAGATAAGAAATGCACCTAAAGGACAAGTTCATTTTAACGGGAATCCTCACTCAGCGCCACAGTTTAACTCTGAATATTTTCTGTATCACAGACTCTCAGATCAGACCTTCAGTAAACACAAACTAAGGCTATCGAGAACTGAGAACATAAACCAGTTTGGACTGCGCAGACCTAACTCGGGAGCAATATGCCGTCTGTCCCAAGAGCTCCGAAGACATAACTGGAAATCCGAAAAACAGAACTGCTACATGGTAAGAGTCAATCCTTCAAATTATTTCTCCACACTTTAAATTATTTCTGCTAACTGCTGTGGAGGATGCAACGCTGGCTTTTATAAGCAGGACAGTAAATCAGAACACGGCATTTGGAGAAAGAAACGTCTGAGTTTGTCCTCTAGTGTGTTTAGCTGCTAGCTGTGACTCTGGGCACAACACTTTCCTCTTGGTCTCCTTTCCTTATTTGTTGGAGCAGGAGTTATACTGACCTGAGAACGAGATTATAAGAATAAACTAGTAAGAAACGTGTTTCCACTAAAAGCAGTTGCTGTGACTGACTGCGGCCATTGCCACCACTTTCCTGAATCCTCCGTACAACCAACCCCCTGAGTCGATATTAATTCCCTGGTTTCACAGACGAGTAAATCAAGTCTCACCTGCTAATCTCTCTCACTGGACAATTCTTTCTCACCCCGTGCCGCCCGGCATCGAGGATCCCCCGACCCCTCCCGCAGCCGCCTGGTCCTCACCGCCCGCTCTGCCAGGGGTCGGACACTCAGACTCCTAGTCTCCCGCGACCCCTGGTTCCAGCGCCCCGCGTTCCCCACGCCCGACCTCCGACCTCCGACCCCCGACCCCCTACCCCTCCCTCGACCGAGCCGCCCCCACCTCGCGGTCCCTCTGGGCTCACGCACAGGCGCCAGGGTTCCCCACCGCCGGGAGCCCGCTGCCTTCCGCCCGCTCTGCCACCCGCTGCCCAAGCTGCACAGCACTTCCCATCCCCGCAGATCGCCCCTCGCTCCCAATCCGCGCCGTATCTGACCGGCGGATAGACCTGAGGACTCCGAGTCTGTCTCCCACTTAAACCGAAGAATCTTCCCAGAGGGGAACGCCTACGCCGATTGCACCTGCGCAGAAGGTTGTGGTGGGGTGGGGGGGGGTGGAGGGGTGGGGCCTGTCTCCTGAGCATGTGCGCTGAGCCCACAAACGTGAGACTCCATTTCCCAGGGGTCTTTTCGCCCACGACCTTAGGGAAAGTCGGAACGCTCCCAGCCTGTGTGCCGAAGGAAGCGAACATGTAGATCAATGTGAATAATGAGAAAGTTAAAGACTAGAAAATTAAAATATTAATAATAAAATTAAAAGTGTCTAAAAGTAAACAATAAAAGGAATAATTATTTTGGTGATAGGTACACTAGAAGCCCAAATCCCACCATTTTGCAATATATGCAACAAACTTGCACATGTTCTCCGGAATAGAAACAGAAATGTTAGGCCGGGCACCCACCACCACGTGGGCGTCGTGCCACATGCCTAAATCCCAGCTACTCCGGAGGCTGAGGCAGGAGAATCGCTCGAACCTGGGAGGCGGAGGTTGCAGTGAGCCGAGATTGCACCATTGCACTCTAGCCTGGGCAACAAGAGCAAGACTAAAAAAAAAGGGGAGGGGGCTGGGGGGAGTGGGGTGGGGGGAGGGGGAGGGGTGGGCGCTGTGGGAGGCCAGTGCGGGTGGATCACGAGGTCAGGAGTTCAAGACCAGCCTGGCCAAGATAGTGAAACCTTGTCTATACTAAAAATACAAAAATTAGCTGGGCATGGTGGTGGGTGCCTGTAATCCCAGCTACTCCGGAGGCTGAAGCAGAGAATTATTTGAACCCGGAAGGCGGAGGTTGCAGTGAGCCGAGATTGCCCCGCTACACTCCAGCCTGGACAGCAGAGCGAGACTCCGTGTCAAAATATATACATATACCAAAAAAATGCAAAAAATTAGCTGGGCGTGGTGGCCCGTACCTGTAGTCCCAGGTCCTCAAGAGGCTGAGGCTCGAGAATCGCTGGAACCCGGGAGGAGGAGGTTTCAGTGAGCGGAAATTGTGACACTGTACTCCAGCCTGGGCGACAGGGTGAGACTCCGTCTCAAATTACGAAAAATAGGAATATGTAAGGCACAGTTCTAACGTTTCTTTTTTATTATTTTAATTTTTTAAATTTATTTATTTTTGAGGTGGAGTCTTGCTCTGTCGCCCAGGCTAGAGCGCAGTGGCGCAATCTTGGCTCACTGCAGCCTCCGCCTCCCGAGTTCAAATGATTCTCCTGCCTCAGCCTCCTGAGTAGCTGGGATTACAGGCGCGTGGCACCATGCCTGGCTAATTTTTGTATTTTCAGTAGAGAGGGGGTTTCACCATATTGGTCAAGTTGTTCTTGAACTCCTGACCTCGGGATTCGCCTGCATCAGCCTTCCAAAATGCTGGGATTACAGGCATGAATCACCGCACCCAGCCACATTTCTTATAAATATTACATGTAAATTCTGTGGCTATTTCTTTATTCTTTAGAGTTCTCTTTATTTCTTATTAGTCCATCCTTCATTAGTACAATCTGCTGTTATAATTACTAATTCTTTATATTAAAATCCCTAAGCCCCAATTACTAATTACTAATGCAATGTTCTAACCAGGATATGGAAGTTGTACAAGGAGTGGTCTCAGGACACAGACATTTAAAGATGGAATTTTGGCATTGGTTTGGCTGTGCCTTTCACTTTGAGTACAATGCTGATCTTGCCAGTGGTAAGTTATGTTTAACCCACTGCATGCAGAGGCATCACAACTAATAAAACTATCATGTATGAGGTGCCAAGTGAATCACAGCCTTGGGGGCATGACAGTTAATTGCAGTAATGTGATGATAAGGACTGTGGCATGGGAATCATTTGAATGCTCTTGAGCACATACAAACAGAAAATGACAAACTCATGTATGTCATCTCTCAGCTCAAATCATGGTTTGAGAACCAGCTAGCTTCCACGACAGTCCTAGAAGAAGCTCTTATTCTTTATTGCCATAAAGCTGATATTGCTAAAACTCAAACACAAAATCTGATTGTGCAGAACTTCTGGTTCTGGCCAAGACGGAGTAGTCCTGCTCCTAACCGTTGTTCTCTCTTAGACTTAAAATACCCTAGATATAATGCAGCAGACATACATAGAAAGACTCTGAAAGGTAGAGGTTGGGCACAGTGGCTCCCAGCTGTAATCGCAGCACTTTGGGAGGCCAAGGGCAGACTGGAAAACATGGCGATACCCAGTCTTTACCAAAAAATCCAAAAATTAGTCTGGCATGGTGGTGCGTGCCTGTAGTCTCAGCTACTTGGGAGGCTGAGGTGGCAGGATGGCTTGTGCCCAGGAGGCAGAGGTTGCAGTGAGCAAAGATCACATTGCTGTACTCCAGCCTGGGTGATAGAGCCACATCTTGTCTCAAAAAAAAAGACTGACAGGTAGAAACAAGAAGGCAGTCTGTCTGCCCAGGGACCTTGGGTCTTCAGCAATATGATGAGTTCCATGGGTTTTCTTATTGCCTCCCAAATATCATAGAACATTATACAGAAGCCTTCAAAAGACAAAAAAAAAAAAAAAAAAGGTTGGGGGGAGCCTAAAGAGCTTTTCCTCTAGCCAAAGGACCAGAAAAAGAGTAGCCTAACAGAACCCACCCACTCTCCTGCCCTGTGAAAGCAGGTGGTAGTGCTCTGATTCCCCCACTAATCCTCCATTCCCTTCCTGTTAGGAGCAGGCAATACTCCATGTTCCCCTGCTGGGTGATATTGGCAACCCAAACAGGGAGCGGTATTCTATCCCTATTTATCAAGAAGGAGAAGGTGCTCCAGCTGACCTCCTGGATTAGTGTTAACGGGCTGATCCAGGAACTAATCTTCCATATCTCACACGGTGGAAGCAGGTAATTTTGTTTCCCCTTGCCAAGATAATGATAAAGGGGTACAGTGCCAAGCTAAGCGTCCATCCTCAGCTGGCTCAGTGAAACCAAACAAGATAGTACAAGTCAGTGCTCCACCTTCTTTCTACCCCTCATGTCAGTAGGGCCCAGTGGGGGAGCTAACCATATGTAGCCACCTTGCCATCTGAAGAATTAGAGCCTACATAGCCACCTTGTCATCTGTAGCATGTGATCATCATCAAAGCTTACTGCTTGTGCCATGTGGTACAGTACTTACTGCTTGAGCTGAAGCTATGAAGTCACCTTGCCATCTGAAGTTAGAACCTACATAAGCACCTTACCATCTGTAGAATTCGGGCACCATCAAGGCTTACTACTGGGCCCATCTGAATCATGGTTGGAGTGACTAAGGAGCAGTGCACTGGAATGTGGCACAGGGCAGCAAATGCTGAGGTCCTGTGGGTGACCACTGGACACCTGGTCCTAAAGGTCCTAGACTGGAGGGACAGCCTTAAAGATTTCTCAAACGCCTTCCCAGTCTTTCTCCCATCACTCTGATGACTAGCACCTGACTTCTTTCCATCAGTACCAATCTTCTTAGCAAATGGTCATTTGGCCACACCCTTGGTTGGCCCTCCTAAAGATGCCTTTAGATTGTTTACACAGCCAGTCTGCAAATTTTCCAAATCTTTCTATTCTGCTTCTTTTTTAATTATAAATTTTGTCTCTAAGTCATTTCTATCTTCTTGCGTCTTACTATATGCTATTAAAAGTAGCCATGTAGCTTAGGCTGGGCACAGTGGCTCATGCCTGTAATCCCAGCACTTTGGGAGGCCCAGGTGGGCGGATCACCTGAAGTCACGAGTTTGAGGCCAGCCTGACCAATATGGTAAAACCCCGTCTCTACTAAAAATACAAAAATTAGCCAGACATGGTGGTGCACACCTGTAATCCCAGCTACTTGGGAGAGTGAGGCAGGAGAATCTCTTGAACCCCGGAGGCAGAGGTTGCAGTGAGCAGAAATCACGCCATTGTACTCTAGCCTGAGGGACAGCACAAGACCTCTTCTGAAAAAAAAAAAAAAGGAGCCATGAAGAGCTCCTTTGAGATTTTTGCTTAGAAATTTCTTCCACTAGGCCGGGTGCAGTGGCTCACGCCTGTAATCCCAGCACTTTGGGAGGCTAAGGTAAGTGGGTCACCTGAGTTCAGGAGTTCGAGACCAGCATGGCCAGCCTGGCCAACAGGGTGAAACCCCACCTCTACTAAAAATACAAAAAATTAGCCGGTGTGGTGGCAGGCACCTATAATCCCAGCTACTTGGGAGGCTGAGGCAGGAGAATTGCTTGAACCAAGGAGGTGGATGTTGCAGTGAACTGAGATCATGTCACTGCACTCCAGGCTGGGCAACAAGAGCAAAACTCCATCTCCAAAAAAAAACAAAAAGAAAAAAAGAAATTTCTTCCACCAGATATCCTAGCTCATTAGTCTAAAATTCTGCCTTTCATAAAGGTCTGAGACACAACCACAATTCAGTCAATTTCTTTGCCACTTTGTAACAGCATACCCTTTGCTCCCGTTTCTAATAAGATATTCTTCATTACTATCTGATACTTCATCATAAAGGACTTTACCATTCATATTTGCAACAGCATTCTGGTCATGACAACTTAAGTAACCTCTAGAAAGATTCAGACTTTCCCTGTAGCTATTTTTGTTTTCTGAGCCCTCACCAGAATTACCCTTAATGTTCGTTTCATAGCAACATAGACTTTTCTAACCTCTCTCCCAATTCTTCTGTCTTCTATTAACTACCCAATTCCAAAGCTGCTCTCACATTTTCTGGTATTTGTTATAGCAAAACTCTCCTCTCTAGCACCAATATTCTGTCTTAGTCCATTTCATACTTCTATAACATAATACCACAGACTTGGTATATTGGCCTATTCTTGCATTGCAATAAATAAATATCTGAGACTGGATAATTTACAAGAAAAGATATTTAATTGGCTCACAGTTCTGCAGGCTTTACAGGAAGCATAGTACCTGTATCTCCTTCTAGGGAAACCTCAGGAAACTTATAATCATGGCAGAAGGTGAAATGGGAATAGGCACATCACATGATGAAGGAAGAAGCAAAAAAGAGAGAACTGATGGAAGGGTACCACACATTTTTCCACAGCCAGATGTCATGAGAGCTCACTCATTATTGCAAGGACAGCACCCAGCAATGAGAGGTCTGCCCCTATGAACCCAACACATCCCACCAGGACCCACCTCCAACAGTGGGGATGACATTTCAATGTGAGATTTGGGTGGGCTCAAATATCCAAACTACATCATTGGGTAATTTATAATGAACAGAAGTTTATGTGGCTCGTGGGTCTGGATACTGGGAAATCCAAGATCAGGAGACCACATCTGGTGAGGGCCTCCTTGCTGTGTCATAACATGGCAGAGACAGCACATGGTGAAATAGGGAAAGAGGCTGAACTTATCTTTTTGAAAGAAACCTACTACCAAGTTAAGGGACTTAATCCAGTCATGAGGGCCCTGCCTCTTATTACCTCTAGTAGGTCCCACCTCTCAATACTGTGGCATTAGGGATAAAGTTGCCCCCACATGAACTTTGGAGAACACATCCAAGCCGTAGCACATACATCAGTAGAACAGACTAGAAAGCTCAGAAATAAACCCACAGAAATGTGGTCATTTGATTTTTGACACAGGTACATAAGACAATTCAGTAGAGAAAAGGTAGTCTTTTTAATAAACGGCACTGGAACATTTAAACATACATACGCAGGCCGGGCATGGTGGCTCATGCCTGTAATCCCAGCACTTTGGGAGGCCAAGGCGGGCAGATCACAAGGTCAGGAGTTTGAGACCAGCCTGGCCAACATGGTGAAACTCCATCGCTACTAAAAATATAAAACTTAGTTGGGCTTGGTAATCCTAGGTACTCCAGAGGCTGAGGCAGGAGAATCGTTTAAACCCAGGAGTCGGAGGTTGCGGTAAGCTGAGATCATGCTGCTGCCCTCCAGCCTGGGCGACAAGAGTGAAACTCCGTCTTGGAAAAAACAAAACAAAACACATACATATGCAAACAAACAAGAATATTGACTTATAGACTTATATTTCAATGTCAAGTAAAAATTATCTAGAAAATGGATTATAAGATTAAATAAACTTAAATTTCTACAACTTATAGATGAATACGTAGGAGAAAATCTTTGTGACCTTGATTAGGCAAAGAGTTATTTTTCTTTTTTACACGGAGTCTCGCTCTGTCGCCAGGCTGGAGTGCAGTGGCGTGATCTCAGCTCACTGCAAAATCTGCCTCCCAGGTTCAAGCTATTCCCCTGCCTCAGCGCCCTCGCCCCAGTAGCTGGGATTACAGGCACATGCCACCACACCCAGCTAATCTTTTTTTTAAGTAGAAACGGGGTTTCACCATGTTGGCCAGGATGGTCTCAAACTCCTGACCTCATGATCTGCCTACCTCGGCCCCCCAAAGTGCTGGGATTACAGGTGTGCCCGGCTGGCAAAGAGTTTTTAAATTTTCACAAACATCACAATTTATAAAAGAAAAAATTGATAATTTGAAACTTTTTGCTCTGTGAGAAGATACTGTGTAGAGAAAAAAAAGAGAATGAAGAGGCAAGCACCCACTGGTAGAAAATATTTGCTAATCACATTTTTGACAAAGCATTTACATAAAAAATTCTTAAACAAAACCACAAGGAAAAATCCAATTTTAAAATGGGCGAAAGTTCTGACCATACATTTCACTAAAACAGACGTATGGCTGGGGGCCAAGCACGGTGGCTCATGCCTGTAATCCCCGCACTTTGGGAGGCTGAGGCAGGCAGATCACCTGAGGCCAGGAGTTTGAGACCAGCCTGGCCAACATAGTGAAACAGTGTCTCTACTAAAAATACAAAAATTAGCATGGTGTGCTGGCATATGCCTACCGTACCAGCTATTGGGAAGGCTGAGGCAGGAGAATCACTTGAACCCAGGAGGCAGAGGTTGCAGTAAGCCGAGATGGCACCACTGCACTCCAGCCTGGGTGACAGAGGGAGAATCTGACTCAAAAAAAAAAAAAAAAAAAAAAGACATATGACTATATGACTGGCAATATAAGCATGTGAAAAGATGCACAACAACATTAGTTATTAGGGAAATGCAAATTAAAACCCCCATAAGATGTTATAAGACCGTCACACTCCTATTAGAATGGGAAAATAAAAGAAACAAACAAACAAAAACAAGGGAAAATGCTAAATGGGGTTGTGGATGTTGGCCAATGGAAACTCTCATTCATTGCTGGTAGGAATGCAAAATAAGTACAGGAACTTGGAAAACCAATTTTGCAGTTTCTTAAACATTTAAATATACACTTACCGTACAAACCATATACTTAGCATACAAACTTTTACATATATACCCAAGTGAAAACTTATATCAACACAAAAACTTCAACAGAAATGGAGTTTCTTTTGCACTTCGGTAACTTTATTGAAAGGTATATCCCTTTAGTACTAAAACATAACGGTAGTTGGTTAAGTTGCCTCTGCCAACTCAAAATTAACAATGATGTATTCAGAATATTGAAATTTGTCATCCTTTTGGGAAACTAAAAAGTTACCCATAAAACATGGTTTATAAAAGTTAAGAATAGATATATTGTGGTTCTTTGGTTTGTTTTTCATTGTGTATTGATCCATAATGTGACATCAAATTGTTTACTGCCATTCTGGATGGACTCAGGCTATACATTGCACTGAATAACTGTTTACAACACTTTTAACACTGTACTTCTTACATTCACTAACTGACATGGAGAATCGTAAACACTACCTCAGCAGCCTCATTCATAGTTATGAAGGTGTCTACTTGCTTTCCTTAAGACTTTGTTTTAGCACAGTAAGGGCATCAGTGGAAGTATATTCTCTTTTTATAAAACTGCCATCACTTCTAATTTAAAAACAGTCTTACGTAGGCCAGGCGTGGTGGCTCACGCCTGTAATCCAAGCACTTTGGAGGCCAAGGCGGGCGGATCACCTGAAGTCGGGAGTTCAAGACCAGCCTGACCAACATGGTGAAACCCCGTCTTAAAAAAAAAAAAAAAAAAAAAACAGTCTTAAGTTAAAAAACTTCTGGAGTGTTGAATCTAGCCTGAACTTACCTTAGTGTGGGAAAGCAAGTTTTCAAGGTGATAATTTATTTTGAGTTACTAATACAATAGAAACTTATTTTCTTGATTGGATTCAGTTTGAGGCAGTAGGTTCTGTATAAAAATTTTTATCGTAGATACAAACGTCACCCTGTTTTCTAGAAAAAAATATTAAAGATAACTTAATGAATATGCCAAACTTTCTAGGTCTGTATTTTTCTAACATAAAATGCCCTCAAATTTAAATGTAATTCCCATATAGCAATAAAGTCCACATCTCTGGATTATCTATTACTTGCATTATGGGATGTGTTTATACTGACTAGAATGTTAACCATTATTAAGCCTTAAAAGTGCATTTGTGAAATGTTGCTTTTGACGTAAAGCTCATAACTTAAAATTTAGTATTTACATTAAGTAGGAGTAGGATTAGAATAATGAGATTGATTGAAGCTGTGGGGGAGACTGATAGTTGATGGTATTAGTGTGGCTCCTCGGATACCATTTTCAATACCACCAAAATATATTGATCCAATATCTAAAGTTAGAGCAATGATAGAAATGAAGATTCACAGTTTAACCTTCTCAGGCTTGTCATTAGCGTTTCACATGTAGGCTTTTAGCTTTGATTTGAATGCTTCACAGACGAATTCAATCTTAACACAATTCCACTACAGCATAATATTAATTAGGCAGTTTTCTGAAGTCTGAGACCATCATGCTTATCTTGTGATGTTTTGAGGCTTCATAGCTTAAATTCATTGTAACATTATGTCAGCACTTTGGGAGGCCGAAGTGGGCGGATCACCTGAGGTTGGGAGTTCAAGACAACAGAAATGTTTATAGCATTTTTATTCATAGTTACTATAAGAACAGATAGCAATTCAGATGTCCTTCAACAGGTGAGTAGAAAAACAAACCATGGAACATCTATAAATGGAATACTACTCAACAATAAAAATGAATGACATTATACTGAGAGCCAGGTTGGCTGTAGAAACCCCCACCCAGGCGGTGCTGAAAGAAATGAGAGGAAGACACCCAGATAGAACAGTAAAGTGGGTCTATCCAGGGGGCCAGCAGCCTTCTGAACTGAGAGCCTCAGGGGCTGACAGAATTCCAAGCTGAAGGCTCCCAGTAGACTCTGACCCATGAGTTTTTCTCTCTGAACGGGTGATCATTATTAACAAACAGATATTCGGTATTTTCTCATAACACAAAATATGCCAAGTAGGCAGCTGGTGCCCGCTTACCACTGATCACAGACAAACTAAAAAGTATTCTCCATGAGGGAGCCATGGGGACAAGGCCAGGTATCTTAAAGAATTGTTTTAATCAGTGTATGATATTTATACATTTATTTATACATTGTCTTGCCACTTTGGAATGCCCCAGTAGTTTTCTACTTGGCTGGGGCAGGGGTTGAGGGAGGGGAAGGGCCGGCTAGGTTTTCCTTGCCATCATTCTTTTTAGCAAACAATGTATTCTATCATACACTCAGCATTCATCAATATTCATAAACTTAACATTTCTCAACAACTTAATGTTTCTCAACAATCTAATGCCTCTGCCGGGTGTGGTGGCTCATATCTGTGATTCCAGCACTTTGGGAGGCCAAAAATTAACTGAGCATGCCTGCACATGCCTGTAGTCCCAGATACTCCGGAGGCTGAGACACGATAATCACTTGAACCTGAGAGGTGGGGGTTGCAGTGAGCCAGGATTGTACCCCTGCACTCCAGCCTGGGTGACAGAACAAGGGTCTGTCTCAAACAAACAAAAAACGAAAAACAGACAGGAAAAGTAACGTTCACACCGCAATAGGAATATATCTTAAATGACTTTCGCTAAGTCAAAGAAGCCAGACCCTGAACCTGGATATCACTACAGTTTCTGACATTGTGATAAAGGTAAAATTATGGAACAGAGAACAGATCAGTGGATGCCAGAAGCTAGGGGAGAAAGGAAGAGCTGAGTAACAACAGATCACCCAGGGAATTTTCATGATAATGGAACTCTTGTGGATGGAACTGTTGTGATGGATGGTGCACTCCGCATTCATCAAACCCACAGAATTGAGCTGGCCCTGGTGGCTCACACTCACGGTCCCAAATACTCAGGAAGCTGATGTGGAAGGATGGCTTGACCCCAGGAGTTTGAAGCTGCAGTTAGCTATAATTGTGCCACTCTTTGCAGCCTGGGCAACAGAGCAAGACTCCATTTCTAAATAAAAAGCAAACCAAAAACCATCCATATAATTGTACATCACCAAGAGTGAACTTAATTAAAATGATCAAACAAGGTGTGGATGCAATGCCGACTGTGGCACTTGACTCTATTTCACAGACATATGTATCACATAGTCTAGAATGAGTGGGGGAAAGGGAGCTGAACTTTGTAAAAACAATGTTTTGAGTAGATGCTCTTAGACTGACAACAAAAAGAACTGTACATAAATACTGCAGGCTAGCTGGTAAATTCTCACAGGAGTTAGCAGTTTCAAAACCATATGTCTACTAGCATTTCAGCGTCTAAGTAATAAGTGAAAATAACAAGCAGTGGATGAGACAGCTAGAATAAACCCTGGGTAAGAGATATCAATGTGGGCGGGGCGCAGTGGCTCAAACCTGTAATCCCAGCACTTTGGGAGGCTGAGGCAGGCGGATCACGAGGTCAAGAGATCAAGACCATCCTGGTCAATATGGTGAAACTCCGTCTCTACTAAAATATAAAAATTAGCTGGGCGTGGTGGTGCGCGCCTGTAGTCCCAGCTACTCGGGAGGCTGAGGCAGGAGAATTGCTTGAACCTGGGAGGCGGAGGTTGCAGTGAGCCGAGATCTTGCCACTGCTCTCCAGCCTGGCGCCTGGAGACAGAGGAAGACTCTGTCTCAAAAAAAAAAAAAAAAAAAAAGATATCAATGTGATGTAAGATTAACTTCAATATATACAGAGATACAGAAACATAGTCTTAGTAATATGGACTGCATACAGGGATTAGTAAACACATTTACCTCTTAGGTCTGTCTGCTGAGAGTGGCTACAAACACACCCTCATAGCAATGAACACACCTAGAGCTCAGATTTTGAATCTCTCTGATAAAATGTACCTGGGCTCCTTGAAAATACGGCTGATGGGGCCGGGCATGGTGGCTCATGCCTGTAATCCCAGCACTTTGGGAGGCTGAGGTGGGTGGATCACGAGGTCAGGAGTTCGAGACCAGTCTGGCCAACATAATGAAACCCCATCTCCACTAAGAATACAAAAAATTAGCTGGGCATGGTGGCGCATGCCTGTAATCCCAGCTGCTTGGGAGGCTGAGGCAGGAGAATCACATGAACCCAGGAGGCGGAGGTTGCAGCGAACTGAGATTGCGAGCCATTGCACTTCAGCTTGGGGAAAGAATGTGAGACTCTGTCTCAAAAAAAAAAAAAAAATACGGCTGACTAGGCCAGGGGCAGTGGTTAACACCTGTAATCCCAGCACTTTGTGAGGCCGAGGTGGGTGGATCACTTGAGGTCAGGAGTTCGAGACCAGCCTGGCCAACAATAGAGAAACCCCGTCTCTACTAAAAGTACAAAATTAGGCCAGGCTCGGTGGCTCATGCCTGTAATCCCAGAACTTTGCAAGGCCGAGGGGGCAGATCACGAGCTCAGGAGTTTGAGACCAGCCTGATCAACATGGTGAAACCCCGTCTCTACTAAAACAATACAAAAATTAGCTGGGTGTGGTGGCGCACGCCTGTAATCCCAGCTACTCAGGAGGCTGAGACAGGAGAATTGCCTGAACCTGGGAGGTGTAAGCTTGCAGTGAGGTGAGATTTTGCCACTGCATTCCAGCCTGGGCGACACAGTGAGACTCCATCTCAAAAAAAATAATAATAAAAAAATAAAAATAATAAATTAAAATATACAAAATTAGCCGGGCATGGTGGCATGCACCAGTAATCCCAGCTACTTGGGAGGCTGAGACAGAAGAATTGCTTGAACCCAGGAGGTGGAGGTTGCAGTGAGCCAAGATCGTGCCACTGCACTCCAGCCTGGGGGAGAGCAAGACTGTGTCTCAAATAAATAAACAAACAACAAGAACAAAAAAATACAAAATTAGCTGGGTGTGGTGGCATGCACCAGTAATCCCAGCTACTCAGGACGCTGATGCAGAAGAATCCCTTGAAACTGGGAGGTAGAGGTTGCGGTGAGCCGAGATGGCACCATTGCATTCCAGCCTGGACAACAAGAGTGAAACTCCATCTCAAAAAAAAAAAAAAACCAACAAAAAAATAACAGAGTGGTCACAGTGGCTCACGCCTGTAATCCCAGCACTTTGGGAGGCCGAGGCAGGCAGATCATGAAATCAAGAGATCAAGATCATCCTGGCCAACAAGGTGAAACCACGTCTCTACTAAAAATACAAAAATTAGCTGGGCGTGGTGGTGTGTGCCTGTAGTACCAGCTACTCAGGAGGCTGAGGCAGGAGAATCGCTTGAACCCGGGAGGCAAAGGTTGCAGTGAGTTGAGATCGCACCACTGCACTCCAGCCTGGATGACAGAGTGAGACTCTTCTCAAACAAAACAAAACAACAAAAACAAAAAAGAAAGTAAGGAAGTGTT
The DNA here is from genome assembly GCA_036589455.1 of Ateles fusciceps. NCBI lineage: Eukaryota > Metazoa > Chordata > Mammalia > Primates > Atelidae > Ateles > Ateles fusciceps. The sequence continues at coordinate 112,086 of JAZHEH010001988.1, read as the reverse complement.
TTTTAAAAATGATAAGGATATGCTAAAAGTATCCAAAAGCTAATCTATAATAGCTTTCTATGCCACCAGGAACAATTTGAGCGATGTAATAATATAATACTGGATGAAATGAAAAGCGTGAAGAAAAAGTAGCTGACCTAATTAAAAGACCAACGACATGAATGAGTTTTAACCGAATTTTGGTAAATAAAAGAAGCCAAATCCATAAGTTATATATTATATAATTCCATTTATTTGACATTATGAGAAAGGTAAATTTATAAACAGAGAAGAGATTAATGGGTGCCAGGGGTTGGGGTGAAAAGGAGGGTTATGTGACAATAGATAAGAGCAAAATAAATATCCATAAGTCCATACTGATGTAAATAAATAAATAAATGTGGGAAATGAAAATTCTCCCTTACCGAAGAATTCTAACTAATAAATACATAAGTTCTAACTAATAAATACAGAAGTAACAAGTGAAAGAGGTATGAAATGAAAATATCTTGGGCCCCCAAAATCACTAAGCTAAAGGGAAGATTCAAGCTGGGAACTGCTTAGGACAAATCTGCCTCCCATTCTATTCAAAGTCATCCCTCTGCTGGGATAGATGCATATCAGATTCCCCCCTTTGGAAAGGCTAATCAGAATCTTAAAAGAATTCAACCATTTGTTTTTCACCTACTTTGACCTGAAAGCACCCTCTCTGCTTCCAGTTGTCCCACTTTTGCCACCTTTTTAGATACAACCAATGTTCATTTTACAATATTGATTGATGTCTCATGTCTCCCTAAAATGTTTAAAAACAAGCTATGCTCTGACCATCTTGGGCATGTCAGGACCTTCTGAGGCTGTGTCACGGGTGCGCATCCTCAACCTTGACAAAACAACTTTCTAAATTAACTGAGACCTGTCTCAAGTTTTTGGGCTTCGCATAGGAAATCACCATTTGGAACACCACAGTAATAATGGCTGCTACCAGGATCCACCAATGATATCTAAAATTAGTGGAAAAACAGAAACAGAGTATTTGCAGGTATTTGCATAGTCTCAAAGAAACTCTTCCTGAATTTACCAATCAGTGTGGTAATTAAAAAATATAACCACAGCCTCCCTCTTGCTGTTGCCCTGAGGTGAACTAAAGCCAGCAGTCCCACATCATGTTGAAGACCGGCTTGGCCACCAGGGCCCTCAGGAAGCTCGAGGCCCAAGTGTGGTCGGGACCATCATACCAGCAGGCCAGGCCATGCCGGGGCCCCCACTAAGCTCAGTGCGGGGTCAGCAAGGCACTTCCATCAACCAGTTTTGCAAGGAGTTCAATGGACAAAGGACATCAAGGAAAGCATTCCTCCACCTACCAAGATTTTTGTAAAGCCTGATGGGACATTTGACATCAAGATTCCTACTTCCTGAAGGCAGCAGCTGGGACAGAAAAGGGGGCCTGGCAGACAGGGAAGAGGTGGCAGGCCTGGTGACCTTCAAGCATGTGTACGAGATTGCCCGCATCAAAGCTCAGGATGAGGCATTTGCCCTGCAGGACGTACCCCTGCCCTCTGTTGTCCGGTCCATCATCAGGTCTGCCCATTCCCTGGGCATTCGTGTGGTGAAGGACCTCAGTTCAGAAGACTTTGCAGCTTTCCAGAAGGAATGAGCCATCTTCCTGGCTGCTCAGAAGGAGGCAGATTTCACCACCCAGGAAGAAGCTGCCAAGAAGTGATGCTTGTCCCCCAACTTCCAGATTTCAAAGGAAACAGTTGGGAAGGGGGCCAGATGCAAAGGCTGTGCCCAAGGGGAGGAAGGGAGGTTACACCAATATGATTGTTTTCATGACTTTGAATGATATGTCTTTGTACATCCAGCTGTATTAAGGCATCAGGCCTGAATAAACATTCTTTCTCACCGCCCCGACCCTCTGCCAAATATAACCACAAATTAAAAATGGAGCTTATTTTCTTTCCCCTTGGGTATGGGCTGGACTTACGGACCCACTTCTATGTATACACTGGAAAGGGAAAAATAGAGAGAAACCTGTCAGTCACCACCTTGACCAAGTGTTAAAAGACAAATTTTAGAAAATTAAGTTTGGCAGACTTCATTTCAGCAAAGAAAGATTCCTGAATCAGACAACACTCAGAACCAGAGAGGTTCAGAGAACTCTATAAAGTGGGCAGGGAATATTTATAGATAGAAAACAGAAGTGCTCTACAGAAACAGCTTAACTCGTTATAGCTCAACTTTGGCCTTATTTGGAAATGGTCTGATTAGTTGCCAGACTGTAACTGGCTGAGGCTCAGCTTCTGTAACTGGCTGACTCAGCTATTTGCTATACTCCTAAGTTAGGCTTTGTTTGTTTACAAACCAAGGTAAGTTGTAGTTCTTTACATAGGCACTAAAGGTAGGGAGGCAGCCTGAGGACAAATTTAAGTTAATTTAATACATATGATCGTGGTCAATCAACCAGTAAAAAAATCATGTTGATGTCATGCCACCTGATATCACACTATGGGAAAGCCACAATCTGTTTGAGGTGTGCTTCCTAAAAATTCACAACCTCAGTCTCATCAGGAGAATGTTATTGCCTTACTGGGTTCTTCTTGCCTGCTGGCCAGAAGTTAACTATAGGCTGAGCGTGGTGGCTCGTACCTGTGGACTGTCAAGAGGGCATGTTTTCATCTCCGTATCAAGGTCACGAAAGACAAGCTAAGACCAAGACATGATAAGTAAATGTACTTGATATCCTGGATTGGATGCTAGAACAGGAAAAGGGCATTAGTGGAACAACTGCTGAAATCTGAATAAACTCTGCAGTTTAGTTAATAGTATTTGTACCTATGGTATTTTCTTAGTTTTGGTAATATACCATGGTTATGCAAAATACTAACCTAGTAGAATCTGGGTGAAAGGCATGTGGGAACTATCTTTGCAACTCTTCTGTAAATCTGAAATTATGAGCAAATGAAAAGTTTAAAAAATGGACAATGACCAGAGTTCATGATTTTTTAACGAAAAGTTTTAACACACCCATACTGTGCTGAAAATGCCAGATGTGCACATAAAAGAACGTATGTGTAGTTCTGGGTAAAGTATGGTTGGTTTGGGAGATGAGAGCCTGTTTTCTTCTTTAAATGTTACTCAAACGCTTTTTTTTTTTTGAGACGGAGAGTCTTCCTGTGTGGCCAGGCTGTAGTGCAGCAGCGCGGTCTCCGCTCACCGCAACCTCCACCTCCCAGGTTCAAGTGATTCTCCTGCCTCAGCCTCCAGAGTAGCTGGGATTACAGACGTGGGCCACCATGCCCAGCTAATTTTTGTATTTTTAGTAGAAACAGGGTTTCACCATGTTGGCCAGGATGGTCTCCATCTCTTGACTTTATGTAATCTGTCCGCCTCAGCCTCCCAAAGTCCTCGGATTACAGGCGAGAGCCACCGTGCACGGTTTTTAAAAACCATATAAACAATTTTATGTTTGGCTCTTTAATTATTAGCTTGTGTTTTTCCTTATTCCAGAGAATAACTATGCTGGTCAGAGATGTTAGTTTTCTCTCCTAGTCTTTCAGTTAAATGTTAACATGCATGTTCATGAATGAATTAAAGCACATCTTTCCTTCTCTTGGCGTGTCTAAAAGGCACATTGGTTTGATCCACCACCTCTGCAGAACTGCTGGAATCCTGGTTCCAGGCAGGAGTGGGTAACTGGGACAGTAATCTCCCAACCCATTAAACAAAGCTGTTTTGTAGGAGAGCCTTGTTTATGATGAACAGCGTGACATATATAATGGGGAATCTTGAGAAATATACTGAACAATTTATGTGTCAGACACCGGTTTAAGTGCTTTTACAACGTAAAGCGCCTTTAATTCTCATAAAACTCCCGCTAACTAGCTAGGCACGATAATTAGCTTCATTTTACAACTGAGAGGTGCGGCCAAAACAGGTAGGCATCGTCCCGACGCTTCGCTTACTAGAGGTAGCACTCTTCCAAGCCCCGCAGCCAGTAGCCCAACTCCTGCGCTCTGCCGCCGCGCCACTCCCTCTGCGCATGTGCATCCCCCGCCTCCAACCCCCGACCCCGCCGCCCCGCGCGTCCTTCCCCGGTCTCCAGTCCCTTGTGAGAAACAAATCCCTCGCCTCTGGGTCCACGCGGCAAGGAAGCGGCCGGTGAGCCCCGGAAGACTGGGCGAGGGCTAGGGTGTCCCCGCGCTGCCCGGAAGGCGGGGCGGGCGGTGGCGAGAATTCGGCGGTAGGTAGGGACCCCAAAGCCTGCAGTGTCTGCGGAGTTGAAGGGACGGCGGGGCGAGGGCGTCTCTGTACGAAGGGTCCAGATCCGGCATGAGAACGCGACTGCCCGGGCTCGCGGGGTCCATACGTATCCAGTCCCTGCGCCTGGCGCGTAAGCACAGTCGTGTGGCCGCGGGTGGGGAGGGAACGGACTGCGGCGGGAGGAGACAGCGCGCGCGTGCGTAGCGTGTGTGGCGTTTGCCGTGGGCGTGCGCATGACGTTGTGGCGTGTGCGTGTGCGCTTTTTGTGCGCTGGGCCGGCGGGGAGGGGGCGGGGCTGCGGGGAGAGTGGCTGCGCCAGGTCCGCGACAAATGAATTAGTCAGACACAGTTACCCACGGGAGACTCGTTTTTCCTCTCTGTAAATTACGGATATCAGGAATACTTGCCGCCTCAGGTTGTTTTGAGCACTTGCATTGTTTAGGTGCTGTATTTGCCGGGTGTGCGTTCCCTGGGAAAGTCCGGGGGAGAGGGCGCCTGCACCGGCCCCAGGGCCTCGCTGCCCGTGGAGTGCAGGAGCAAAGGGGCTGGCCTAGCTGCCCACCAGAGCCCCTTTGGCTCTGATCGTCCCCGTATCCCAAGTTATTATTTACACGTTGCGCGTTCGTTTATGTATTATGTATAATCATGGCGCAGTATCCTGAAGCCGTCGGAGTCTGTGTGTCGGTGGAAGGTCTGGGACAAGTTTAAGAAGAGAGGTGAGCCGGAGCTGAGGGGTGGGCGCGTGCACGACTGATAGGAGTGTCACCTCTGGAGAGTCTGAGGGCAGGGATGGGTGAAAGGCTCACGGCCACAGCAAAGGAAATGCTGTCATCACCCCTCTGCGAACACCCGGGATGTCCTGATGAGCTGCTGAGCTTCCTCCTCTCGCAGGATGGTGGTGCAGGCAGGTCCTATCTGGGTTATCTGTTTTGACCTTATTTGAAAGATGGAAAAACAAAATTGAATTTGAGGAGGTGACTAGTTCAGATCTTGTCATCTGTTAGAGGCACAACCGAGGTTAGAAGTCAAGTCTGCAGTTTCCCGGGCCACTGCTGCCCATTTTGTGACCTCTATATCACAGTTTCTCATTAAAAGATCCTTTTGAGGAATTGTTAACAAGTTAGAACAAACATTTTTTAAAAGTTTATCTTGCCTTAAACACTCTGTCCCTTTTTTAGAGTTTTTTTTTTTTTTTTTTTTTTTTTTTTTTTGCATTATCCGACCTCAGGGGATTAATGGTGTTAACAGGTAAATAGATAAACAATGTGGCCTGAGGTTTTTTTCCCTACAAGGAATTTTGACAAATTGATAGTGTTTCTTCCTTTAGATTACTGTTACTTGTTAAACTCATCTTTTCATGTTTTTAATTTTTCTGTGTCACAGAACCTAAATTGGTAATAAATCAATAAGAAATGTTTACATTCACTCAATGAAAAGTGTCATGTCTGAGCTCAGCATATATCGGAGCCACACATGGACACGTAAGTATCTTGTGTGTGGAGCTGTATAGGCAGGTGAATCTTCGAACTGCAAGGCCGGCCAAGGCTCTCCTGACATTTCTTCCTTTCTTCTCCTTCAGCTCTCCCTCCTCCACTAAGAGCAGAAAATGAACAAATTCCAGGTGAGATTTTTGTTTCTTTATTCCCAGTTTGTTTAAAAATGGATTTTCTGAAGTTTATAAGGATTTATGTTTTGAAAATGGAGAAACAGGCAAAAATTGACATTAAGGGAAATGAAACTAGAGTGGCAAATCCAAAGTAGTGCAGCTGGCAAATTAGATGCAGGATTTTTTTTGAGACAGAGTCTCTCTCTGTTGCCAGGCTGGAGTGCAGTGGCGCCATCTCTGCTCACTGCAACCTCTGCCTCCCAGGTTCAAGTGATTCCTCTTGCCTCAGCCTCCCGAATAGCTGGGACTACAGACACATGCCACCACACCTAACTGATTTTTGTATTTTTAGTACAGACGGGGTTTCACCATGTTGGCCAGGCTGCTCTAGATCTCCTGACCTAGTGATCAGCCTGTCTCCGCCTCCCAAAGTGCTGGGATTACACGGTGAAGCATTGCGCCTGGCCAGATGCAGGATTTTTAATTTTACAGAATTATCCAAGTTATTGTGATGTTATTTCTGATTGATCTCATGACAATTCTGAAATAAATGCAATAAATTGTCTATAAATATTTCTTCGTAGAAACAAAGAACACAGTTCCAAAGCAGAACTCAGTGCATATGCTTTTCAGGAGATGGAACGCTGAGGTTTGAGTAGCCACCTTTCTGATGGTCCTCCTTGATTCAAGAATAAAACCCTGACGATGTGGAGGAATGGAGGGGCTACATGTCCTCAAAATAGTTTTCTCTAAGTGTTTGTGTCAGCTTGTTCTTATTTCTAGGTTGAATCACTTGACAGTTCTGACTCATTTTCTGGTTTCTCATCTGTGTTTCAGTCTGATGAATGCAACCTTGCCCCTCGCCTAAACTCACCTGAATCACTTCTGGCAAAGGCCACCAAATCATAGTCAAGGCCAGTGGATGTTTTTGCCTTTGTGTTACTCGCCTGGTCCGCTGCATATATTGTGAACCATGGCATTAGTTTGGAGAGTCTCCTCTGTTGGTGTCTATAATGCCATCCTCTGAACTATCCTTTCCTAACTTTGATTGCCTCCCTAGTCCTCATGAAGGCATCTTTTCTTTTTGCTCCAGGCATTCCTTATCCATGGGTTTCCATCCTTAGCCTATGGCTCTTCTTGGTCTGTTTTTCCTGACTGGTTTCATGTTTTTTTTCTCCTTAATTAAGTACTTTTGAATTAATAATATATTTACATGTTTTAAAAAAGTAAGTGACACAAAAGATGTACGTAAATAGTCACACTCCCTTTGTCTGTTCATGCAGTTTCTCTAGATAGGGTGACATTTATTTATCATCCAAACTGAGACATTTTCACTGAGAGTGAAAGAGATTCTATAAATAATGATGCCGGGACAACTGGCCTATATTGGGACAGTCCCAGACATACTGGAATGTATGGTCATTCTATCATAGATGTTTATTTTTTTTCTAGTTTCTCATATACTTTGCCAGTGTTTCTTTATCCAGTTTAAAGAAAATATATATGTATATTGTTATTTTCTTTCTCCCTTTACTTAAAAAGGAATCTGTTTTCTCTAGGGCTTATCAAACTTAGATGCAATTGTGTATCCCTGGCATCTTGTTAACATGTAGATTCTGATTTAGTTGACATGGATGGGGTCCTTATTCTGAAATTCTGATAAACCTCCAGCTTAAGCTGATTCTGATGTTCGACATACACACTATTTTCCATTATTCCTTTTTCACTTAACAGCATGTTCCAGATATTTCTATGACAGAACATGAATGGCATTTTCTCTCTATGTCACAATTGCATAGTAATTCAAGTGCAGGTGTCTATAGTTTATTAAAGTACTTCCAACCGTTTGCTGTGACAAACCATGTTGTAATGAATAACCTTGTACATTTATAATTTTGTGTGTATGCGTTTATATGTTAGATGCATTCCCACAACTTGATCAGCTTAGTGAGAATGCCTGTCCTAGAGATAGTATTATTCTGTTTGTCCATTGGCAATGCATAGGAATGCCTATTTCTTCACAGCTTCTCCCATAGAATATGTGGTTCAACTTTTGGATTTTGGACAATAGATAGGTAAAAAGTGGTATTTCATATAGTTTGCATCTGCGATTTTCTTCACTGAGTGAGGTTGAATACCTTCTCATGTGTCTAAGGGTGTCTTGTATTTATTTTTCTGTGAACTTAACTTTTTTTTTTTTTTTTTTTTTTTGAGACAGAGTCTTGCTCTGTCATCAGGCGCCAGGCTGGAGTACAGTGGCGCAATGTCGGCTCACTGCAACCTCCGCCTCCTGGGTTCAAGCAATTCTCCTGCCTCAGCCTCCCGAGTAACTGGGACCACAGGTGTGTGCCACCATGCCCAGCTAATTTTTGTATTTTTTAGTGGAGATGGGGTTTCACCATGTTGGCCAGGATGGTCTCAATCTCTTGACCTCGTCATCTGCCCGCCTCAGCCTCCCAAAGTGCTGGCATTACAGGCGTGAGCCACCGTGCCCGGCCAGGAACTTAATTGTTACATCTTTTGCTTATTTTTTCCTTGGGTTTTCTGGTCTTTTCCTCCCCCCCAGTGTCTTTTACTCCTTTGTATTATGTGAGTTGTAAGCCATTATTTTTTGGTATATCATTTGTCTTTTGATAATTGTTCATGGTATTTTTCCCTATGCAGAAATATTGGGTTATTTTTGTTGTCTAGTTTATTAATCTTTATGGTTTTGGACTGACTTATAGCATTTGGAGGCATAGTTAGAAAGTCCTTCCCGTTTCATGGGTTTCTATATGAAATATATATATTACATCTATAAATATATATAATACATAAATATTACATATATTTTTTGAGATAGGGTCTCACTCTGTTGCCCAGGCTGGAGTGCAGTGGCGTGATCTTGGCTCACTGCCACCCTTGCCTCCCGGGTTCAAGCAGTTCTGCTTCAGCCTCCTGAGTAGCTGGGATTATAGGCACGCTCCACCACGCCCAGCTAATTTTTCTATTTTTAGTAGAGATGGGGTTTCACCATGTTGGTCAGGCTGGTCTTGAACTCCTGACCTCATGATCCTCATGCCTCAGCCTCCCAGAGTACTGGGATTACAGCGTGAGCCACTGTGCCCAGCCTCCTGTTGCCCTTTTTATAGTCACACCTACCTCCACCCTGGCCCTGTCATTCCCCAACCCCAGCCAACCCCTACAGCTTCCTCCCTAAACACCAGCAATCTACTAATCTGTTTCTGTCCTTTCAAGAATGCTATAGAAAAGCATCATACAACATTAACCTTTTGGGATTAGCTTTTTCACTCAGTACAATTCCCTGGTGATTCATCCCGGTGTATGTGTGTCAATAGTTCATTCCTATTTGTTATTAAGTAGTAGTCCATGGTTATGGACAGAGTTTCTCTCTTGTTGCCCAGGCTGGAGTGCAGTGGCATGATCTCCTCTCATCGCAACCTCCACCTCCTGGGTTCAAGTGATTCTTCTGCCTCAGCCTCCTGAGTAGCTGAGATTACAGGCATGTGCCACTACCCCTGGCTAATTTCGTATTTTTAGTAGAGATGTGGTTTCTCCATGTTGGTCAGGCTGGTCTTGAACTCCCGACCTCAGGTGACCTGCCTGCCTCGGCCTCCTAAAGTGCTGGGATAGCAGGCGTGAGCCACCGCGCCAGGCCAGATATACCACAGTTTAACCATTCACCTGTTGAAGGACATCTGGGTTAATTTCCAATTTTGAGCTATGAAAAAGAAAACTGCTGTTGAACATGCCAATTTATATTTCCACTAGCCACTGCATGCACGATCCAGTTTATTCTTGCCATCACTTGGTGTTAGCACTTAGCACTGTTTTTTTTTCGTCATTCTGATGGGTATATAGTGATATTTGTTTTTTTGTTTTTTGAGATAGAGTCTTGCTCTGTTACCAGGCTGGAGTGCAGTGGCGCTATCTCGGCACACTGCAACCTTCGCGTCCTGGGTTCTAGCGATTCTCCTGTCTCAGCCTCCTGAGTAGCTGAGACTACAGGTGTGCACTACCATGCCCAGCTAATTTTTGTATTTTTAATAGAGATGGTGTTTCACCACGTTGGCCAGGATGGTTTTGATCTCTTGAGCTCGTGATATGCCCGCCTTGGCCTCCCAGAGTGCTGGGATTACAGGTGTGAGCCACTGCACCTGGCCTATAGTGATTCTTTGTGTTGTTAATTTGCACAACAGTCTTTTCACGGGTGCATTTTCTGCTGCTATATTATCTTCGTTGAAATAGTTCTTCGTGCCTTTGAACTGTAGGGGAAGAATAGTAATTTTGTTTGAACCTCCATAGGTTCTTAGTTGGAATGAACCCCTGTAACAAGAGATAGATTAAGAAGAGAAAAACAAATTTATTAAGAAGTCTGTTTCATCTATACATGGGGGACACCCAGAGAATGAGTAGTTCACAAAGAGGTGGCTTTGAATTTCATCTTATATAGCATGTTCATCAAAGGAAGGAAATTTTTAGAGAAGTGTTAAGACGAAGGAAAGGAAATTGGAATCTGTATGGGTGGCAACTTGGGGGAAAGCAAATAAATGTCAGATACAGGCTAGTTTGTGAAGCTGGTTAATGTAGATTCTCTGGTACCATCTCCAGGACCATCAGGTCTCAAGTTGTCTTCAGTTGTTAACCTTTGTTCTCCTTGACAGAAGGGGAGGCAGGTTACCTTTTGTCTTTGTAAATGTATGGTCTGCTTTTAGGCAAATAGAGAGAGGATAGAGAGCTTTCTTGTGTCTGTCTCTTACTTGCCTTCAGCTCAACAGTGCTTTCTTAGCCATTGCTTATAGTGTTAACTTATTTCAGCTTGCTTATTGGCGAACTTTAATGTCTTGCCGTGTAGCTGCTCATAAGGTATTTTAGCTTTAGCTATAATCAGACATGAAAATGTGGTTTACACATTCTTGTATTGTATGTATTTTGGAGTGGCATATTTCTGGTCTTCCACATTACTGTTTTCTAATTGGATTGTTTTTAATGTATTGAGTTTTAATAGTGTTTTAAATTTTCTCGATAGTAATCCTTTGTCAGATATGTGGTTTGCAAATATTTTCTCCATGTATGTAGCTTATCTTTTCATCTTTCCAGGGTGTTTCACAGAGCAAAAGTTTTTCACTTTGGTAAGGTCCAGTTTGTCAGTATTTTGCTATGGCTGATGCTTTTGTTATCAAATCTTAAGAATTCTTGCTTAGCCCTATCGGTCCCAAAGATTTTCTCTTACTTTTTTCTGTAAATTATATAGTATTATATGTTATGTTTAAGTACTTCATCTATTTAGAGTTAATTTTTGTATAAGGTATGAGGTTTACATTGAGGCTCAGTGTTTGCCTATGGATGTACAATTGCTTGCAGTGCCATTTGTTAAAAATTTTTTTCAACAGATTTGTGAAAATTCTATTGGACTGCTTTTGTACCTTTGTCAGAAATCACTTAAGTATATTTGTGTGGTCCTATTTCTGGGTTATCTTCTGTGTCCTGTTGGTGTATTATCTATACCTCTGCTGTCCTGATGACTGTGATCATGTAGTAAGCCTTAATATTGAACACAGTGATTCCTTTCTTCCAGAAGAATAAACTATGAAGTTTATTCTTCTTTATAGTTGCTTTAGCTATTCTTTTTCTTTTTTGGAGATGGAGTCTCACTCTGATCTCAGCTCACTGCAATCTCCACTTCCCGGGTTCATGTGATTCCCCTGCCTCAGCTTCCCAAGGGGCTGGGACTGTAGGCGTGTATCACCATGCCCAGCTAATTTTTGTATTTTAGTAGAGATGGGGTTTCACCATTTTGGCCAGGATGGTTCAATCTTCTGACCTTGTGATCTGCCCACCTCAGCCTCCCAAAGTGCTGAGATTATAGGCAGGAGCCCCTGCTCCCGGCTTTAGCTATTCTTAGGAGCCATGCCTTATTATATAAGTTTTAGAATAAGTTTGTCTGCTTATAAATATCCTTGTTGGGATTTTGATAGGAATTTCATCAAGATACTTACTTTAAGGGTAAGATATTTTTTGATTGACTCTGCTGTTTTTTATAGCAGATATCTTTCCTTTCCCTGAATTTAGCGTTTTTTTGTATCTTTCTTAATCTAGGCATTCATTCATTTAGCAACTATTTATGGCTGTTCTCTCTTACTAAATCTTGTTGAATTGCAAACTCTGTTCAAAGAGAGTTGTTATCATTTAAATTGCTCACTTGTAATGTGATGGCTATTTAGTATACAAGGAGTTTTAGGCTCTCCTAGCTGGACATTTAGGGTAGAAGAAAAAACCAGCCTGAAGTGCTTTCTTAGCCATTGCTTATAGTGTTAACTTATTTCAGCTTGCTTATTGGCGAACTTTAATGTCTTGCCGTGTAGCTGCTCATAAGGTATTTTAGCTTTAGCTATAATCAGACATGAAAATGTGGTTTACACATTCTTGAATCCTTTAAAACGCACATAGACCCACATGACTTGTGTTCTGAGCTACGTAAGAATGTTTCTTTTACAGTTTTTAAATCTGTTTAAACTCCCACAGTCATCTGCTAGCTTTTACAGAAGCCAGTTTATCCTGGTGTCTTACAATTGTTCACCACTGTTACCTGCACGCCATAGGTTCCACTTTTAGAATTTCTTTAAAAAAAAAAGGATGTTATTTTTTTGTTGTTTTGATGGAGTGTAAGGGTGGTCTACTTCCTAGGGCTTGGCCTGTCTCAGTATCTTTGGGCTTCTTTCATGAATGAGACTTCTCCTATAGAAGATCTGTCTAGACATCATGGCTCTTCCTCTGTTGTCTCATTTGGTGCTCCAGATGCAAAGGCAGATTCTGACATTTGTAGTGATTTGCAATCCTTGGGCCATTGTTTTTGGTTTTGTTTCCGTGTATTGGTATTTTGAAGTATTTCTGCTGCTCAGAGATATTTTGATATATATGTAGTTATATTGTTATTATTCTTTTTTGGTTACTGTTATTATTACTGTTTTTTAAAGCCCTTTTTTCCCTCTGGAATTTCTTCTGGAATGATATTACATTTCCACAATCTATCATCTATGTTTCTAAACTTTTTTTTTTTTTTTTCTGAGACGGAGTTTCGCTCTTGTTGCCCAGGCTGGAGTGCAATGGTGCGATCTCAGTTCACTGCAACCTCTGCCTTCCGGGTTCAAGCAGTTCTCCTGCTTCAGCCTCCCGAGTAGCTGGGATTACAGGCATGTGCCACCATGCCCAGCTAATTTTGTATTTTTAGTAGAGACGGGGTTTCTCCGTGTTGGTCAGGCTGAATTCCTGACCTCAGGTGATCTGCCCGCCTCGGCCTCCCAAAGTGCTGGGATGACAGGCATGAGCCCTGCTCCTGGCCCGTTTCTGAACTTTTTCAATTTTTACTTTTTCTAGAGACAGGGTCTTGTTCTGTTGTCTAGGCTAGAGTACAGTGGCATGATCATACTTCACTGAAGCCTCAAACTCTGGACTCAAGTGATTCTCCTGCCTTAGCCTCCCGAGTAACTAGGACCACCGGTGTATATCACTGTGCCCGACTAATTTTAAAAACTTTTTTGTAGAGACGAGGTCTTGCTATGTTGCTCAGGCAGGTTTCAAACTCCTGGCCTCAAGTGCTCTCCTGTTTTTGGTTTCCCAAAGAGCTGGGATTACAGGCATGAGCCACTGTGCCTAGCCCTGAACTTCTTTATATTTATTTTTATTTCTCTTTTGTATTATCTTCCATGTTCATTGTATTTCTAAAACTTCTTTGAAGATCCTTTGAAATTTAAAAAAAATTTTCACAATTTGTGAAAATTGTACAGTTCTACCATGTTTTAAATTTTTTTTTTCTTTAGAGACAGGATCTCACTCTACCCAGGCTGGAATACAGTGGTGTAGCAGTCAGTCATAGCTCACTGCAGCCTCAAATTCCTGGACTCAGGTGATCCTCCTGCCTTAGCCTCCCAAAGTGCTGGGATTATAGGTGTGAGCCACCATGTCTGGCCTGTTTTTAATTTCTTACTACTTTTTCTTTCTCTCTGAGGGCTTCTTATTATGGCAGTGTGTTCTTGGTTTATGGAAGGAATAATTTTAAAAATATGTTTGATGATATTAGAATTAATTTTCATTTCTATTTCTTATATTGATTTGGTTTCTTTGCATTCATTTCTAGTCATCTTGGTGAGTATTCTTTATGCTGTTGCTTTTCCTCAAATATCTGGTGAATCTTTATTTTCCATTCATACTTAAAAGTGAAGAACTAGTTTGATCAGCACAGGTAGGTAATGTGAATTCACTCAGCTGTTGAGAAATCTGTCCTCTGTTACTGTCTCCCACAATGGAAAGGCTGATTCAAGGATTGTCAGTGAATTGGTAAGGAAACATAATAGGTAAGAAATGTAGCAGGTTTCCTGACAGAACCCAGAACATCTCTAAGCTCATGGTTGTGCCTGAAATAGACTTGATGCCTCTGACTTCTATTTGATCTTACCATTCTGTATCTTTCAGAAATTACTCAAAATGTTTTTTCAGCTGAGGAGCTCCTTCCCAGGAGTATTCCTTTTTTTGGGAGATGGAGTCTCACCCAGGTTAGAGTACAGTGGTGTGATCTTGGCTCACTGCAACCTATGCCTCCTGAGTTCAAGCAATTCTCCTGCCTCAACCTCCTGAGTAGCTGGGATTACAGGTGCCGGTCACCACAAACAGCTAATGTTTGTATTTTTAGCAGAGATGGGGTTGCCCATGTTGTCCAGGCTGGTCTTGAACTCCTGAGGTCAGGTGATCTGCCCATCTCAGACTCCCAAAGTGCTCAGATTACAAGCCTGAGCTGAATGTAGTGCAGTGGCGTGATCTCGACTCACTGCAACCTCTGCCTCCTGGGTTCAAGCAATTCTCCTGCCTCAGCCTCCCAAGTAGCTGGGACTGCAGGTGTGTGCCACCATGCTCAGCTAATTTTTTTTTTGTATTTTAGTAGAGATGGGTTTTACCATGTTGGCTAGGCTGGTCTCAAACTCCTGACCTCACGTGATCCACCCGCCTCGGCCTCCCAGATTTATGGGATTACAGGCCTGAGCCACCGCACCCTGCCTCTTTTATGTTTCTTCACTGATATTTTTGGAGTTAGGATAGATAAATATGTATTTCAGACTAGAAATACCCATTCTTCTTTTATCTTTTTATATTGGAAAATTGTAAACTTACACAAAAGTGAGAAGACAGTATATTAAGCCCCATTTATCTACCCATTCTCAGCTTTACCAGTTACTAGCTCAGACCTACTCCTATCTCATTTTTACTTTCACCCATTCCTGCTGAGATTATTTTGAATTAAATTCAAGATAAATTTTTTTGGTAAACATATCAATAAGTATCTCTGAAAGTTGAGGCTTTTTTTCCCTTAACTTTTAATGTGAAAATTTTCAAACAAAATAAGCACTTGTGTAATTTTTACCTAGATTCAGCAGTTAACATTTTTACCTTATTTGCTTTATCTCTCCTCTGCATATACATTTTATTCTGAAATGTATTTGAAAATAAATTACCCATATTATAACATTTTACCCCTGAATAATTTGATATGAATTTCCTCAGCATAAGAACATTTATTTACCTAACCACAATACTAAGAGAATGAATTATCATGCTAAGAGAATGAACAGTAATCCACACTGTTATCTAAATCCATTGTACTTTAAAGTTTCCCAAAATGAGACAGTGTTTTAAAATAAATAGGATATTAGTGGAGGAGGTTGTGATGAGGAACCATATTCACAAAATATGTACATGTATACAGTAATCTTTTTTTTTTTTCTTTTGAGGCAGGGTCTCACTATGTTGCCCAGGCTGGAGTGCAGTGTTGTGATCACGGCTCACTGCAGCCTCAGCCTCTTAACCTTCCAGGCTCAAGTGATTCTCCTGCCTCAGCTTTCTGAGTAGCTGGGATTACAGGGGCACGCACCACCACGCCTGTTTTTTTTTTTTTTTTCTTTTTTAATTATATAGATGAGGTCTTGCTGTGTTGCATAGGCTGGTATTGAACTCCTGGGTTTAACTGATCCTTCTGCCTCAGCCAGAATGCTGAGATTAGAGCCATGAGCCACCACATGCAGCCAAGTTTACAGTAATCTTTTAAAAATATCTCCCCTAATTTTTTACTTCAAGCAATCTCAAACCTGCAGAAAAGTTGAAAGTATGATACAGTGAAAATATCTCTACTTTTTGTCTCTGTTAATCAATTGTTAACCAGTTGCCACATTTGTTTTCTTATCTATTCCACACTTCTTTTCACAACCACTTGAAAATAAGTCGTATAGGCATCCATACACTACAGCATGTTTCACCTAGGAAAAAGAATGATTTCCTTCTATGGAGATGATAATCTTAGTGTTTACTACACAATGATTTATCTCCAGATGTTAAAAAGTATCTTTTTTTTTCCAAGTTAGTATCTAGTGAACGATGTCGCATTATGTCCATTTCTCATGCCCTTTAATTTTCTGTAATCTAGAGCAGATGTTGCCTCTTTTGTCTTTCTTGAAGTTGACTTTTTTTTTTTTTTTTTTTTTTTGAGACAACATCTTGGTCTGTCACCCAGGCTGGAGTGCAATGGTGCCATCTTGGCTTACTGTAAACTCCACCTCATGGTTTCAAGCAATTCTCATGTCTCCGCCTCCCGAGTAGCTGGGATTATCGGCCTACTCCATCATGCCCCACTAATTTTTGTACTTTTAGTAGAGATGGGATTTTGCCATGTTGGCCAGACTGGTCTTGGACTCCTGGCCTCAAGTGATGTGCCTGTCTCGGCCTCCCAAAGTGCTGGGATTACAGGCGTGAGCCCTCGTGCCCAGACTGAAATTGACATTTTATTTTATTTTATTTTTGAGATGGAGTTTCGCTCTGTCACCCAGGTTGAAATGCAGTGGCATGATCTCGGCTCACTGCAGCCTCCGTCTCCCGGGTTCAAGCAGTACTGTCTCAGCCTTCTGAGTAGCTGGGACTACAGGCACCTGCCAGCATGCCCAGCTAATTTTTGTATTTTTAGTAGAGACATGGTTTCGCCATGTTGGTCAGGCTGGTCTTGAACTCCTGACCTCAGATGATCTGCCTGTATCGGCCTCCCAGAGTGCTGGGATTACAGGCATGAGCCACCACACCAGCCTGAAAATGACGTTTTAAAAGAGTATTGACTATTTGAATTTCTCTGATGATGTCTTCATGGTTATTTCATGTTAAAAATTAGTGTCTGTAATGTTAAAGATGATGTTAACTGTGTTTTCATTTCAAATGTATTATTCTCAACAACCTTTCATTCATCCAATGTTTTTAACTTCCACTGGTACTCATCTGAATCACCTATTAGACTGATGGTTGCAAAATTATGATTTTTTCACATTTTCTACTCCTACATTTTTTTTCGTTTGAGATGGCGTCTCACTGTGTTGCCCAGGCTGGTGTGCATGGCACAATAATGGCTCACTGCAGCCTTGACCTCCTGGGCTCAAGCAGTCCTTCCACTTCAGCCTCCTGAGTAGATGGGACTATAGGTGTGTAATACCATACCTGGCCATTTTTTTTTTTTTTTTTTTGTAGAGGAGTCTCACTATGTTGCCCAGGGTGGTCTTGAACTACCGGGCTCAAGTGATCTGCCCACCTTGGCCTCCCAAAGTGCTAGAATTCTAGGCATGAGCCACTGTGTCTGGCCTAGCTGCCTTTCTTCTGTAAAGAAGAGCTCCTGCCTATCCCTGCTCATACATGTACCTTTTTTTTTTTTTGGGATCACGCCAGATTCTTGGACTTTTTTTTTTAGTGTCATTTATTGTTACTATTTTTGATGTTCATATTGTCTCCATGTAGTTAGTGGAACTCCTTCAAAGTGGCTCCTCTGTATCCCTGTTAGCCTTTGAACGCTTTATTGTTATCTGTTAGAACAGAGATACACAAAATTCCCTTGTAAATCCCGGCCCCAGGCATGGAATCTTATTTTTCTCTGGAGTGGTGCTTCCTTTTACAGTGAAGTATTATTTAGAAACCAAGCTCTGAGTGCCTTCAGTGCCCGCATGATGTTACTGCATTGAGACTCTTTTGTTGGATGCTGTATCATTATATATAGCTTTGACTTTTGAATCATGTAAATGCTTCACATGTTCAAAAAAAATTTTAAAAGATGGATAAAGCAAATTCTAAAATTAAATACAAATAGAACAAGTGCCACTAACTTTTAAAGTTCAAATTGATAAAGTATAACCACATGGAGGAAAAATTAATTCAAGAAACTTAAAAAAAAACTGACCAGGTGTGGTGGCCCAAACCTGTAATCCCAGTGCTTTGGGAGGCCGAGGTGGCTGGATTGCTTGAGCTCAGGAGTTCAAGACTAGACCGGGCAACATGGTGAAACCCCATCTCTACAAAAATACAAATAAAGGCCAGGCGCCTTGGCTCATGCCTGTAATCCCAGCACTTTGGGAGGTCGAGGCGAGTGGATCACCTGAGGTCAGGAGTTCAAGACTAGCCTGGCCAATATTGTGAAACCCCATCTCTACTAAAAATATAAAAATGAGCCGGGTATTGTGGCATACGCCTGTAGTCCCAGCTACTCAGGAGGCTTAGAAAGGAGGATTGCTGGAACAAGGGAGGCAGAGGTTTCAGTGAGCCGAGATCACACCACTGTACTGCAACCTGGGTGACAGAGTGAGACTCTGTCTCAAAAAATAAATAAATAATAAAAATAAAAAATTTGCTGGGCATGGTGGCTTGCTCCTGTGATCCTAGCTACTCAGGAGGCTGAGATGGGAGGATCAGTTGATCCCAGGAAGTAGAGGTTGCAGTGAGCTGAGATTGTGCACTGCACTCCATCTTGGGCCACAGAGTGAGTCTCTGTCTCAAAACAACAACAACAAAACACCACAATACAGTTACTGCAACAAAATTGGAAAATTTCTTAATGTGTAATCAGTGTTTTCCAGTAGTTACATTTTTTTTTTGCATTTGTTAAATCAGGATTCAAATATGGTTGAAGTATCTAAGACTCTGTGAGTTGTATGTTTCTTCTCAATATCTTTATTTACTGCAGTGTGTTTGTTGAAGATTTTCATTGTTGTGTCACTGTAGTTATGTTTAACCTGTTTCTGTGATCCCAGTGTTTTCTCTGGGAAAGTAGTTGAACTTAATCCTGATTGGTGCTTAGGTTTTGGCAAGAATTTATCATAGATCATATTGTGTACTTCCATCAGGGCCGTATAACATCTCATTGTCCTTTTGGTTTGTTATTGTTTTCTTGAGTCAGGATCTTGCTCTGTCCCCCAGGCTGGGGTGCATTGGCACAGTCATGGTTCACTTAAGCCTTGAACTCTTGGGCTTAAGTGATCCTCCTGCCCTAGCCTACTACTGAGTATCTGGAACTATAGGTGCATGCCACTACACCAGTCTAAAAAAATTTTTTTTTTGTAGAGATAGGGTCCTGCTATGTTGACCAGGCTGGTGTCGAACTCCTTGGTTCAGGCAATTGTCCTATTTTGGCCTCCCAAAGTTCTGGGATTACAGGCATGAGCCACTGTGCCTGACTTAATTGTTCTTTTTGTGATGTTTGAAAGTCATTGACTATTATCTAAATTCAGTAATTCATTAAAGATCGCAAAATGGTGATATTAGAATTCTATAATTCCTCTTTCTGTTACCAAACCAAACTTGGGTCCTCTCACCAAGTACATAGAAAAAGCTAAAACTGACACTGGGATTTGCAGCAAGAGAAATGGAGGCATTTACTGTAGGGCATCAAGCGAGGAGAATTAGGTAGTTAACACTTAAGACCTGAGCTCCCTGATGGTTTATAAGCAAGAGTTTTTAAAGGTGACGGTACATTTCAGGAAAGCAGAAGTTACAGGCAAAATCATACATCAGCACATGAAGGTTATACATTGATGTCGCCAGCTGCCCAAGGTTTGTACCAGTTTACTTTGCCAGCAGCAGTGCGTGAGTATTCTTACTCCACACATTCATCCTGACATTTGGCATTTTATTTTTTATTTTTGCTCTTTTGTCGGGTGTGTGGTGGTACTCTGTTGTGGTTGTCCTGTAAGTTAAAACAAGCATTTTTGACCCGGCCTGTAATCCCAGCACTTTGGGAGGCCTAGGTGGGTGGATCACGAGGTCAAGAGATCGAGACCATCCTGGCCATGGTGAAACCCTGTCTCTGCTAAAATACAAAAAATTAGCTGGGCATGGTGGTGGGCGCCTGTAGTCGCAGCTACTCGGGAGGCTGAGGCAGGGGAATCGCTGAGAACCCGGGAAGCGAGGTTGCAGTGAGCCGAGATTGCATCACTGCACTCCAGCCTGGCGAAGAGCAAGACTCCGTCTCAAAACAAACAAGCAAGCATTTTTGACATATTATAATGAAATACAAACTATTCATTGTACTACCTAAACCTATAAGTTTGAAACATGTTGACTCCATTTATCCCCCTTCATTTCTAGGCTTTTCACTCCTTCGTGCGTTTTCATAGTTCTATTTTGGGTCATTTTTCCTTTTCATGAAAACTCCCTTTGGTGTTTGTTATAATGCATATCTGTTGGTTGTGATTACTCTGTTTATGGTTTTGGAAATCATAAACAGAGTAATCTTTAACTTTTATTTGTGCTGTATATAGAATTCTACCTTTGAGTTTGTTTTTGTTTTTTCCTTTCACTTTAAAGTTGTCATTTCATAATGTTTTGGGTTTTTATATGGTTACTTTTAAAGCTCTCTTTTGATTTTGTTTAGGTTTTATTCTTATTTGAGATCCACTGAACTCTGAATGTGACTAAATTTTTTTGAGTTTTTTTTTTTTAATTCATTCTGCTAATTTCTGCCTTTTTGTTGGAAGAATTTAACCTATTTATAATTGAAGTTGGCCAGGCACAGTAGCTCATGCCTGTAATCCCTGTGCTTTGGAAGGTTAATGCAGGTGAATTGCTTGAGTCCAGGAGTTCAAGACCAGCCTGACATGGCGAAACCCTGTCTCTACAAAAAACTACAAAAATTGGGCTGGGCGTGGTGGCTCACGCCTGTAATCCAAGCACTTTGGGAGGCAGAGGCAGGTGGATCACAAGGTCAGGAGTTCGAGACCAGCCTTGCTAACATAGTAAAACTCCATCTCTACTAAAAAATACAAAAAAATCAGCTGGGCGTGGTGGCGTGCACCTATAATCCCAACTACTATGGAGGCTGAGGCAGGAGAATTACTTGAATCTGGGAGGCAGAGGTTGCAGTGAGCCGAGACCACACCATTGTGCTCCAGCCTGGATGAAAGAGTGAGACTCCATCTCAAAAAAAAATACAAAAGTTAGGTTGGACACGGTGGCTCACGCCTCTAATCCTAGCACTTTGAGAGGCTGAGGCAGGTGGATCACAAGGTCAGGAGTTCGAGACGAGCATGGCCAATATGGTGAAACCCTGTCTTTACTAAAAATAAAAAAATTAGCTGGGCATGGTGGTGGGTCCCTGTAGTCCCAGCTATTTGGGAGGCTGAGGCAGGTGAGGTGGAGGTTGTAGTGAGCTGAGATCGGGCCACTGCACTCCAGCCTGAGCAACAGAGCGAGACTCCATCTCAAAAACAAAGAAACAAACAAAAAAATTAGCCCAGTGTCGTGGCATGCACCTGGAGTCCCAGGTACTCAGGAAGTTCAGGTAGAAGGATTGCTTGAGCCCCGGGGAGGCAGAGGTTGCAGTGAGCCTAGATGGTGCCACTGAACTCCAGCCTGAGTGACAGAGTGAGACCCCATCTTCCAAAAGAACAAGAAACAAAGAGAGAGAAGGAGGGAAGGAAAGGGGAAAAGGGGAAAGGAAAGGGAAAAGGGAAAGGGAAGGGGACAGGGAAGTTGAAGGGAAGAAGTAAGGGGAAAGGGAAGGGGAAGGGGGAGGAAGGGGAAGGGCAGGAGAAGGAAGGGGAAAGGGATGGAAGAGGGAAGGAAGGGAAAAGGGAGAGGAAGAAAAAGAAAGTTAAGGTCATTTCTAACAAGGAAGGACTTTGACTTCTGACAGTTGCTGTTTTTTTCTGTCTTTCAAATTTTTTGTTAATTTCTTTCACCGCTCTGCTTAGCTGATTTTTTAATAGTGTATGTTTTAATTTACTTCCCATTTCCTTTCATGTATTTTTTTTAAGATGTTTTGTTAGTATTCACCATGGAGATTACATTTAACATTCCGCATTTGTAACAATCTAATTTAAATACCAGCTTTGCCTCAGTATCATACAAAAACTCTGCTTCTATAGCTGCCTTCTCCCTCTGATGCCTCTGTTTGTTACAGATTACATCTTTATACATTGAGCACTGAATAACATAGGTTTATGATTACTATGTAGGCATTTGTCATAAACTCCTTTAGGAAATAAAAATTGGAGTTACAAACTATAAATTGGAGTTACAAAATACAAAATGCTGGCTTTTTTACTTAATTTTTTACTAGAGCTCTTTATTTGTTCATACAACTTTGAATTACGAAGATTTTTTCATTTCAACCGTCCATTTAGTATTTTCTGTAGGACAGGGCTTATGATAATGAGTTATCTTGGCTTTTATCTGGAATGTTTTAATTTCTCTTTCATTTTTGAAGGATAGATTTGCTGGGTTTACAATTCCTGGTTGGCAGGATTTTTATTTTTGTTTTTTCCTTCTTAACACTTGAAAGATGCCATCCCACTGCCTTCTGGTCTCTGTGGTGTCTGACCTCTGTGGTTGTTATTTGATTTTTGATAGTTTGATAATAATGTGCCTCAGTGGATCTCTTTCAGGTTTTCTTATTTGGAGTTTGTTGAGCTTTGTGGATGTAATATTTGTGTTTTTCATAGAATTTGGGCAGTTTTTGGCCATTATTTCTTTGCGTAATCTTTCTGCCCATTTCGCTCCCTCTTTTCCTTCGGATTCCTGTAATCGTATGATAGTCCACTCAAAGGTGTCCCGTAGGTCTCTTAGGCTCTATTCACATTGCTTTATTTTTTTTTCTGTTCTGCTCCTCATATCAAATTACTTCAATCGTTATATCCTCCAATTCATGATTCTTTCAGCTGTCTGCTCAAATGGGTTGTTAAACCCTCTAGTAGATTTTAAAATTTTAGTTATTTTACTTTTCAGCTTTAGATTTTCTACTTGGTTTCTTTTTACAGTTTCCAACTGAGTTCAGGTATTGTTTTCCTCATTTCTTTTAGCTTTTCGTCACTTTTAATGATACTTAAGAAAATTTATTTAAAATCTTTGTTTAGTAAGTCTAATATCTGGGCTTCCTTAAGGAAGGAATTTGTTTTCCTTGAGTAGGCTCTATGTTCTTGTACTTTGAATACTTTCTACTTTTTTGTTGGAAATTGGACAGTTGAATATTTTAATATGGTAACTCTGGATATCAGATTTTTACCCTTCCCCGAGGTTTGCTGTTTTTCATTTTTGAAAGCTACAGTTGTGTATTTGTTCAGGTACCCTACCATGCTATTTTTATAGTCTAGTTTCCTTGTTGTGTGTGGTCACTGAAGACTCTTTTCCTTAGCTTGTACTCAGCTAATGTTTTTACTGAGATTTATTTGAATCTCTGGTGCTAAAAACAACAAATAAACATTTCTCCCAGTCTTGGCACATTGACTCTCTGTACTGGGGTACTCTTTAACATTTAGCCAGGCTGTTTACAACCTTGCTTTAGCTTTCGTGTCCTGATTGCATTGAACCTAGAGACTAGCTGTAGGTGACAGCTTATGGTCTTTTCAAGGCTTGTGAGTGTGTCTGGGTTTCTAAATTTGTCAGTATATACGGGGTTTTTTGAAAGCCCAAATTTCCCAAAGAAACCCTCTCCAGGTTTTCTTCTCAGGCTTTCGGTAGCACAGTATATGCCTCAACCATAATCTGCTGCTGCAGACAACTGCAGATATTTTTTCCCTGTACAGTGTTTTTGAGCAAGGCCTATTTCTTTTCTATCCTAAATGAGTTCTGAGTTAGGTGAAATAGAAACAAGCATATTGCATCAGTCCGTCAGGTATTTCCCACTTAGTTAGAACAGATAAACCCAATTCCTTGTAAGTAAGGTCTGTTTTGGTCCCTCTAGAATCAAGGACCAGGGACCCACACTTGAAATGCGGGCTGCCATCTCAAGGCTGTCACCAAGCCAAGGAGGGTTGGGTTAAAGGCAAGTAGAAGTGCCACAAACCTTTCCTACCATTTTGAAGTTTTTTGTTTTTTTTTTTCCTGATTTGGCATCTACTTGGTTGCGGTTAGCCTTTGACCTTTTCAGAATTCTGACTGTTTGTTCTGACAGTTTCTTCTTGTTTTTTGATGCCTCTGAGGGACCTGACTTGGTGCTGCCTATTTCTCCATTTTCCTGGCATCATTCCACTTCGTTAGTTTTGTCCTCCCTTTTCCTTGTTTCTTTCTTATTATATAAACTTTTTGCTTTGAAGAGTTTTAGATTTATGGAAAAGTTACGAAGACAGTACAAAGAGTTTTCATTATACATCCCATAGACAAAGTTTCCCCATGATTAATGTCTTATATTAGCATAGTACATTTGTCACAATTAATGAAACAATATTGATATATTAATAAGTAATGACAACTTTATTAAGATTTTCTTAATTTTTCCCTAACGTAATTTTTCTGTTCCAGGATACTTCCATCATGTCTCTGTAGGCTCTTCTTAGCTGTGACAGTTTCTCAGACTTTCCTTGTTTTTGATAACCTTGACAGTTTTGAGGGGTTCAAGTCAGATAGTTTTGTCCCTCAGTTGATAATCTGTCTACTGTTTTCCTCATGATTAGACCGAAGTTAGGATTTCTTAGAGGAATACCATAGAGGTGGTATCATTCAGTCACATCATATCAAAGGAAAATGCTATCAGCATGATTTATCACTGTTGCTGTATCACTGTTGATTACCTGGGCGAGGTTGTGTGGTCATGTTTCTCCACTGTAAAGTTACTCCTTTGTCCTCTGTTTTCAGCTGTACTCTTTGGAATGAAGTGGAGAGTTATGCTATACCTCCTTGATGGCAAAGTATCCCTATAAATTATTAGGAATTCTGCACAGGAGATTTGTTCTCTTGCGTTTATTAATTTAATAATTTGTTTATATTAGTATGAATTCATTGCTAGTTATTTTGTACTTTGGTTATAATCCACTACCTTGTTCATTTTGTTGCTCAGACTGCTTCAGCTTGGACTTTAGGATGTCTTCAGTTGGTTCCTGTGTCCCTTTGACATAGCCCATTATTGTGTTTTCGTTTGAGTACTTCCTCATTTTCTGGTACCAGAAGTGATTTCAGGCTCATTGTGTGCATGCTCTGCTCCAGCCCTAGAAGCAGCTGGTTTTTAAAGGAGCACTGGTTTTCTTTTTCTTCTTCTGTCTTTCTTTCTTTTTTTTTTTTTTTTTTTTGAGATGGAGTCTCGTTCTGTCACCCAGGCTGGAGTGCAGTGGTGTGATCTCAGCTCATCGCAACCTCCGCCTTCTGGTTTCAGTGATTCTCCTTCCTCCGAACTTCCGTGTAGTGGGGATTACAGGTGTATGCCACTATGCCTGGCTAAATTAGATTGTTTAGCTTTTGTAAGAAATTGCCAAACTGGTTTCCAGAGGTGCTGTATCATTTTGCATTCCCACCAAGTGTGAATCAAAATTCCTGTTGTTCTGCATCTGAACCTAAAATTAATATTGTCATTGTTTTGGATTTAACTATTTTAATAAATGTCATGACATCTCATTTTTATTTCTGTAATGACACATGATGGTGAGCATCTGTTCATATGTTTATTTGCTATTGGTCTGTCTTTGGTGATGTGTCTGTTCAAATCTTTTGCCTATTTTTCTTTTCCTTTTTTTTTTTTTCTGAGACAAAGTCTCCCTCTGTTGCCCAGGCTGGAGTGCAGTGACGCAATCTTGGCTCACTGCAACCCCTTACTCCCAGGTTCAAGCGAGTAACTGGGATTACAACGACTGCCACCTCATCTGGCTAATTTTTTTGTATTTTTAGTAGGGACAGCGTTTTGCCATGTTGGCCAGGCTGTTCTCGAACACCTGACCTCAGGTGATCTGCCTTCCTCAGCCTCCCAAAGTGCTGGGATTACAGTGGTGAGCCACTGCACCGGCTCTTTTGCTTATTCTTCAAGGTGGGTAATTTGTGTTATTATTGAGTTTTGAGGGTTCTTTTGCATATTTTGGTCATAATTCCTTTATTAGATAAGTGTTTGTAAATATTTTTTCTCAGTCTGTGGCTTGTCTTTTCATTTTTGTAGAAGTATCTTTTGCAGAGCAAAACATGAATTTGATGCTATACATTTCCCTCTAAGAACTACTGTCATTGCATCCCGTACATTTTGAGAAGTAGTATTTTCATTTAAAACTTTCTTTTGAGACTTTTTCTTTGATCTATAGGCTATTTGTGTGTTATTTAGCTTTCAGGCATTTGGAGGATTTTTCAGCTGTCCTTTGCTGATTGCTTTCTATTTAATTCCATGGTAGTCAGAGAACATGTTTTTTGTATGATAGCTATTGTGTTAAGTTTGTTAGGGTGTATTTTATGGCCCAAAATATGTTTTATGTTGGTGAATGTTCTATGCGAACATGAACAGAATGATAGAATGTGTATTTTATTGTTTGGGATGGAGTATTCTATAAATGTCACTTAGATCAAGTTGATTGATAGTGCTATTTTGGGTCATCTATGTAACTGATTTTCTGCCTGCTTGATCCATCAGTACTTACAGGGGTGTTGAGGTCTCCAATTATGGTGTAGATTTCCAAGTTCTCCTTTTACTTCTATTAGTTTTTGGCTTATGTATTTTGATAGTCTTTTGTTACTTGCATATTTGTTTCAGATTATGTTTTCTTTCTCTAATATGATTTTGAACCCATCTAGTAAGCTCTTCATTTCAGGTATTATATTTTTCAGCTCTAGAATATCCATTTTATGTATACATGTGTGTGTGCATGCATATGTGTATGTGTGTGTATGCATGTATGAGAGGTCTCTGAGACCACCCCCAGGTTTTTAATGATTCCCTAGGATGAATCAGCATGTATTGGAGCATGGTATTAGAAACCAAAATTGGGGTGCTAGGTGTGCCTATTGTTACTGATGTATTGTTGCTTGTAGACCCATAGTCACATTTATGGCTATGATTTATTGTAGTGAAAGGATACAGAGCAAAATCCGTGAAATTCCAAGAGTCTTCTTCTGAACGGAGTCTCATAGAACACACTTAACTCCTCTAGCAATGACATGTGACAATGCACGTAAAATGTGTATCAAGGAAACTCAATAGACATTTGGTGCCCAGAATTTTTATTAGCGGCTGGTCACATAGATACTGTCTGCTTATCATGTACCAAAATTCTAGACTCCCAGAAGCAGTGCACATATTGAGTGTAAACCATATTACTTATATAGACAGCTCAGGCTCAGTGAGCCATTCTTATCAGAGAAGGTTAAGGTCAGAACGTTTCTGAGATCTAAGTTCCCAGATGCCAATCAAGGGTGATCTTTTGTAGCAGTCCTTTCAAAACTTAGTAGTCTCAGGCCTGCTGTATTAATCTTTTTCTGTATAACACACATACCATGTATGTGTTGAACTGCTCTCATTTTCTTATTTATTTTGTTAATATTTTATTCTATTCAACATATTAATTATAATTTGAAGTTTTTGTTTGTTAATTCCACTATCTTGGTCACGTGTGAGTTTGGTTTTATTTTTACTTTTTTAAAATTTGTCCCTATCTCTTCACATACCATGAAATTTTTTACTAGATGCCAAATACTGTGGTTAAAAACAGAAACATTGGAAACATTGGTGGAAGCTCCAGATGATCTCATTGAGCAGAGAAGATTAATCCTTTTCTCTGAGGGCATGTAGACTGCAGGGCAGTCACTTGAATCAGTATGTGCTGAGCTTGGTCAGGGCCTGTGCCATATTCATTTCAATCCCGTTATTTGTTTAAATAACAAAGTTTTACTTCCTTGATGACAGTTAACTTGATAAGGTAAAAGGTAATATGAAACAACAAATATTTCCTCTGTAACTTCAGTCTCCTTGGTACACACTGCTAGCTCCTGCAGTGTGCAACTTAATAAATGTTAATCTGTATATCTCCTTATTAGGTCATAAGCACTTTGAGAACAGGGACCATGCTTGTCTGTTTTCATCAATGTTATTTGCAGCAGCTAGCACCATTCCACACCCTTAGTAGAAACTCAATTTATACAAGATATTTTGTATTCTGTATAGTATAGCACAAAGGGAACCTATCTGTCATTTTTTAGTAAACTCTAAAGAGATTAGTTCTCTTAAATCTTTTCTATATCATCTAGTTTTGACCATTTCATATAAAAAGAATATACTATTACAGGAACAAGTGTCATTCAAGGATGTATGTGTGGACTTCACTCAGGAAGAGTGGTATCTGCTGGACCCTGCTCAGAAGATGCTATACAGAGATGTGATCCTGGAAAATTATAGCAATCTTGTCTCAGTAGGTAAGGATTTTTTTTCCCCCACATGGCTATCAATAGCATGCATTTATTAGTTGCTGAAGCATATGAATGCCCTGTAGTTTTCTGATTTAAAGCTTGAGATTGAAGGCTCTGAGATGACTAATCCCATTTGGCCGCCATAAATGTGCTCTTTCCTCCTCAGAGATTGATTCATTTGTGCACCTTCTTTGAGCAGCTGGTGAAGTTTTGCTTTTCTTCCCCCGTCATTTATTCAGAGTCCCTGAAGCCAAGCTATTTAGCTCCAGTCCTGTGTTACTTTCTCTTAACAGGGTATTGCATTACTAAGCCAGAAGTGATCTTTAAGATCGAGCAAGGAGAAGAGCCCTGGATATTAGAGAAAGGATTCCCAAGCCAGTGCCACCCAGGTGAGTTAGTGAGTTCAAGGCAGATGAAAGCCAGAGGAAACTAGAACTTAGGTAATTGTTTTAGGATTTGTCACCTTTGGAATATTTTTCGTAAGTCTATTTTTAGCTCCAGACCTTTGGAAATGGTCAAAAGCAGTTGGCCCACATCCCTGTTATTTTAATCACCCCTCCATATGTTATTCTCACTCATAAATCCTTTTCATTTTTTGACATTTTAGAGTATTTTACTTACAATCCAAACCCAGCTGGCTTCATTTTAGATATGTTTTGTTGGTTAGTTTGTCTTTATCTTTTAAAATTGTTTGTCTTCCTTTTGTTGTCTTGAACACCTTTTGTTAGCTGACAGGTGTTCATGCAATCCTTCCATATATTCATTTAACAATACATGATGAGTGCTAACTATGTCCATTATGTTTTAGGTAGTTAACAGAATAATGGCCCTGGTATCATAGAGTGTGTATTACAATAAAGGACAAAAAATGTATGTGTGTGTGTGTGTGTACAGTCACACACACACACACACTGTGTTGGGTCATGGTAAATGCTGTGA
Organism: Ateles fusciceps; assembly: GCA_036589455.1. Lineage (NCBI taxonomy): Eukaryota > Metazoa > Chordata > Mammalia > Primates > Atelidae > Ateles > Ateles fusciceps. Next base: position 82,871 of record JAZHEH010001988.1, on the reverse strand, counting down.
AGAGAATAATAACAGAATAATGGCCCTGATATCATAGAGTGTGTATTACAATAAAGGACAAAAAATGTATGTGTGTGTGTCTGTGTGTGTTTGTGCATGTCTGTGTGTGTATATGTATACGTGTGTGTGTGTGTATAGGCACACACACATTGTGTTGGGTCATGCTAAGTGCTATGAAGAGAATTCACATGGGAAAGGAGGACGAAGAATGACAGTATATTCTACTGGGCAAGTAGGTTAAAGAGAACCTTTTTGAGGAGGTCCCACATTAGAGATGAAGCTTTAATATGAAAGTGTGAGCTATGTGGTTTCAGAGTAGTCCAGGCAGAGGGAACATCAGATACCAAACCTCTTAGACAGGTGTGTTCTTAGAATGTTTAAACAGTGTCAGTTATTCAAGAAGGAGATGTTAAGAAGAAAAAAAAAGTGTCAGGGAAACCACTGTAGCTGGAAGCTAGCAGGCATGGTGGAGACTGGTAGGAGATAATATCATGAGAAGTAACACAAGCCATGGTAGATATGTTAATTTGACTTTTGGTGCTGTGAGAAACTCTGTTTTGAGTAAATGTAAATCAGCTTAAGTCATCAGATCTGATTTACAGTTTAAAAGGATCTCTCTGACATCTACAGTGAATATACTGTGGTGGGTGGTTGTGGGTGGCATGAGTAGGGACGGGGTACCATTATATGCTTCAGAGGAGAGGATAGTAGATGAGACTGTGTTGGAGGTGCCAGAGGTACTGAGAAGTGGTAGGTTTGTACAAATATCTTGAAGATGGAGCCAACAGCATTTGCTGTCAGATTGGATATGAGATAAAGGGGGATCAAGCATGACCCCAATAATTTGTCTCAAGCAACTAGATAAATTAGGGTATCATTTACTGACACAGATAAAAATTAGGAGACATGTAAGGGAGTTATCACAGATTGAATTTTGAACACGAGAAGTTGGAGATAACTGTTAGAATCAAGTCTGTTTTTGACTAGGGGGTTGATCATGTGTAAGTACATGGTTGAGGCTAGAACTAGAAATATCCATTTGAAAGGCATCAACTTTAGATGATGTTAAAGGAATGAGGCAAATGAGATCTTCAAGAGCAGAGGTGAACAGACATTTTTGTAAATTACCAGATAGTAAATGTTTTAGGCTTAGCAGGCCACTTATGTTCGTGGTTTGTAGCTGCTCCTCCTCCTCTTCTTTTTTTTTTCCTTATTCTTCTTCTTTCTCCTCTTGCTCTTTCTCCCTTCTCTCCCCTTCTCTCTGCTGCCTTATCCAGCATTTTCCCTTTAAAAACTTAAAAATCATTCTTAGGTCAAGGGCCATTGCCTTGTAGTTATATGCCAACCCCTTTTCTAGAGTGTGATTGTATGTAGGTGAGAGTTGTCCTGGGACAGTAATGCTTTTATAAATTCACCCCTTCGAGAATATTGTAGAATAGCAATCTGAGCTACACAAAAACCAGAGAGCCTGGTGGTTTCCTGTAGTCAAATAAGGTTCATTCTGCCATCCTACTGCTCTCTAGAATGGCAACCATGGCATCACTGTACTAAACCTGTTAATACCTCTTACTGGTCTCTTTGTTCCTATTGTTATTTTTCATTTAAAACTATCTTCTACATACCTTTATATTCTCCCTTTTCATTGATATCACTCCAAAGCAAAACTGTGTCTGTGTTGTCTCATTCTTGACTCAGTCTAATTGCTAGTTGTCTAATTCCTTTCTTTTCTCTTTTTTTTTTGAGACAGAGTCTTGCTCTGTCGCCTAGGCAGGAGTGCAGTGTGTGATCTCACCTCACTGCAACCTCTGCCTCCCAGGTTTAAGGGATTCTCCTGCCTCAGCCTCCTGTGTAGCTGGAACTACAGGCACACACCACCACGTCCAGCTAATTTTTGTATTTTTAGTAGAGACAGGGTTTTACCATGTTGGCCAGGATGGTCTTGATCTCCTGACCTCGTGATCCACCTGCCTCGGCCTCCTAAAGTGCTGGGATTACAGGCATGAGCCATTGCGCCCAGCCTTCTTCTTCTTTTTTTTTTTTTTTTTTTTTGACATGGAGTTTTACTCTTGTTGCCCAGGCTGGAGTGCAATGGTGCGATCTCAGCTCACCACAACCTTCACCTCCTGGGTTCAAGTGATTCTCCTGCCTCAGCCTCCCAAGTAGCTGGGATTACAGGCATGCGCTATCACACTCAGCTAGTTTCATATTTTTTTTTTTTAGTAGAGATGGGGTTTCACTACGTTGGTCAGGCAGGTCTTGAACTCCTGACCTCAGGTGATCCACCCACTTCTACCTCCCAAAGTGCTGGGATTATAGGTGTGAGCCACTGTGCCTGGCCTTGTCTAATTTCTAATTCCTAATTGGTTATTTTCTTTTTTTTTAGCCTAAAGCATTCAATTTATCTTTCTTTAGCTTAACAAAGTAATCTAAAGTTGCTGCTTATTAATAAATTAAATTACCCTTTCTTTTATTTATTTATTTTTAAAATTGTAAACCCTTGTCTCAAGAGCTGACTTTGAATAGATGGCAGCAAGGGAGTTACTGTGTAAATTTCCGTTTCAATGACTATAATAGTATAGTCCTTTCCTACCTGTCTTAAATTTCCTTGTTTGTGCTCCCTAAAATTTATGTCAAATCCCACCCTATTCTGTATCTTAAATTTTATTTAGAATGTGTTTGTAAAGTGTTTAGACATTGAATAATAATGGCTTGTTATTATTTGATTTGTTTCTAAGTTAGAACTTAATTTTTTGCTGAAACTTAAATAGCCCAGATGTTATGACATTAGCTCACCAGTGGCTATATGCCAAAAACTCAGACCTGTTCATATGGCTTAGGGTTGCTTAGGATTTCTTTCTCTATTGAGATTTTTGTTCTCCAAAAGAGAAGGGCCTGTCTTACTAATTTGGATATTTTGGTAATTACTTTGTTAATTATCTGTGTAGCTAGATTTAGGAGAGGTCATTCATTTCCATACATTCTGAAAGCATTCTATGATACTGTTGCTAAGTACACATTCCCATATTTTGTCCTCGTGTGTGATCACTGATCAGATTCAGTGCATGTTGCTTTATAAGAATAATGTATAGTTTACTCAGTGGGGGCAGAGGAAACAAGACTATAGTAATACCTGCCAAGATCTGGACTCTGGTCACAATAGAGGGTATGACATTGAGCAAGGGATTTACTTTATGTTACAATGAATTATATAGACAGTAATTTCTAAAGAATGGGGCAAATGGAGCCTTAAAATGGTAGAGGTGTTATAGAGATTTTTGCTTTCATTATTTTATTTTTATTATTATTATTAGTAGACTTTTTTTTTTAAGTTAAAGTAGCAGTTCACTGAAGGATATCCAGGATCTAAGGAGAAATAAGGATAGAATGTTTCTAGTTGAGTGGAAGGTATGTTGTTGGGGATGAGCAATTTCTGAGAGTCTAATCTCTAGCCAAACTGCACAAAAATATTTTTAATGGATTTGCACGATGCTAAGAAGATGAGGGTATAATACATGCTCTACAACTGCTGAACCTAATTCTTATGTTTCTCACTACCACTTACTCTATTTCGTTTTAAAAAAACAACTCCCTTGAACTCATTCTGTGTATTTCCTGCCCTTTGAAAGAACAGCTCTCAGAATATCTGAGAGAGACTGTTTATAAACAGGAGACTGTTTATCGTGTCTTGAGTTTATTTCACCTTCCCTAGCTTGCTTTTCCTACAGCATTTACAAGATTATTCCTTGTCAATAAAACTTAAAGAAAACACTAGATCTTGGGCTATATAGGACTATTCTTTTGAACCCAAGGAAGTTGATGTTTTCAGAATGTTAATTTTCTTGTTGATTCAAAGATAGAAAGAACCATGTACTCTGGTGGGAATTCTGCCCCAATAAACTGTGTGTGAGTAGATTAGGACCAAACACTGTTTTGTTTCCACCAAACCTAATTCATCCTCTGAAACCTCTTGTCTGCTCATCTTCACCATCACTTTACTCAGTGTTCATTGTCTCTGTTGGGTTTACCTCATTTTCTCCGAGTTTTTCTGTTTTGAAATCAGCCACTCTAGTTCCCTGTGCTGTGAATTTTATTTCTCCTTTTCTTTTCAGTTTTGAAGGTTATATTTATAAAATATTAAATGTTATTGCCAGTTTCCTCTCCCTGTTTCCATGGAAGCATGTTAATGTTTTCCACCTAAACCTTCTTGAAGGGTAAAGAAAATATACACTGGAACTCAGTTCACACCAGGAAACTGAACCTGAAACAAAAGAATCGACTGTATGATGGGGCATTTGTGTAAAAGTTCAATTCCATCAGAAATGTTTTAAGGTTCATAAGATGTGGTTATTTTTCTCATTTATAGAAAGGAAATGGAAAGTTGATGACATGTTAGAGAGCAGCCAGGAAAATGAAGATGACCATTTTTGGGAGCTTCTATTCCACAACAACAAAACAGTAAGTGCAGAAAGTGGAGATAAAGAAAGGAAAACTTTCAATTTGGGCACAGACCCTGTTTCTTTAAGAAATTATCCCTATAAAATATGTGACTCATGTGAAATGAGTTTGAAAAATATTTCAGGCTTAATTATTAATAAAAAGCACTGTTCCAGAAAGAAGCCTGATGAGTATAATATATGTGAGAAATTGCTCCTTGATATTAGGCATGAGAAAATTCCTTTTGGAGAGAAATCTTATAAATATGATCAAAAAAGGAATGCCATTAATTATCACCAGGATCTCAGTCAGCCAATTTTTGACCAACCATTTGAGTATAATAAAAATGGACAAGGCTTCCATGATGAGGCAGCATTTTTAACAAATAAGAGATCTCAGATAGGAGAGACAGTCTGTAAATATAATGAATGTGGAAGAACATTCATTGAAAGTTTAAAGCTCAATGTATCTCAAAGAACTCATTTGGAAATGGAGCCATATGGATGCAGTATTTGTGGGAAGTCCTTCTGTGTGGATTTAAGATTTGGACATCAGAGAGCTCTTACAAAGGACAATCCTTACGAGTATAATGAATATGGGGAAATCTTCTGCGACAACTCAGCTTTCATTATCCATCAGGGAGCATACACAAGAAAGATTCTCCGTGAATATAAAGTGAGTGACAAAACGTGGGAAAAGTCAACTCTCTTAAAACATCAGATAGTACACATGGGGGGAAAGTCTTATAATTACAATGAAAATGGGAGTAATTTCAGCAAGAAGTCACATCTTACCCAGCTTCGGAGAGCTCACACAGGAGAAAAAACCTTTGAATGTGGTGAATGTGGGAAAACCTTCTGGGAGAAGTCAAACCTCACTCAACATCAGAGAACACATACAGGAGAGAAGCCCTATGAATGTACTGAATGTGGGAAAGCCTTTTGCCAGAAACCACACTTGACCAACCATCAGCGAACACATACAGGAGAAAAACCCTATGAATGTAAGCAGTGTGGAAAAACATTCTGTGTGAAGTCAAACCTCACTGAACATCAGAGAACACACACAGGGGAGAAGCCCTATGAATGTAATGCATGTGGGAAATCCTCTGCCACAGATCAGCCCTCACTGTCCATCAGAGAACACACACAGGGGAGAAACCCTTTATATGTAATGAATGTGGAAAATCCTTCTGTGTGAAGTCAAACCTCATTGTACATCAAAGAACTCACACAGGGGAGAAACCCTATAAGTGTAATGAATGTGGGAAAACCTTCTGTGAAAAATCAGCTCTTACTAAACATCAGAGGACTCACACAGGGGAGAAGCCGTATGAGTGTAATGCATGTGGGAAGACCTTTAGTCAGAGGTCAGTGCTCACCAAACATCAGAGAATTCACACGAGGGTGAAAGCTCTTTCAACATCCTGAATGTTAGAAGCCTTCATACACCTGTGAAATTTGTTACACAGTTTCAAAAAAGGAGATTAGAGAAAGCCAAAGAATGCCAGAAACTTGTAGGAAATGACTTCTTGTTTGAATATGTGAAAGCTTTCAAGACAAACTAAACATTTCATTGGAAAATTTGTACTGAGGGGGAATCCTTTTTCATCTAAGTAATATGGTAAAAATCTTTATCTAGAATTTGTTTATCTAGAATTTGTTGTTTAGTGTTACATTCCAGATGTGATACCAAAATTTTATTGTAAATATAATGGACAATATTCATTTATACCCATATTCACAGTAGAATCTGAAGCTTATAAAAGTTGAATGACAGCAGCATTAAACATGTATGTGAAGAGTCACTGATGTTTGTAGACCTTATGTGAGTATGCTAATGTAATAAATTTGAGTATGCTTGATTTGTATATTAGAGCTCAACATGATAGTGAGGAGGAAATACGTACCCTTAATTGAGTAACTACTATGGTGTGTGTTAATATTTTCCTCACTAAATACCACTGGTATCTTTATAGGTTGATATATATATATATATATATATATATATATATATATGTGTGTGTATGTTTGTGTGTATATATGTGTGTATATGTAAATATATTTCTGCACACATACTTAAATATAGTGATGTGCTAGTATAACCTCATACTGACTTAAAAGTGCTGCTGATTGTTAAATTTTAAGGAATTTTGTGAGCCAGTTATTAAAATCAGTCATTATTTAAAATATGTAAACTTACCGTAAATTGAAAACAAAGGTAATAAATACTCAGCATTCATGACTTCCTAATTATTTGGCTACATTTCACTATTACCTTGGTTGTTTTGGTTATATTATTTAATCTGTATGATGAAAATACCATATAATTATGTGCACTGCACATCTATCTCTTCCCAACTCCACATTCAGTGCTGTCTTGTTGGTAGCTTGGACTTAGTGGGAGTATTTATACCATGGAAATTGACAAACTATAAATCAGGGTTTTAATTTTCTCAGAGAACTTGCTGTCATTACAGCACATCACTGTGGATATATGAAAACATATTTGGCAATACAAACTGCATACATCCTTTTCTATTTCCTGACGTAAATAAATGGCTATGGTCATTTATAGCTGAACTGCGTCTTCAAGAAAGAAGCCAAAAATATTTTTGTGAGGTTTTTAACTACCTCTGAATCCGTCCTACTCTAAATACTACCAGAGTCTCTTGTAGGTTGGCTGGTATATGTTTAAATGAAATATTATTTCTTTTTATTTTTTGAGACAGAGTCTCACTCTGTCACCAGGCTGGAGTGCAGTGGCCCGACCTTGGCTCACTGCAACCTCTGCCTCCTGGGTTCAAGTGATTCTCCTGCCTCAGCCTCCTGAGTAGCTGGGACTACAGGTGTGTGCCACCACACCCAGCTAATTTTTATATTTTTAGTAGAGATGGGTTTCACCCTGTTGACCAGGATGGTGTCAACCTCTTGACCTCGTGATCCACCCGCCTCAGCCTCCCAAAGTGCTGGGAGTGAGCCACTGCACCTGGCCCAGTGAAATATTATTTCACAAAGAACTATATCACATACCTTTCCTCTGACTGTTTCCTGGCATATATGCATATATATTAGTTCACTTCAGTAAGGAAGTTAAACAGTAGTTTTCTGACGTTTTTCGGCTACCTTTGGGTCGTTCTGTAATGTAAATCTGTCAATAATAATGGTTTTTAGCTAAAGTATGCAAAGGTTAACATCAATTATAAACAGTAATACAGTAATAAACAGTAATACTGCACTCCTCAGATTAAAGTTCCTTTTTCATACCCTTGGTACTTCATTGTGTATCTGTTTAGGCATGGTCTATATAACACTAGTTCTGCATATTAGTATTGTAGAGTGTCTCTGCCTCCTTTGTCCTGTTGTTTCCTTTGACCCCTTGGAACACATTGGTCAGCAGTTCTAAAAGTCACTGCCCACATGATAGCCATTCCTTACTTCATCCTTGCTGAGCTAAATTTTATGTTTTTGTGCATCCTTCTCCCAGTGACTTAGGTGGTAAGTCCAGATTAGTCAAAGCTAATCATGGAAATTCCATTTCAATGATTTTGTTGGGGTGAACTTGGGAGCAAAGATGTTTGGAAAGTATTCTGTAGTACTTCTGGGAAAGATCTCCTTGATAAAACATTGTCATGACATGAGAAGGGACTTTTCCTCTTCTGCTGGGCTTTTTCATGTCTGTACACGGTATTGGCTTATTGTTCGTGTCTCTGAAGGGCAGTAGCCTGAAGATAACAGTGCACAAGGTGGGAAAAGCTGGCTCAGAGGTGACATGCTCTCTAGTGAAGCTGCTCTGTTCTCTGTACCTGCTGTCTACTGGGACTTCGTATAACCTGCAATAACTGTTTTGTTATTTGGTCTTAGGGCTGTCTGATACTTAGAGCTGAAGGCATTCCAGCTGACACAGAGGAATATTTTTCTAAGTGTTAATGTTCTATACAGTAATTAGGGGGAAGAATTATTTCTTTTGACAAGTTAATATAAAGATGACTTTGTATCAGCCATGGTTCTTTCTGGTGGAAAACAGAATTTTCCAACTAAAAATATTTTAATGGCAGACTGATTACAGTGGTATGGGCCAGAAACAAGGGACACTGAAACACCCAGAGACTTGTATCAGCAGGAAGCCATTGCCATTCTGAGGCTTGAAGGCGCAAGGATGGAAACAGTGTTACCAGAGCCCAGTAAGAACTGCTGTCATGGAGGAGGCGCTACCTTGTAAGAGGCATAGTTACTACCAGAATTGTGTTGCCAAATTGCTGGTGCCTCTCTTTGGAGAAACCAACTAGATACATCTGCAGAAGAGCCCAGGTGAACACAGAGAAGGGTGGAGAGAAATCTGGGAAGAGAAATGGAGAATAAGCAGCACAGTGTTTTTCATTTCTGTGAATTCCTATGTAGAAGGCTCAGTGTTAGAAATAAAGTTACTCTGCTAGTTGAAAATTTAAGTGTTTTGGTTTATTCTGCTTTCCTATTGGTGTAGGTAAACTCCCTTTGCAACCACATAAGTATGTCTCCTTCAACATGTATGAAGCAGATATTATATTAAACCACATTATTCATACTGCTCTGTGGTGTTCCTTATTGTGTGTGGTGTAAGGTATTCTTCCAAATAAATAGTTGTCCCTGCACTGTTTGATTAATTCACCCTTTCCCATGTTGATTTGATACATTTTTATTATGTACTTAAATATGTGTTGTGACTATTGCTTTAATCTGCTCAATGCAACTTTTCTACATTCTTTTAGTAATAGAACTGGTCATTGTGATCATGGGGTGGCATTTACTCCGGTTTCACAGAATACTGTGTCTTCATGGCCTCCACATTTGTATTGATCCAGAAATGATCATTTGTTACAAAATAGACCAGTGACAACCCATCCTAGAATATTTTTATTGGGAGATCACCATAGACTGGATGGTTTGTGTTCTTACTGCTGCCAGCAGTCATATTGAGAAAGTACATTTGCTCTATAATCTATTGAAAGTCAGTCCTCAACACAAAAATGAAATAAGAAAAAAAAAGTTCTATAAAGGAAATTATCTGGGCTGGGTGTGATGGCTCACCCCTGTAATCCCAGCATTTTGGGATGCCACGGTGGGCAGATCAGGTGAGGTCAGAAATTCAAGACCAACCTGGCCAACGTGGTGAAACTCCATCTCTACTAAAAATACAAAAAAAGGAGAAACATTAGCCAGGCATGGTGGCTGGTAACTGTAGTCCCAGCTACTTGGGAGGCTGAGGCATGAGATTCCCTTGAACCTCAGACGTGTAGGTTGCAGTGAGCCGAGATTGCACTACTGCACTGTAGCCTGGGCAACAGAGTGAGACTCCATCTCAAATTAATAAATGAATGAATGGAAAAGGAAAAAGAAAAGGAGATGGCTGTGATAAGCACCATAAAGAAAAATCAAAATAGGAAAAGTTGTCAGAGATATATATGGTTTGATTTTAGATAGGATGGAGAGGAAAAGACCTCACTGAGCAGGTTGCATTGAGAGAGGAGTGATGTGGATAATATCTCAAAGAAGAGTGTGTGTTCACATGTGTGTATCTGACGCATGCATGTAAACCAAAAACTTTATATGAAAGATTGTTTCATGAGACACTTACCCTAATTACCTGTAATGTACTTTGATATTTTCTCTTGTACTGCATTCTATTAAAATAAATACTTTTTCCCATACACTACACTGATCTCACAACCAGCAAGTAGTTTACCTCCTAGCGCACTCATGTTTAAACCAGGATGAGAATTGCTCGGTCATAGATTTGTGATTTCTGAAATGACTAATCACTCCTAGTGCCCGGAAATAGTTTTCTCATAAACTCTGAAGGGCCTGTTTTTGGAATTGGGCCTATTTTCTGTCTTGAACGCGCCCTCCCCCTGGTCTAGTGGGCCCTGTCACTTCACACCCAACCTGTATTTAGCAGCGAAATGTGGAACCATTGCTTCTGGGAGGATTCAGCCCATGGGTATACTTGATGCCTTCAACCCCTACACCTGCTTGCTGCTGGCAACCAGAGACTGTGGCTGTGACTGCCCCGGATCCTTCCCTCGTATCTCTCTTTTACTGAGGAAGACTTACCTATTCCCATTCTGATTTTTCCACTTATTCTTCTCTGTTGCCCAGTGACTTGACACTGTACACTCAACCTCCTCCCTTTAATCTGAGGAACTCCAACTCCCTCTTCCTAACCTACCGCTCTTCTCAGATTTTGCATTCCCAGGCATCCCTTTCAGACAACAAAGAACCAGTGTCTTCTCTTAGACACTACTTGTAAATAACAAGGTCTCAGATACTTTGGGAGGTGAGAACTGATGATTAATATGAAGCTATCCCTAGCTTTGCGCAGTGGCAGTATCATAGCCAATGAGGTTTATCTGAGGCGCGATTATTGCTAATTGAAAACTTTTCCCAATACCCCGCCATGAAGACTTGAAATATAGTTGGCATTGGCAATTTTTGGCAGTCTCTACAGGGACTGAATATATTAAAAAAAAAAAAAATACGAGGCTATCCCATGTTTGGAGTTCATGCTTCGGTATGGCCAATACTCTCTAGAATTGTTTTCCTTATCTACAGAATGGGGGTAGTTGTCTTCTCTACAAGAGTGGGCCTTAGCCCTAAGCTTGCTTTCAGTAACAGCCAAAAATTCTCGCTTTACCAATCCCCTAAAGGAAGCCCAAGACCTCTGAAAGGAAGAGAACAGTCAGAATTTCTTCAATTCAGACCCCTAGTAAAGGCTTGCCCTATTCTTGTGGATCTCTGGTAACATCCCTTAAAAACAGAAAAGGAAGTTGGAGAAGCTTGGCAGCCATGACTGGTGCCCATGACATGGTAGACTTTCTTAGCTTTGTCAGGCCTGGATGCCACTATGCTGATGTCTGTACCAGCTGCACTTACTGGGACAATATTCTTTGGAATTTGACAGATGAGTTCTCTTCAATCCACCCCACCCACATATTGGTTCACTTCCCTAAAGTAACTTGGTTTTCAGTTCATTCTAGGCTTTTTCCATGCACTGTAACCAATATATATGTACATGTAGAGAATTTATAATATACTGGAGTCTTATGGGCATTTGAGTTTTACAAATTGGAAATATGGTTAGAATATTAATAAAGTGCTAGATTACATGCCAAAGCATAAAATAGTCCATTTCCAAATCATTTTTTGTTGCCTGGAATTAGATCTAGGCATGGCCAGAGAGTTGTAAGTTGTATTTTAAATTGCTTCTAAAGAGAAATAAATAGTAGGAAATTAACTGTGGATGAATTGATACTACTATTACACATGGCTTTTAGCTTTCTCAGATGATTTGGTGATTTGTACAGATATTATTGTTACATTATTACAGTTAAAAATATTTTAAAGTTCCTATGAAAATGTTACCTAAGTTTTCAAACTGGTAATGTTAGTGATAGTGATGAAAAACATATCTGAACATCAATAACTTTAGAAGAGGAGTTAGATGCTATCAAAGGCTTTGAAAAACTTTATGAAACAACATGGAGTTAGTTTAGTAGGTAATGATGAGGAAATAATACTCAGAAAACAGACATTAAAATCACTGACATGACTTTACCACAGAAGTCATAGGGTTATACTCTCTGAAAATGTGTTTTTCCACTTATTTACATGAGAAAGTTAGTGGGGAAAATAATACTTTCTGTTACCTGTGTGTTGTGATAGTTTTGTCAGGAGCTTTTGGTTTATTTTGACCTCTTATCTTTCAGTGTCCTTTTAGGATACACACACAAACACTCTTACACAATGGAAGTATTATATATATATGTGGTGAACTCATTTACAGTATACAATTAACAGTTTTCCATGTTAGTTTTTCTACCCTTACCTGATCATTTTTAACAACAACTTAGAATTTCTTTGATGTATCAACAGTATTTTATCTGCACCCTATTAGTGGCTCACTTTTAGGTAGCTTCCCATATTTTCACTCTTACAAGTGAACATTATGGAGGAACACCTTTGAGCATATACCCTTCTACACTTGTCCAAGTTTTCTCTCTCTTTTTTTTTCACCCGCACAGACACACAGCAACCAAGTTGCTTTCTTCAAATTGATTTTTCAGAGTCTACTTTCTGAATAATAGGTGAACTTATTTTCAGTTCTAATGAAACTGACTCCAGAAAGTCTGTATGGATTTCATTCCCATTCAAAGTTTGGAAATGTGATGGCCGAGTGTGGTGACTCATGCCAGTAATCCCAGCACTTTGGGAGGCCGAGGTGGAAAGAATGCTTGAGCCTAGGAGTTCAAGACCAGACTGGGCAACATGGTGAAACCCCATCTCTACAGAAAATACAAAAAATTAGCTGGGTGTGGTGGTGCACACTCTCTAATCTCAGCTACTTGGGAGGCTGAGGTGGGAGAATCACCTAAGCCTGGGAAGTTTAGGCTGCAGTGAGCTGTGATTGTGTCACTGCACTCTAGCCTGAGTGACAGAGCAAGTTCCTGTCTTAAACACAAAAGAAAGTTTGGAAATGTGGGCTCACTATTGCCACAGTGGGTGCTGTTTTTTTTTTTTTAATTTCAACTTTATTAATATAACATGATAAAATATTTCTTAAACATTTTAATTTTTAAATTTTCCAGAGACCAAACATTTAAAAAATATTGATTACCCTTCAGTTTCTTAATGTTGGCTTATATCATTAGGTTCACTTTAATCGAGGTGTTCATCATTTTATAATAGCTAGTCATAAAAGATTAAGATATTTTCTTGGTTTATGTGCTCTTTGTAATAAAAATCTAAGTACATAGTTTACCTTTTTACCACAACAATGGAAGCTATTGTGTTTTTCCTTTATGGCATATTTCATATCAACAGGATGGTCTTTCTCATTTTGGGGAGGTATAATTTAAAATTTGTCTATGGAAATATATATATATATATATATATATACACACATATACACACACACACGCACTCCGTTGCCAGGCTGGAGTACAGTGGCATGATGTCGGCTCACTGCAACCTCTGCCTCCTGGGTTCAAATGATTCTCCTGCCTAAGCCTCCAGATTAGCTGGAACTACAGGTGTCTGCCAACATGCCCAGCTAATTTTTGTATATTTAGTAGAGACGTGGTTTCACCATGTTGGCTAGGGTGGTCTCGGTCTCTTGACCTGAACCACCTGCCTTGGCCTCCCAAAGTGGTGGGATTCAGGCATGAGCCACCGTGCCTGGCCCAGAAATATATATATGTTTAAGTTTTCAAGTTACTTCAAACTTTCAAGTAATTTTTTGCCTTTGTAATTGGCATGTAATCTTAAGATTATAAAATGTTCATTATAATTTTAAATGCTTTAGTGGTTTAAATTTTATATTTCTGGTGGGCATGGTGGCTCACGGCTGTAATTCCAGCACTTTGGGAGGCCAAGGCGGGTGGATCACAAGGTCAAGAGATTGAGATCATCCTGGCCAACACGGTGAAACCTCGCCTCTACTAAAAATACAAAAATTTGCCTGTGATCCTAGCTACTCGAGAGGCTGAGGCGGAAGAATTGCTTGAACCCAGGAGGCGGAGGTTGCAGTGAGCTGAGATTGTGCCACTGCACTCCAACCTGGTGACAGAGCAAGACTCCATCTCAAAAAAAAAAATTATATTACCATGTGAAGTATATTTATTATAATATGTGAGGTAAACACTTACCATGTTATCCACAGTGAGGCTGAAATTTAGGCATTCCTGGATAAACAAAAGCTGAGGTAGGCCAGGCATGTTGGCTCATTCTTGTAATCCCAGCACTTTGGGAGGCTGAGGCGGGCGGATCATGAGGTCAGGAGTTCAAGGCCAGCCTGGCCAACACAGTGAAACCCTGTCTCTACTAAATACAAAAACGAGCTGAGCGTGGTGGCTGGCGCCTGTGATCCCAGCTACTTGGGAGGCTGAGGCAGGAGAATTGCTTGTTAAGACTTTAGGATGTTACATGTAACAAAGAAAATATCTATAGAGAATATACAAAAAAAGAAATGAGAAGGGAATTAAAACATTTTACTACAAAAAATCAACTAAAAAGAAAAACTGTAATTCAGGGAATGAGGGACAAAAAGGCTATAAGACAGAAAAGAAAAGCACAATGATAGATGGAGACACTTCATTTTTGGTAATTACTTTAAATGTAAATGGCTTAAATTCTTCAATCAAAAGACAGAGACAGAGATTGACAGAATGGATTAAATGAAACCAAATGTGATTCAACACTACTGTCTACAAAAGACTCAGGTTCTAACTTGTGTCCAAAGACACCAAAAGGTTAAAAGTGAAAGAATGAAAAAAGATATTTAGTAGTAAAAAGGGCAGGAGTGAGTGCAGCTGATCCTTGAACAATTGGTGGTGGGTTAGGGGCACTGACCCCTAGACACAGTAAACACACACACCCTTGGCCTCCCCCAAAATGTAAATACTAGTGGCCTACTATTGACCAGGTATTAACATGTATTATGTATGTGTATTATATACTGTATTCTTACAATAAAGTAAGCTAAAGAAAATGTTAAGAAAATTGTAAGGAAGGGCCGGGTGCAGTGGCTCACACCTATAATCCCAGCACTTTGGCAGACCTAGGCGGGTGGATCACGATTCAGGAGTTTGAGACCAGCCTGACCAACATGGTGAAACCCTGTCTCTACTAAAAATACAAAAATTAGCCAGGCATGGTGGCATGTGCCTGTAATCCCAATGTCTCAGGAGGCTGAGGCAGGAGAATCACTTGTACCTGGGAGGTGGAGGTTGCAGTGAGCCGAGATAGTGCCACTGCACTGCAGCCTGGGCAACAGTGTGAGACTCCGTCTCAAAAGGAAAAAAAATCGTAAGGAGGAAAAAAATGTGTTAATTCATTAAGTGGAAGTGGATCATTATTAAGGTCTTCATCATTATCTTCACATTGAATAGGCTGCTGAGGAGGAGGGAAAGGAGGGATCAGTCTTGCTTTCTCAGTGGTGGCAGAGGCAGAAGTGGAGATGGAAGGGGAGTCAGGAGAGGCAAACATACTTGGTATAACTTTCCAGAACTACAACATAATTTCTGTCTGATGTTTTTGCTTTTTTTTTTCTAAAAATGTGTCTGTATAGTAACAATTCTATTGTTTGCTTTAATTTTAGCACCTGTATTGTAAAAGGGTCCATGTCAAGTTAAAAGCAGTCTCGAATAATTGGAAGCCTTCTGCCAAATTGTCTAATGGCAGTTTGTTTTATGACCTTGTTTCTTCTACGTCTTATGCCTCATCATTTGGAAGTGCTCATCTCTATCAAGTCATATTCTGTTAATTCCTCTGGTGTGATGTCTATTAGATCTTGAATTTCTCCAACATCCATATATTGAAATCTTTACTCTCCTGCTTCTACCGCCTTTTTTTTGTGTGCCATATCCACGATCTCTTTATGATTTCCTTGATTGGCTCTGTCATAAATCCTGTGAAGTCATATACAACATCCAGATATAGTTTTCTCCAGAAGGAATTTATTGTTTTGGGCTCAAATGGCTTCCATGATTTTGTCTTTAACAGTGATGGCATCTTCAGTGCCAGTGGTGTCATCTTTCCAGACTTTCATGATGTTCTGTCATGGTTCTCTTCCATAGCACTAACCACCCTTTCCATGGAGTACCATTGTAATGAGCCTTAAAGTTTCTTATGCCCTCCTCATCTAGAAGCTGAATTAGAGACACTATTTGGGGGCACATAGACCACTTTGACACCTTTGGTGTTGAACTGATGCAGTTCTGGGTGGCCAGGGGCATGCTCAATATCAAAAGACCTTCAAAAGGCAGTCCCTTACTAGAAAGGTACATCCTGACTTCAGGGACAAAGCATGGATGAAACCAATCCAGAAAAAGGGTTCTCACTGTCCAGGCCTTTGTATTGTGCAACCAAAAGACTCTAAGCTGATGTTAATCTTTTCTCTTCAAGGCTGGGTATTAGCAATTACACAGTTACTGTTGTACAGTTGCCTTATTTGGTCTATTCCATTGGAAAGTCCCTAGTTATGTAAGTTAGTTGGCTGCTACTGATTGGTTGAGCATATATCATATAGCTCTGATAACCTGCTTTAAAGTGCTGTATCTGAAATTAATATAGCTATCCCCAGTTTCTTTTGATTAGTACTAGGATTCAGATATTCAAATGACCAGCATCATTTGTTGTACAGATAATCTTCTCCTGTTGAATTATGTTGGCAACTCAATAGTGTACTCTCTGCCTAGGTTCAGCCCATGTGGAGAAATGTTAAATGACCTAGTGAAGAAAAAGCTAGAAATCTTCAGGGTCTCCAGGCAGGGCTCCTCCTCTCTAGAATTGAATTTCTGTTATCTTCATTACTTCTGCCACTCTTCAATGTCTTTGAAAATACAAAAAATACAACTGTTATTATTTGTCTAGTTTTTTCTAGGTTTTGAAGTGGGAGCATTGGCCTAATGGAACTTAGTAACTATATCCTTTTTTAGGAGTGGAGCACAGAATGACATGATTCCTTCTAAATTAAAATAAAATTGTAATGAATCAGAATTTATAAGCTGATATACAAAATAAGGTATAAATAATGTTTATTATCATATACAATTCTTAGCTATTAAAGAAGAATGAACTCCATTGCTTTAGTGCCTGTGAATGAACCATACTTATTATGGACTTGGAAACTTTTTCAATGATTTGACAACCTATCCTTGATACTAAGATTCACATTATTAACATCAGGCTGGGTGCAGTGGCTCACACCTGTAATCCCAGCACTTTGGGTGACCCAGGAGGGTTGGGTGGATCACTCTAGCCCAGGAGTTTGAGACCAGCCTGGCCAACATGGTGAGACCTTGTCTCTACAAATAATTAAAAAATAATTAGCCAGGTGTGGTGGCAGGTGCCTGTAGTCCTAGCTACTTCGGAGGCCGAGGTGGGAGGATCACTTGAGCCAGGGCAGTGGAGATTGCAGTAAGCCAAGATTGCACCATTGCACTCCAGCCAGGGTGACAGAGTGATATCCTGTCTCAAATAAACAACAAACTAAATAAGATTCACTATTATTATAATTCAAATAATCCTTGTTATATAACTTTTCTACTCAGCAATTAAATAGTAATGCTGGTTACAAGCCTGAAAATGTATTCCTGAAAATCCTCAATTTGTCAACTGAAATTTGATGTTATAACAAGATATTCAAACCACCACCCTCAGGCACAGTTATTATAGTAGACTCCACTCTGAAATATCCAAATTAATGCCCAAATTTAAAAACAACATTAAAGAATAAATATGCTACAGTGGTTGTAGGTATATGTTAAGGATTCATCCTTTTTTTTTTTTTTTTTTTTTTTTTTGAGACAGAATTTCACTCTTGTTGCCCAGGCTGGAGTGCAATGGCGCAATCTTGACTCACTGCAACCTCTGCCTCTTGGGTTGAAGCCTCAGCCTCCTGAGTAGCTGGGATTACAGGCGCCTGCCCCCATGCCTGGCTAATTTTTTGTGTTTCTAGTAGAGACGGGGTTTCACCATGTTGGCCAGGCTGGTCTCGAACTCCTGACCTCAGGCAATCCACCTGCCTTGGCCTCCCAAAGTGC
The DNA here is from genome assembly GCA_036589455.1 of Ateles fusciceps. Lineage (NCBI taxonomy): Eukaryota > Metazoa > Chordata > Mammalia > Primates > Atelidae > Ateles > Ateles fusciceps. The sequence continues at coordinate 64,861 of JAZHEH010001988.1, read as the reverse complement.
TGGGATTACAGGCGTGAGCCACTGCACCTGGTCGATATTTATTAAATTTTAAGAGTTGTGTAAACATCATCACAATTCAATTTTACATTTATATCACCCAAAAACATTCCTTCTAGCCAATATGCTGTCAGTCTCCCCTCTAACCCCCAGCCAATCACTGATCTTCCCCGTCTCTATAAAATTGTCTTTCAGCCTGGCCAACATGGTGAAACCCCATCTCTAACAAAAAATACAAAAATTAGCCAGGGGTGGAGGCACATGCCTGTACTCCCGACTACTCAGGAGGCTGACATGGGAGAATTGCTTGAACCCAGGAAGTGGAGGTTGCAGTGAGCTAAAATCGTGCCACTGGACTCTAGCCTGGGCGACAAAGTGAGACCCTGTCTCCAAAAAAAAAAAAAAAAAAAAAAAAAAAGTTTTCTAGACATTAATATAAATATGTAGTCTTTTATGTTTAGCTCCTTTTATTTAACAAAATGATTGTTTTAGGTTCATCCATGTTGTAGGGGTTCTAGTTTCTCCATATCCTCCACATCATTTGTTATTTTCTGTTTTTATAATAACCATTTTAGTAATTATGTATTGGTATCTCATCGTATGTTTAATTTGTACTTCTCTAGTGACTAATGATGTTTGCTTTGTTTGCATTTGTATATTTTCTTTATTTTTTGAGACAGAGTCTCATTCCATCATCCAGGCTGGAGTGCAGTGGTGACTTCACTGCTCACTGCAACCTCCACCTCTCGAGTTCAAGTGATTCTACTGCCTCAGACTCCTGAGTAGCGAGTATTACAGGCACACACCACCATGCCCGGCTAATTTTTGTACTTTTAGTAGAGACGGGGTTTCACCATGTTGACAAGGCTGCTCTTGAACTCCTGACCGCAGGTGATCCACCTGCCCCAGCCTCCCAAAATGCTGGGATTACAGGCGTGAGACACCGTGCCTGGCCCTTGCATATGTATGTATTCTTTGGTGAAATGTCTCATTCAAGTCTTTTGCATGTTTTTAGAATTGGGTTGTTTGTCTTATTAAGTTATATATTCAAGTTGTGAGACTTATCAGAATTATAATTTGCAAATACTTTTCTCTCTTTTTTTTTTTTTTGAGATGGTGTCTCACTCTGTCACCCAGGCTGGAGTGCAGTGGCACGATCTCAGCTTGCTGCAACCTCCGCCTCCCGGGTTCAAGCAATTCTCCCACCTCAGCCTCCTGAGTAGCTGGGATTATAGGCGCCCACCACCACGCCCGGCTAATTTTTTGTGTGTATTTTTAGTACAGACAGGGTTTTGCCATGTGGGTCAGGCTGCTCTCGAACTCCTGACCCTGTAATCTGCCTGCCTCAGCCTCGAAAAGTGCTGGGATTACAGGCGTGAGCCACTGTGCTCAGTGAATTTGAAAATATTTTCTACTAATATATGGCTTGTCTTTTCATTATCTTTTGTTATCTTTTGAATCACAATAGCTATTAGTTTTAATGAAATCTAGTTTACAGCTTTTTGTGTATGAATTATGCTTTGTTGTCTAAGAACTCTTTGCCTAACTAATGGTTACAAAGATTTTTCTTCTATATTTTGTTCAATAAGTTTATACTTTTAGCTCTTTTTATTTATTTATTTATTTATTTATTTTTATTGCGTTTTAGGTTTGGGGGTACATGTGAAGAACATGTAAGATTGTTGCATAGGTACACACATGGCAGTGTGATTTGCTGCCTTCCTCCCCATCACCTATATCTGGCATTTCTCCCCATGCTATCCCTCCCCAACTCCCCACCCCCCCCACTATCCCTCCCCTTTTTCCCCCCGACAGACCCCAGTGTGTGATACTCCCCCTCCCTGTGTCCATGTGTTCTCATTGTTCAACACCCGCCTATGAAACTGAGGCCCTTGCTTATAGAATTCAATAACTTCTTCAGATGATAAGGCCAAAAACAAAACATAAAAACTGCGCAAGTGAGGGATCAAGGAGACAAGGTCCCTAAGTCCATCATCTTTGGCAGGTACATTTCATGGTTGAAAAGTGAGAAAAGTGTCCTCACTCTGTACAAGGAGAATCTAAGGTAGGGGATAGAGCTGTAGAGGAAAAAGAGCTCCTGACGCTGCTAGAATAGGCTCTGGCTAGACCCTAGAGTCTGTGGATTCATCCTCTTTTGTCTTTCCTCTGAGTGCTGGTGATCTTCCCCATTTTACACTGAGTCTGCAGCCATAGACAATCAATTTATGAAAGGAGTTCTCACCAGCCACTTCTTCAGCCTGGCCTGTGGATATCTGAATGAATGCACAATGCTCTCTTCACACAACAGTGACCATCCAGATCCCACCAAATGTATAGAGATGATTTCTTTTTCTTTTCTTTTTTTTTAAATATAGATTTTATTGCACTTTAGGTTCTGGGGTACATGTAAAGAACATGCAGGATTGCTGCATATGTACATACATAGCAATATGGTTTGCAGCCTTCATCCCCATTACCTATATCTGGCATTTCTCCCCATGTTATCCCTCCCCAAATCCCTACAACCCGCTGTCTCTCCCTTAGTCCCCTCCACTGACAGAACTCAGTGTGTGGTGCTCCCCTCCCTGTGTCCATGTGTTCTCATTGTTCAACACCTGCCTCTGAGTGAGAACATGCAGTGTTTGATTTTCTGTTCTTTGTCAGTTTGCTGAGAATCATGGTTTTCAGGTTCATTCAGGTCCCTACAAAGGACACGAACTCATCACTTTTTATGGCTGTATAGTATTCTATGGTGTATATGTGCCAAATTTTTCCTGTCCAGTCTATCATTGATGGACATTTGGATTGGTTCCAAGTCTTTGCTATTGTAAACAGTGCTGCAATAAACATGTGTGCATGTGTCTTTATAATAGAATGATTTATAATCCTTTGGATATATACCCATTAATGGGATTGCTGGGTCAAACGGAATTTCTATTTCTAGGTCCTTGAGGAATCATGAGTCTTCGACAATGGTTGAACTAATTTACACTCCCACCAACAGTGTAAAAGTGTTCCTATTTCTCCACATCCTCTCCAGCATCTGTTGTCTCCAGATTTTTTAATGATTACCATTTTAACTGGCGTGAGATGATATCTCAATGTAGTTCTGATTTGCATTTCTCTAATGACCAGTGATGATGAACATTTTTTCATATGTTTGTTGGCCTCGTGTATGTCTTCTTTTGAAAAGTGTCTGTTCATATCCTTTGCCCACTTTTGAATGGGTTTGTTCATTTTTTTCTTGTAAATCTGTTTTAGTTCTTTGTAGATTCTGGATATTAGCCCTTTGTCAGATGGGTAGATTGCAAAAATTTGTTCCCATTCTGTTGGCTGCCAGTTCACTCTAATGATTGTTTCTTTTGCTGTGCAGAAGCTCTGGAGTTTAATTAGATCCCATTTGTCTATTTTGGCTTTTGTTGCCAATGCTTTTTGTGTTTTAGTCATGAAGTCCTTGTGTATGCCTATGTCCTGAGTCATTTTGCCTAGATTTTCTTCTAGGGTTTTTATGGTGTTAGGTCTTATGTTTCAGTCTTTAATCCATCTGGAGTTAATTTTAGTGTGAGGTGTCAGGAAGGGGTCCAGCTTTTGCTTTCTGCACATGGCTAGCCAGTTTTCCCAACACCATTTATTAAACAGGGGAATCCTTTCCCCATTGCTTGTTTTTGTGAGGTCTGTCAGAGATCAGATGATTGTAGATGTGTGGCATTGCCTCCCAGGCCTCTGTTCTGTTCCATTGGTCTGTATCTCTATTTTGGTACCAGTACCATGTGGTTTTGATTACTGTAGCCTTGTAGTATAGTTTGAAGTCAGGTAGTGTGATGCCTCCACCTTTGTTCTTTTTGCTTAGAATTGACTTGGCTATGCAGGCTCCCTTTTGGTTCCATATGAAGTTTAAGGTGTTTTTTTTTCCAGTTCTGTGAAGAGGGTCATTAGTAGCTTGATGGGGATAGCGTTGACTCTATAAATTACTTTGGGCACTATGGCAATTTTCACCATATTGATTCTTCCTAACCATGATCATGGAACGTTTTTCTATCTGTTTGTGTCCTCTCTTATTTCGTTGAGCAGTGGTTTGTGGTTCTCCTTGAAGACGTCCTTTACATTCTTTGTTAGTTGTATTCCTAGGTATTTTATTCTCTTTGTAGCAATTGTGAATGGCAGTTTGTTCTTGATTTGGCTCTCTTTAACTCTGTTATTGGTGCACAGGAATGCTTGTGGTTTCTGCACATTGATTTTGTATCCTGAGACTTTGCTGAAGTTGCTTATCAGTTTAAGGAGATTTTGGGCTGAGACAATGGGGTCTTCTAAATATACAATCTTGTCGTCTGCAAATAGAGACAATTTGACTTCCTCTTTTCCTAATTAAATACCTTTTGTTTCTTTTTCTTGCCTGATTGCTCTGGTAGAACTTCCAATACTACATTGAATAGGAGTGGTGAGAGAGGATATCCTTGTCTAGTGCCAGATTTCAAAGGGAATGCTTCCAGTTTTTCCCCTTTCAATGTGATATTGGCTGTGGGTTTGTCATAAACAGCTTTTATTATTTTGAGATACATTCTGTCAATACCTAGTTTATTGAGAGCTTTTATCATTAAGCGCTGTTGAAATTTATCAAAGGCCATCTCTGCATCTATTTAGATAATCATGTGGTTTTTGTCTTTGGTTCTGTTTATGTGGTGAATTACGTTTATAGACTTGCATATGTTGAACCAACCTTGCATCCCTGGGATGAAGCCTACTTGATCGTGATGGATAAGCTTTTTGAAGTGGTGTTGCAATCTGTTTGCCAGTATTTTATTGAAGATTTTTGCATCTATGTTCATCATGGATATTGGCCTGAAGTTTTCTTTTCTCGTTGAGTCTCTGTCGGGTTTGGTATCAGGATGATGTTGGTCTCATAAAAGGATTTGGGGGAGGATTCCCTCTTTTTGGATTGTTTGGAATAGTTTCAGGAGTGGTACCAGCTCCTTTTTGTATGTATGGTAGAATTCAGCTGTGAACCCATCTGGACCTGGGCTTTTTTGGTTGGTAGGCTATTAATTGCTGCCTCAACTTCAACCCTTGTTATTGGTCTATTCGGGGTTTTGATTTCTTCCTGGTTTAGGCTTGGGAGGGTGTAAGTGTCCAGGGATTTATCAATTTCTTCCAGGTTTACTGGTTTATGTGTATAGAGTTGTCTGTAGTAATCTCTGATGGCGGTTTGAATTTCTGTGGAATCAGTGGTGATATCCCTTTTATCGTTTTTTTATTGCATCTATTTGATTATTCTATATTTTCTTTTTTATTAATCTGGCTAGCAGTCTCTCTATTTTGTTGATCTTTTCAAAAAACCAGCTCCTGGATTTATTGATTTTTTTGAAGGGTTTTTTTTGTGTCTCTGTCTCTTTCAGTTCTGCCCTGATCTTAGTTTGTTCTTGTCTTCTGCTAGCTTTTGCATGTTTTTGATCTTACTCCTCTAACTCTTTCAATTTTGATGATAGGGTATTGATTTTAGACCTTTCCTTGCTCCTCATGTGGGCATTTATTGCTATAAATTTTCCTCCAGACACTGCTTTAAATGTGACCCAGAGATTCTGGTATGTTGTGTCTTTGTTCTCATTGGTTTTGAAGAAAATTATTTCTGCCTTCATTTCATTGTTTATCCAGTCAACATTCAAGAGCCAGTTGTTCAGTTTCCATGAAGTTGTGTGGTTCTGAGTTAGTTTCTTAATTCTGAGTTCTAATTTGATTGCACTGTGGTGTGAGAGACTGTTTGTTATGATTTCCATTCTTTTGCATTTGCTGAGGAGTGATTTACTTCCACTGAAACCTCTGCCTCCTGGGTTTAAGCAATTCTCCTGCCTCAGCCTCCTGAGTAGCTGAGATTACAGGTGCAAACAACCACACCCAGTTAACTTTTTGTATTATTAGTAAAAAGTTTTCACACCATGTTAGCCAGGCTGGTTTCAAATTCCTCACCTTAGGTGATCCACCCTTGTCGGCCTCCCAAAGTGCTGAGATTACAGGCATGAGCCACCATGCCCAGCCTAAAGTGTGCTCTCTTAAGAAAAAGAAAATTGAAGTAGATGACTGCAGAAAATTTGGGAAAACTACATATATGTGGAAATTAAACAACACATTCTTAAATAACCACCATGTCAAAATAAAATAATTAGATATTTACACATAAATAATAAAGCAACATATTATGAGATGCAGCAAAAACCTGCTAAGAAAAATCGATAACAGTAAACACCTACATTAAAAATGAACAATCATAACTTAAAATCAATAAACTAATATTTGGGACAAACATGTAAAGACAAATTAACTACACATCAAACCTGGCAAAAATATCAGTTGGAGGATACAAGAGTCATGTAGAATGGGAAGACCGGAGAATAAAATGCGTGGTGATAAGGACTCTGAAAACTGTCCTATTTCCGAAAATCTAAAAGCCCATATGCATGTGCAGGTCTAGGCATGGATAAGGAATATTCAGGAAAGCTCTGAGAAGACCTTATCATTCATCATTGCTTTACCCTCTAACATGGTTTGGTTCTGTGTCCCAACCCAAATCTCAGCTCAAATTTTAATCTTCACATTTTGAAGGAAAGAAGTAATTGGATTATGGGGGCCCTTCCCCCCATGCTGTTCTTGAGATAATGTGTGAAATGTCACAAAATTTTCTGGTTTTATAAATGCTACTTTTTTTCTATTCTTTCACTCTCTCTCCTGCAACCTTGTGAAGAGAGTACTTGCTTATCCTCCCCTTTCTGCCATGATTGTAAATTTCCTAAGGTGACTCCAGCCATGCAGAACTGTGAGTCAATTAAGCCTGCTTTTTAATGAATTATCCAGTCTCAGCCATTTCTTTATAGAAGTGTGAAAACAAACTAATACATACATAAGAAAGAGCAAACTTGTAATCTTCCTGGTTTGTAAGCCCAGCTGCAATAATTAAGATGTTTTGGGTAAGAAAGCATTTGAGAAAACCTCTGTCAAATCACTAGCTCATAAGATAATGAAACAAACTTTTATTCCATACACAACAAAGAATACAATATTTACAAAAATAGCTTTGAAAACTTATTAAACAAATATAATGCAAAATAAAAACCCAAAAGATTAAAAGTAATATGATTTCAAAGTTACCTTTTTATAATAATAAAATTACAGTTTTCAAAAAAGCAAAACAGAAGTCAGGCAAAAAAAAATCATTCATTAACAAGATAACAAATAAACAGAAACAGTCTGAGAGGTATCCTAGACATTGAAAAACATTAAAAATTCTTTAAGTCAATGGACTTAAATATGCTGAAAGAGTAAACAATAAAGAAGAAAACAATTGGGGGAAAATGATGTCTCATCAAATAGAGATGGAAATTATAAAATAAATCTGAAGTCAAAAATTAAAATAGATGAAACGTAAAAATTTATCAGAAAGCCTCTACATAAGAGTAGAAAGAAAAAAAAAAAGAAAAAAGAATTAGCAAAGTTTAAGTCTATTCAATTTTAATTATTTAGACTGACTTGGGAGAAAGAATATTAAGAAAAATTAGAAATACCTAAGATACTGATGACAAATCATTACATTGCCATCATGAAAACTATGGAAGCTCCAGAAAGAAGAGGAAGAGAGAGAAAGTGTCAGAAAGAAAATTAGGAGGAATAATGGCTGAAAAATTTCTAAATATGATAAAAGTCATGAGTCTACACATTCAAAAATATAACTGATCTCAAAATTGTATACACTCATAGACTTCCACACAAAGACACATTACAATTGAACTTTTCAAAGCTAAAGACAAAAAAAAATTAAAAATAGTAATAGAGAAAAGATCCATCGTATACAAAGATTTCAGAGTCAAAACAACAGTAATTTCTTGCTAGAAACCAGAGGGTCATTAGATGGCAGGATGACATATTTAAAGTGATAAAATTTTACAAAGCCAACAAAGAAGTCTATTTTCAGCAAACTGCTCTTCAAAGATAAATGAGATATTAAGACATTTCTCTCTTTAAAAAAATTACACAGTTGGTCACTAACAGATCTTCTCTGCAATACATGATAAAGGCTATCTTTTTGGCTAAAATAAAAGGACAAACTATAAAATAACAATGCCATATTAAAAGAACAAATAACACCAGTAACAGTAAATACAAAAAAAAATAAATGCCACTATTAAGTTATATTTATTTCATAACATTTCATCTTTTAAAATTCTTTTTATATATGATTCAGAAGACTAATGCATAAAAGTAGTTATGAATCTGTGTTAATTTCAGGCAATCCATAATTACAGAAGCTGGAAACACATATAGTTGGAGAAACAAACTTGTATGAAATCAACTGTTTTAATAAATCCAAATTTCAACTGGTGTTAATTTATTATACACAGTCTTACATTCATGAGATTAGTTATAAACTCTTAATCACTAAAACAGTAACTAAAAAAAGTCAAAACAGAACTTAGAAGGGAATAAAAACTGTAGACTAGAAAATATCAATAGAAAGGAAATGTCAGTAGTAGATTAAATTTGAAAAGATATACAACAAAAAATAAGTAGCAAAATGGTAGAATTTCATCTTTTGTAAATACTTTAAAAAGAAATAAATTAGACTTTACAATTACAGTACAAACATTGACGATGATTTAAAAAACATAAATATAATCCAACTTTATGTTATCTGCAAGAGACTCATATATTTTCTCTTTAGGTCATAAGTAAAAGAATCTCTAAGGATACTTTATACAAAAAGTAAGCAAAAGAGCCGGGGTGGCTACACTTCAGCAAAATAAATATTAAGACAAAAGTGTTACAAGTGACAAAGGAGAACATCATACATCGAAGAAATGTAAACCTACCAATAAGATGTAACAATAGTAAACACATATGCACATAGCAAAGATCCCACTTTATGAAACAAAAAAGACAGTTTACAACAGAAGTAGAAAGTTAAACAAATTTGTTGATCAAAATATACCAACTAGACCTAGCAATCAAATACAAGAAATTTATTTAACAGTAAATGCAAAATAAATTAATTTGTTTTTCAGATTCTTTGAGTTGATTCTCAGAAACTAATTCAGGAATCATATCTTGTGGAATAATTATTTTTTGAAAGACATTATTTTAAACTGCACAATCACACTTAATTCAATGTTTCTAGTGTAATCATTATAAAACTATAAAAGTATAACTTTAAACTCTCTCTACTTTCATCAATAGACAATCATAAATCTACTGTGTGTTTATTGATTTGCCTTTTATGAATATTCTTTTTTAAAAACTGAATTATTGTGGTATAATTAACATTTCTTATCTATGCAATGGCACATTCTTCAATATTTCAATCTGGTTTCTTTCACTTACCATGATGTATTTGAAATAGACTATTTTTCTTTTTCTTATGTATTGAGAAATGTATTTAGGAGAGTACAACAGAATAAGTCTATGTTGCTTCATATTTCTGCTTTTGTTTTTCTTTAAAAATGTTAACTCAACTATTCACAAAAATACTTATTAAGCACTAAGAATAATACACTTGCCTGGGCATGGTAGCTCCTGCCTGTTACCCAGCACTTTTGGAAGCTGAGGCGGGTGGATCACTTGAGGCCAAGAGTTTGATAACAGACTTGTCAACATAGTGAATGTCGTTGCTACTAAAAATACAAAAATTAGCTGGCCTGGTAGGGTGTGCCTGTAATCCCAGCTACTCAGAAGGCTGATGCCCCAGGAGGCTGATGTTGCAATCAGTCAAGATCACACTACTACACTCTACCCCTGTGAGAAAAGGGAGGGAGGGAGGGAGGGAGAAAAGAAGGAAGGAAGGAAGGAAAGAAGGACAGAGAGAAAAGAAAAGAGAAATAAAGTCTAGGGTTTCTTAAGACAACAGAGTGATTAGTTAACAGTCATTCATTGTATGTTGCAAAATAGCTAAGAGATAAGATTTGGAATGTTCTCAATACAAAGAAATTATAAATATTCTGAAACCCAGCCTTGAAAAAAAATTTTTGAACCAATGAATATCCCTATTACTAAGCTTTATTGCACACTGTATGCTCATATCAAAAGTTTCCATGTACCCTGCATATATATACAATTTTATATACCTATAAAAATTAAAAATAAACAAAACTAAATTACTTCCAAATAATATGATAAACATTTTAATTTTTGAAAAGATCAAAAAAACTGAAAAGTTTACAGAAAAAGATAGTTGATGTTGAATAACTTATAAAATTGAACTTTAGGGAGTCTAATGAAAATGTGGTTAGAGTCAACTTTCACTTTGTAAAATTCTTCATTTTAATTTATGTTCCAGTGCACAGAAAAATGAAAGCTGCTCTCCAGAAGAATCAGCTTCAGTGTTGTACTGTAGCACATTTTTTATCTTTCTGGTTCTCATTTCCATCTCTGGTCATCATCAAAAAATGTGATTAGCTAATGGATGCTGATCCTGAATGGCCATAATGCTGCACATTTTAAAGGCCATGCCCTACGTTTTTATGCACAAATGTTCACTATTGCTTTCTGGTACATGGTAGACTCATGGGAGGTGTAAGTACTCTCTTAGAAAAACAGACAACCCTGTTTGCTGAAATTAAGCAAGTTTAATTAGCACAGATTTGGTTACAACACACATAGCCTCTAAAGGGAGGCTAACCAGACTAGCAACAAATATTTCAGCAGAAATCCTACAAGCCAAAAGATTAGATGTCAATATTCAACAATCTTTAGAAAAATTCTAACCATTATATTTGATATCTGACTAAATTAAGCTTTGGTCATAAAAAAAGATATACTATTCAGGTAAGCAAATGCTGAGGAAATCTGTTGCCACTAAGCCTGCCTTACAAGAACTGCTGAAGAAAGCACTAAAAAGAAAAATGAAACATCATTACCAGCCACTGAAAAACCACACTGAGTACACAAACCAGTGACCCTATAAAGCAACCACAAAACAAAACCACTTGTTTTACATAATAAACAAGTCTGCAAAATAACTAGCTAAGATCATGATGACAGAATCATATCCACACTTATCAACACTAATTTTAAATGTAAATGGGCCAAATGCTCCAAATAAAAGACAAAGTGGCAAGCTGCACAAAGGATCAAGACCCATTAGTGTACTGTCTTCAAGACACTTGTGTCATATAGGGTCAAATTAAAAAATGGAGAAGGACCTACCTTGCAAATAAAGACAAAAAAAAAAAAAAAAAGGAAGTGTTGTCATCTTGGTTTCTGATGAAACAGACTTTAAATCAACAAAGATTATAAAAAGATAAATGAGGGCATTCATAACAGTAAAGGGCTATGTTAAATATATATACACCCAACACAAAAGCACCTAGATTCATAAAGTAAGCTCTTAGAGACCTTCAAGGGACATAGACTCTTACACAATAGTAGTGGGGAACTTTAACACTTCACTGACAATATTGGACAGATCACTGAGACAGAAATATTAACAAAGATTCTCAAAACCTGAATTCAGTGCTGGTCAAATACACCTCATAGACATCTACAGAACTCTCTAATCAAAAATAATACATTATACATTCTTTTTATCACCACATGACACATACTGTAAAATTAATCAAATAATTGGAAAAAAACACTCCTCAGCAAATGCAAAATACCTGATACTATAGCAATCTCTTGGACCACAGCACAATCAACTTAGAAATCAAGACTAAGAAATCACTAAAACCATAATCACATCAATATTAACCTTGCTAAGTCAGAAATGCAGACGTTTTTTAAAATTAATGATAACAAAGATATAAAACCACATACCAAAATCTGTAGGACACAGCCAAGGCAGTGTTAAGACAATAATTTACACTGCTAAACACTCACAACAAAAAGTTAGGAATAACATGTTTACAGCCTAACATTACACAGAAAGAACTAGAGAAGAAAGAGCAAACAAATCTCAAAGCAAGCAGAAGACAATATTAACAACAAAACTTAGACCTGAATTAAAAGGACTGTTACTCTTTTTTAAAAAATAGTAAAATTTGTTAAACTCTTAGAAGGTTTCTCTCTTAAATTTTTTTATGTATGATGAGATCTGTAATGAAAGTGAAAATATTTCATTTGTTTTTACTTCTAATGTTTTTATACAGTAAAAGTTTTTATAAAGTTTTATACAGTACAAGTTTTTATAAAGTAAAATTGTGTATGTTAAGTCTTGTTAAGTACCCAATAGAGATTACAATTATTTGTATTTTTCAGTATGAAATCTCTGATATTGAGCAAAATTTGAGGTCCTTTTAAAGGCTTTTCCACATTTTCAATATGTGTAGTTTCTCTTTGTTATGAATTCTCTTATGTTTTGTAAGGGCTGAGAAGCACATAAAGTCTTTGCAACATTCTTCATATTTCTAAGGTCTTCTTTTAGTATGACTTCTCCTGTGCTTGAAAAGTTTTGAGGAGCTGGAAAAAGTTGTGCCACATTCTTCACATTTTGAGGGTTTCTCTCCAGTATGAATTCTCTTGTGTTTAATAAGGGTTGAGGCACAGCCAAAGGATTTGTCACATTCTTCACATTTGTAAGGTCTCTTTTTAATATAAATTCTCTTCTGTTTAGTAAGCCCTAAACACGAACTAAAGACTTTGCCACATTCTTCACATTTGTAAGGTCTCTCTCCAGTATGAATTCTCTTATGATCAGTAAGCCTTGAAAACCAACAAAAGACTTTGCCACATTCTTCATATTTATAAGGTCTCTCTCCATGAATTCTCTTGTGTTTAATAAGGGTTGAGGTGCAGCCAAAGGCTTTGCCACATTCTTCACATTTATAACGTCTCTCTCCCACTATGAATTCTCTTATGTAAACTAAGTCCTGAAAACCATCTGTAGACTTTGCCACATTCTTCACATTTGTAAAGTCTCTCTCCACTATGAATTCTCTTGTGTTTAATAAGGGTTGAGGCGCAACCAAAGACTTTGCCACATTCTTCACATTTGTAGAGTCTCTCTCCAGTATGAATTCTCTTATGTTTAGTAAACCCTAAAACGAACTAAAGACTTTGTCACATTCTTCACATTTGTAAGGTCTTCCTCAAGTATGAATTCTCTTGTGTGTAACAAGGGTTGACGTGTAGTCAAAGGCTTTGCCACATTCTTCACACTTTTAAAGTCTCTTTCCAGTATGAATTCTCTCTTGTCTAATAAGGGCTGAGGAGCAGCAAAAGGCTTTGCTACATTTTTCACATTTATAAGCTCACTCTCCAGTATGGATTCTCTTGTGGTTGAAAAGTGTTGAGGCGCAGCCAAAGGCTTTGCCACGTTCTTCACATTTGTAAAGTCTCTCTCCAGTATGAATTCTCTTATGTTCGGTAAGCCTTGAAAACCAACAAAAGACTTTGCCACATTCATAAGGTCTCTCTCCATGGATTTCTTGTTTAAAAAGGGTTGAGGAGCAGCCAAAGGCTTTGCCTCATTCTTCACATTTGTAAGGTCTCTCTCCAGTATGAATTCTCTTATGATCAGTAAGCCATGAAACCTAACAAAAGACTTTGCCACATTCTTCACATTTATAAGGTCTCTCTCCACTATGAATTCTCTTATGTAAACTAAGTCCTGAAAATCATCTGTAGACTTTGCCACATTCTTCACATTTGTAAGGTCTCTCTCCACTATGAATTCTCTAGTGTTTAATAAGGGTTGAGGTGCAACCAAAGACTTTGCCACATTCTTCACATTTGTAGAGTCTCTCTCCAGTATGAATTCTCTTATGTTTAGTAAACCCTAAAATGAACTAAAGACTTTGTCACATTCTTCACATTTGTAAGGTCTCTCTCCAGTATGAATTATCTTGTGTGTAACAAGGTTTGAGGAGTAGCCAAAGGCTTTGTCACATTCTTCACACTTGTAAGGTCTCTCTCTAGTGTGAATTATCTTGTGTATAATAAGGGTTGAGTAGCAGCAAAAGGCTTTGCTACATTTTTCACATTTGTAAGGTCTCCTCCAGTATGAATTCTCTTATGTTCAGTAAGCCTTGAACACCAACTAATGACTTTGCCACATTCTTCACATTTATAAGATCTCTCTCTACTATGAATTCTTTTGTGTTCAGTAAGCCTTGAAAACTAACTACAGACTTTGCCATATTCTTCACATTTGTAAGGTCTCTCTCCAGTATGAATTATCTTGTGTTTAATAAGGGTCGAGAAGCAGGTAAAGGCTCTGCCACATTCTTCACATTTGTAAGGCCTCCCAATATGAATTCTCTTGTGTTTAATAAGGTTTGAGGACCAGGTAAGGTCTTTGCTGCATTCTTCACATTTGTAAGATTTCTTTCTGCTACAAATTTTCTTATCTTCAGTAAGAATTGAGCACCACTCAAAAGCTTTGCCACATGTATTTCATTGGCATGTTTTTCTATAGGTGGTTGACAAACGGTGATGAAGAAAATGAAATCTACTCTTTGACCACGTGCAAATATTCACACTTTGCCAATCTTTCTTTAAGTATAAATTATCAAGGTCATGGCTTTCATATTTTCTCAGTATTATACTCTAAGATGAATATTTTATGTCCTGCTTTGGCAATATCTCTGCAGTGAGAAAGAAAAAAAACCCAGCTGAAAAACAAATTATCTCACTTATTAGACTAAGGTGAATACACATTACAAACATAAAATTATACTAAGCACATTAACATGATGAGATGATAAAATACCACAGGCTTGAATTTTTTATAGACATATAAACTTAACAGATTAATACCAACCAACAAAACTTGAACCAAGATGGCGGATTAGACACAACTCCAGTGCACAACACCCAGCGAAGAGACGCAGAAACCCAGAGACCTCCTAGCTCCAACTGAGGTATCAGGTGCATTTCAATGGGTCTGGTCCGAGGGTGAGCAAAGCCCACTCAGGGCAGACCGAGGCAGGCAGGGGTGCTGCTTCACCCAGAAAGTGCATCTGACTGGTGAGTCAGAGGCTCCACCTCTGGCACTCCAGTCCAGATACAGCGCTTCCCCCAAAGCCTCAGCAATACACAGAACAGGGAATCTTTGCCAGTCAAGCATCGGGAATTACAAGTGTGGAGTTGAATAAGAGTCTGCAGACTGAGCTATTGACCCCTCCTCCCACCCGGAGACGGAGCTGTAAGCTGGAGCAGCTGGGCGGCCCCTACCCCATGACCAGAGAGAGAAAAGCTGAAAGTGGGAGACTGCCGGGTGCAGCTGGGCAGGTCCCTAACCTCCCCCACAAACCCCAGAGGGCTGAAGCTCTGACTCTAGTGGGTTGCGTAGCCAATGCCACAGTCTGAGAGGAACCCTGAATGATTCATCCCAGTAGAGGAAGGGCACAACCCACCACTAGAGAGGTGGGACCGGGCTACAGGTTTTAAGAAAAAACACAGGAAGCCTACATAGCAACGGGATGGTGTTTTTGACAACCCAGCAGCACCTACAGGTCAACAGAAGAGACGGGCCTAATCTCCCAGCATAAACAAAAAAGACACAGGAAGCTTTCCTAGTAACCTGAAGGAGTCCCTAGAAACCCAGTAGCACCCCCGACAGGCAGACAAGCGACCTCATCAAGCAGCTCTCTGACACCACAGCCAGGTAAATCCACAAAGATGGGGAAAAAACAGTGCAAAAAAGGTGAAACCACCAAAGACCAGAACACCTCTTCTCCTTCAAGGGATCAAAACTCCTCAACAACACAGGATCACAATTTGACCAAGAAGGAGTGGGAAGAATTGATGGAAACAGGATTCAGAAGGTGGATAATAACAAACTTCTCAGAGCTAAAGGAACATGTTCTAACTCAATGCAAAGAAACCAAAAACCCTGAAAAAAGTTAGATGAAATGCTAACTAGAATAGCCAGCTTAGAGAAGAACATAAACGACTTGATGGAGTTGAAGAAGACAGCATGAGAACTATGTGAAGCAAACACAAGTTTTAATAGGCGAATCGATCAAGCAGAAGAAAGGATATCAGATATTGAAGATCAGCTCAATGAAGTAAAAGAGAAGGCAATACAAGAGAAAAAAGAGTGAAAAGAAATGAACAAAGCCTCCAAGAAATATGGGATTATGTGAAAAAACCTAATCTACGCTTGATTGGTGTACCTGAATATGGCAGGGAGAATGAATCCAAGCTGGAAAACACACTCCAGGATATTATCCAGGAGAACTTCCCAAGCCTAGCAAGGCAGTCCAAATTTCAAATTCAAGAAATACAGAGAACTCCACAAAGATATTCCTCAGGAAGAGCAACTCCAAGGCACATAATTGTCAGATTCACCAGGGTCAAAATGAAGGAAAAAATGCTATGGGCAGCCAGAGAGAAAGGTCAGGTCACCCACAGAGGGAAGCCAATCAGACTCACAGCAGATCTCTCAGCAGAAACTCTACAAGCCAGAAGAGAGTGGGTTCCAATATTCAACATCCTTAAAGAAAAGAACTTTCAACCCAGAATTTCATATCTAGCCAAACTAAGCTTCATAAGTGAAGGAGAAATAAAATCCTTTACAGACAAGCAATTATTGAGAGATATTGTCACCACCAGACATGCCCTACAAGAGCTCCTGAAAGAAACACTAAGCATGGAAAGGAGCAAGTACCAGTCACTGCAAAAGCAAATCAGTTGGCAAAGACCAGAAATGCAATGAAGAAAATCAGTCCACTAATGAGAAAGAAAACCAGCCAGTAACAAAATGGCAGGATCAAATTCACATGTAACAATATTAACATTGAATGTAAATGGCCTAAACGCCCCAATCAAAAGACACAGATGGGCAAAAATATTTTTGCAATCTACCCATCTCACAAAGGGCTAATATCCAGAATCTACAAAGAACTAAAACAGATATATAAGAAAAAAACAAACAACCCCATTCAAAAATGCGGGAAGGATATGAACAGACACTTTTCAAAAGAGGACATTTATGAGGCCAACAAACATATGAAAAAATGCTCATCATCACTGGTCATTAGAGAAATGCAAATCAAAACCACACTGAGATATCATCTCGGAGTTCTTTAAAAGAAAAAGATATTAATAAGCAATAAGAAAACATCAGGACAAAACTTACTGACAAACACAAAATTTATAGCACTGTAAATGTGGTAAGTAAACTATTCATATACTGAGAAGACTAATAAATTATTCTATAATTACCTGTAGTTATTAAAAATAACTCTTCTCTACATCCTCTTTAAGGTCACAACTCTTACATTTCCCTTTTGAGGTTGTTGCTGTTATTAAAAATACAACAAATTTAAGACATTGACAGCATAATAAGACCTAAATAGAAACAACAAAAAGTTAGAAAGTAGAGGAATAAAGTTAAAGTGTAGTTTTTATTACTTTTCTCTGTGCTTTTTTGTTTTTAAAATAAGTGTTAAGTTGACATCAGTTTAAAATGAGTTATAAGATGTTATTTGCAAACATCGCGGTAACCTCAAATTAATAAACCTGTAACAGACACACACACACACACAAACAAAAGCAATACATTAAATCACACCACAGATAAAATCACCTTCACTAAAAGGAAGACAGAATAAATGGCAGGCTGGGAGGGAGGAAAGATCAATAAACCACAAAAATCAGATAACGGAATGGCAAAAGTACCTCTTTACTTACCAATAATAACATTAAATGTAAATAAACTAAAATCTTTAATTAATCAAACATATAGATTGGCCAAATGGGAAAAAAAAAAATAAGACCCAACAATCTGTTGCCTGCAAGACACACATTTGACCTATAGAATCACACAGCCACTAAAAATAAAGGAATGGAAAAAGATATTTCACGCAAATGGAAACCAAATAAGAGCACAAATAGCTATACTTATATAAAACAAAAGAGATTTCAAGACAAAAACTATTAAAGAGACTACTAAAGTCATTATATTATGATAAAGTGGTCAATTCAGAAAGAGGATATAATAATTTTAAATATATAGTCACCAACACTGGAGAATTCAGATGCATAAAGTAAATATTAAACCTGAACAGAGAAATCAACACCAATACACTAATAGCTGGAGACTTCAACACCACTTTTAGCAGTGAACAGATCATCCAGATAGTAAAATCAACAAACATTAGACTTAATCTGTGCCATAGACCAAATAGACCCAATAGATATTTACAAGCATTTCGCCCAACAGCTAATGAATAGAAACTCTCCACCTCTGCACCAGGATTATTCTCAAGAACAGATCATATGTTAGGCCACAAAGTAACTTTTAATATATTTTCCCTAAAATTAAATTATATCAAGTATTCCCTGACTATAATAGAATAAAACTAGAAATCAATAACAAAAGTGTAAGGGTAGCCAAGAGAAAGGAGAAAAGACCCAAAGTCAGGCAAGCAAGTTTTATCAACCGCCAGGCTGCTCCGTAACAATCACAGGAGGCAGCCCTGAGCTTACAAAACTTGAGGGGTTTATATGGGGTGAGAGGGGCATAAGGGTGTTTCAGGACTGAGGTAATCTATCTGCTGGTAACAGGCACAGAGATAGTTTGTTAACTTGTAGCAGAACTACAATACATCATCCTGTGACTTTTGTGGCGGCAGCCTTCTTTTTTTAAAAAAAGAGAGAAACCAGGATTTTTTACAGATATGTGTCAAACAGGAATTTACAAGTATGGATAACAAACGTTTATTTTTCCTGTCCTCCCTCAAGCTGCCCAGATGGCTGTAATCAACTTGATTTTTTTTGACTGATAGTTTTAAGGTGGTCATTTAGAGAGACATATGTCACAGGTGGCTGAGGATTACTGCATGTAACATATTGAGTTGTAAAGCAGAATTATGCCTTTGTTATGAAGCTATTCTTTTCTTTTTCCAAATGTGAAGATTTAGAAGAGAGTTGACCTGCTATTGTAGCTACGTGAAGAGGGGGGAGAATCTGGGCTCTCATTACAGAGAGTAACTGGAGGGATGATGAATACCATGGTAAGGTTTAGTGCCAGTCAAGAGCCAAAACCTATTTCTGTCACAAACCTACACCTGCTGTCTCACATTTCTGATATTAGCTCTCATTGATTGTTTCATTGTTACTCATCCATTCTTCCAGAAATTTCTTCCCCCATCCTAATGTCCTATGGCATTGCATCTCATGCCATCAGACTTCACCACTTTCTCCTCTTTCTTGTTGCAGTGATCTCCAGAGTCCTGGGTCACTCTTCTTTCTTGAAGAGTGCAAGGAATTCATTTTTTCCAGCACTGCTTCTGCATAATCCCTGGTGATTATACAGTTGATTGTCATTATTTATTGTAGTTAGGGTCTATAAACTTGCCATGAACACCGAATCAGTGAATACTAAAGCATCATTCCTCAGGGAAAAACACAGGTTACTGCAATCTTCTGGTCACTACATTGTCATGAATGGATCAAACATGACCCTGTTTATATATGTTTCTGTCTAAAGACACCTTGTTTCATTAATATTGAATTTACAGCTGGCAGCACTGTAATGCATGCTTGAAAGAAGCTTTTCTAACACACTATTTTTTTCCCATAAGGTACATCACAGCCTTCTTGTACTTAGGAGTGCTAGGCAGCAGTAAGCTTGGGGATTATTTTTAGGTTTTTTGGTTTTCTGTTTTTTGAGACAAGGTCTCACCATATCACCTAGGCTGGAGTGCAGTGGTGCCATCATGGCTCACTGCAGCCTTGACCTCCCTGGGTTCAGGTGATCCTCCCATATCAGCCTCCAGAGTAGCTGGGACTACAGGCATATGCCACCACCACGCCTGGCTAATTTTTTTTGGTATTTTTTGTAAAGACGGGATTTGCCATGGCCGGTCTTGAACTACTGGGCTCAAGTGACCTACCTGCTTCAGCCTTTCAAATTGCTGGGATTACCGATGTGAGTCACCCTGCCCAGTCATTGGGGACCATTTTGAACAGCAAAATCACCAACAAAAAGCACAAAAATGCAAAACACATGGCACTAAACAGTGAAAAGGACACTTGTTAACAGTCTGGGGCCTGAAACAAGAAGGCAGAATGTTGCCTTATTTGACTCAGCTGTTGGCATGCACGTTGGGCAACTCAAATTTTTTGCTGCTCTGCACATGTCTGCAAATGACTGCTAAAGTTTGAAGCGTATTGATTTTGGGGCTGCAAATAAATTTTAGCAAGTAGACAAATTTGCAAACACAGAATCTATGAATAATGAGGATTGGCCCTATGTCGATGATCTTTCTGATGATACAAGCACTGCATTTCTTGACTTTTTCTCTCTAATAGTGATTTTGTCTACCATACTATTTTAACCATTGACCTCCAAGATCATGCCAAATGTCATGAAAAGGCAACATTTTCCATCCCAATACCTGTTCTTTATACAGGGATCTGAAAGTGTCAGAACCAGGGTAATTTTTTCTTTGACGTCTCATCCCCTTTGTGTTTACACCCCCACCTCCCTATCCATATGCTGAAACCCTAACCCCCAGTGTGGCTGTGGCCTCTAAGGAAGTGATTAAGGTTAAACAAAGTTATAAGAATGGGGTTGTGATCTTATCGGATTAATGTTCTTATAAGAAAAGACACTGGGGTTGGCCTGCACATGGGCTCACTCATGCACACTCATGCGCACTCTCTTTCTTTCTCTCTTCCCCCTGCTTGTACACTCAGAGGAAAATCCATGTGAGGATGCAGGAAGAAGGCAGTTATCTGCAAGCCAGGAAGAAAGCTGTGGCACCACCAGAATCTGCAATCTGCTGGAAACTTGATCTTAAACGTCCCAGCCTCCAAAACTGGGAGAAGGTAAATTTCTGTTGTTTAATCCACCCAGTCTGTGGTACTTTGTTATAGCAACCTAAGCTGCCTGAGATACCCTTTTAAGGTATTTTTCTCTCTAGAAGAGCTCTCATTGTCTTACCTAAGTGCGCTGTCCTAAACAGGTATTCTGGACATCAAACTTTTCCTACCCACCACCAAAATATACCTTTTAAATATTCTCCAGTACTTTACTTTTCTAAAATTGGTTCACTAATAAACCAATTGCCATCAATTAGTATTATTTTTATTATCTCTACTAATATTTTAACTTTAAATGTAAGATATATGTTCATTTTAGGAAATCTGGAAATGTCAGAAAAACATAAAGTAGAAAATAAAAATTACTTTAATTGTAAAATGATGGCATTTTGATATATTTCTCTCCAGTATTTTTTTTTTTTCTGTGAAAACTTGCCGGAGTTCTTAGTTGCAAATCACGTTAAGCTACCCTCATTACCTTGATGAGAAAGAAGCTTATTGGTAAGATATCAGGCAGCTCAAAGAAATACGGGAATCTTGGAGAACCTGACTGGGAACGTGGTAGGAAGCGTCCATATTTAACTGGGCTGCCAGAACTTCTTTCGAGTGCCCTCTAGTGGAACAGTCTGATTTGGACTCTTCTGTTGCCACTACCTGGACAAATTCTGTGGGTGACACTGCTGCACTGGATACTGGAAACCCTGTCAGCACCACCATGAAGACTTTCTTTGAGTCACTAACTCAAGATTCAAAGAGCTGAGTGGGAGCACCTGATTGGCTAAGCTGAGACTGTGCGCTCCCTCCTAGCGCAACAGCCAGGGCTCAGAGAAAGCCAGAATCTGACCTTTTCTTTTGCAAGAGGGAGGAACTGCCTCCCCCTAAGGCTGACGCCATGGCAAATTCTCCAGATTTAAGGACAGCATCCAGATCCTGGAAAACCCCTCCTAGAAAAGCAATTATAATTTATTCTTTGGCTACTTGATATCCACATGTACTTTTCTTTCCATATTTTCATGTCACAGTAATCAAGGAAATGTGTAGAGTCTACTGTCGTCATTTACACTCCTGCCACAAAGCAACAGCTGATATTTATAACTCCCACCTCTCCCTATTCCAAATCTCCTTTGCCTACAGCCTGTACCTAAGATTCTCAGCGTGTTTTACTTAGCAGAGTCATTCAAATCTTCATTTCGAAGGAAATTGAACTGTTGGTGGGCCTGCCTGGATTATCCTGTATTAATATGTCATTGATTTTTATTACTGGACAAGATAAAAATAGGAGGAACCATAAGACTTGCCCAATTTCATTCATACTGATCCCTGCTTGCATTGAGTAGCAGCAACTCAACTGACCCTTAATAGTAAGATGATACTTACTCCTCACCTCTTTTTTTTTGGTTTACTTTTTTTTCTTGCCTTTTTTTTCTCAAGGGAATGTGTGTGGATGTGAAAGTCTTGGCTTCTCACTAAATAAAAATCATTCTTGTGGAAAATGTATTTCTTTAGGCACTAAAACACTTTACAAATATTAACATCTTTAGCCCTCCCCAAAACACTGTGGGATTTTACCTTTTACAGATAGGAAAATAGAGGATCAGAGAAGTTAAGTACCCTGCTCAAAATGTCACAGCTAGAAAGCAGTAGAGATAGGATTTGAACCCAGCCAATCTGGTTCCTGCTCTTCATATCCTGTTAATATGATACAGTATTCAGGAATGTCCTATGGAGTGGTGAGAAAGTCAAAGTATCTGCATACCAAATTGTGGAACAGAACTAGAAAAGCCCTGTGACAAGTTGGTAAGGTATTCTGCTATCCCTGTTAGGTAAAAGCAGAATGCTTCTGGTGTTTATCGGATAAGAGACAAAGACATTTGACTCTGCAAGGATGGACATTTTTGTTTGTTTTTCTCACTTCACTATCCCCAGTACCTAGAACATCACCTGGAACATAGTAGGTGCTCAATTGATTGAAGAATGAATAAATGCCAGACACCAAGGACTGGGTTATGTTTCCCCAGTAGTAGGCCATATTAAAAAAATGCAGCTGAAATTGGAATCATCCACTCATGAAGCACATGTCAATTCACCATCATTCTCCAAGAAGTCCCCATCCTCTGCACTGGACAAACTGGAAATCACCTTTCTTACATTTCTTAAGATTTTCATAGTGACATGCATTGCTATAATTTTCTCAGATACAGTATTGCTTTTTGTTTTTCATTTTGAGTGAAATGGGTAATCCTAGGGGCTTCCATTTGACTCATTTAATCTGCGAATCAGAGGCAGTGTGGGGATTCTAGCAGTGGCTAGACTTACCTATTCAAAGTAAATCCTTAGAAAACAGTTAGATAAACTATCATGGGCTGAGTTCAGAGTGTCAGTATGTCTGCTTTAAATTAGACTGGAACTGGGACTTAAACACTATTGATAACCTGAATCTTGTAAGTCTCCACCCTAATTAGTGAATGGCAGTGTTGTTTACTCAGATTCAACGTTTGATAATCTCTGAAATGGGTAGGCATTTCCCTTTGCCCAATACACTGTTTCCTTGATAAATATTTATAGGTCTCTTTGGGACAGGATAGGAGGAAGATTTCCCAATATTTTTGTGAAGTAATTTCAGGATACTTCTTTAAGGCTCTGACTGACTTCCCCTTCATTAGGGGATTCAGGGCCTGTGAAGGATAGTCTTCCTTGTGCAAGGTAACTCGTACAAGGAAAGAGAGTTTCAGAGTCTTTAGGTAAGTCATGAGCTGCCTCAGATGTGGGAGGAAGAATGGCTTGAGCTGAAAACCTAGGTTCAGTGGAGTTTGGGGGTTTGGGTGTTTGAGGCCTTGACACCCTCCCGTTTAACACCATTGAAATTCTCAGGGTGTGCTCTTTCCTTATTGATGCCCTAACTTTTATATAAGACTCTTGATGAGTTTGTGATTCAGTTGATTTTCTTGATTAGTCCCCACTGGAGTAGAGGATTGATTTTAGGTAGTTTTGTACTGCTGCTACAAAAAATGAGACATTTCTATTTAGCACAGGGATACAAAATCCCTGGTTTCGGTTTTGCTTTCAGCTGAGAACTAGGGATTTGAGTAACATTCTGTCTCTTTAAGCTTTCCAGTATTAGCCACCTCACTTTCCAGTCCTGGTTTCTCGTGCTGCTATATATGGCACCACCAATGTGGGCCCCCAAGGCTTGTTTATAAATAGGTACTGTATAAATTACAATTTGATTAGTTACTCTTCCACTCTGGGCCACTGGTTACCAGATTTCCATTCCTGAATGCTTGCTGCATTTACCCCAACCAAGTTATAAAACCAATCCTGGATTCTCCTCAATTCCAGAAGATCTGCTGTCTGAAGCCCTCCTGATAACAATTTCTGATCCAGTTAGTGTTCATGACATAAATGGCATAAACTGAGTTTGTTTATCATAAACAGAAAAGGAATTGATTAGAAGGCTATCAAGTATCTCATGGGACTGACGGAAAAGATGTTGAACCAGGCTCAGGAAAGGACTAAATCCTGTGGTCCCAAAATGTCCAAGCCAGGCTTTTTGGGTCCAAATGCTCATCTCACTGGGCATTGAACACTGCCATGACTGCCAATATTAGAAGACATTCCAAACTTCCTTCTTGGCTTCCTGACTGGCTGAGCTTATATCATGTGCATCATCTTCCTAGCGTTGGGTCCAGTGAAGGCAAATACTTGGCCTTTGGCTTCAGTGAGGAGGGACCCTTCTTGCACCCAAGATTCAAACAGTGACAGATTCCTCCAATTTATAATGTGCATATATATTATGACATTGGGATTACAATTGTGAGTAAAGGGTTAACCTCAGCACCAGGCTGTTCTGGGCCTCCCTGTGAGAACCACCAACCACAGAGTCCTGTTTCTTTGGAAACTGCGGTGATCAACAGATGTGGAATATTGGACCTGCTAAACCTGCTTGCTATGAAGCCCTGCTCTGTGGGACCGCTCTTGGACTGGGGCTGCTGGGCGCTGACATGCAGGTTTAGGGCTTTTGTTACTGGAATCATATAAAAGATTGTTGGGAAGCTGTGACTGTGCCTTCTCTATGTCAAGGTGATTTTCCCCCCACTTTGCGTGTCATTCTGTGGCAAAGTTGCTTTTCCTGCGTGCGTATGGGGGCAAAGAAGCTGTGCACTTGCGTGGCTGTCAGGCATTGCATTAGTTTCTAATCACTGCTGTAACAAATCATCACAAACTTAGTGGCTTGAAGCAATATAAATTTATCATTTTATAGTTCTGTAGTACAGAAGTCCGACATGGTCGCTCAGTAGCTAGGATCAAGGTGTTGGCATGGCTGCATTCCTTTCTGTAGGCTCTAGGGGAGAATCTGTCTGGCTTTTCTGGCTTGTAGAAGTAGCTGGCATGCTTTGACTCATGGTCCCTTCCTCCATCTTCAAGCCAGCAGTGGAGGATTGAGCCCTTCTAACATTGCATCACTCTGACCTCCTCATCTGCCAACCTCTTCCACTTTTAAGGATGCTTCTGATTACTTTAGGCTCATCTGGATAATACAGAGTAATTTTCCTATTTTAAGGTCAGCTGATTTATCAACTTTATTTCTATCTGCTCCTTAATTCCTCCTTGCTATGTAATGTAACATATTCACAGGTTCTGGGGATTAGGGTATGAATATCTTTGGGGTACTGTGATTCTGCCTACCACGGGTATCCTGAAGAAATGAAGGTGCTGTACATGTTATTTCCTATTCTGTTCCTCCACAAGGCCAAGTGAGTGAAAATTGAAGCCAGTAGTGTGCCTTGCGTCTGATTGCCAATTTGATTTTGTAGCCACTGCTGTGTCAATACCCAGTAGGACACAGTTTGGAGAGGGTGGATATTTTATTGGGGGCATTTTTACATGCTCAAACACAATTTATTAAATCTCTACAGGGGTATACTGTTATCCTGAAATGGACTAATTTCTTAATTATGTAGCTCCTAGGATTTCTTTTCTTTATAAAAACTCTGAAAATAATTCTAAGGTAGGATGCTGGGAAATAGGTTTCTTGGACTCTTGTAACTATCCAAATCTCCAAAGCTTTAGGACTTTTCTTGGCTGACAGGAAAAATTGAAAGCTACTGTTTTCTTTTAGAGGAAAAGTGTTAAAAAAACCTGTCTAATATAAATTTTAAATGAAGCCAATATCCTAGGCTGGGTTGAGGTAAAATTATTTTCATCATCACATTCATTGTGTCAACCAGATCTTTGGCTCCAAACATGCTGTCCCTGTAAAAATTTCACTTCAGCTGTCAGGGTAATCAAAGTGGTTTCAAACGCTTTACTTGAATACTGAATTGAAATAAAATAATAAACACACTATAAAATGCCAAAGCCTGCAGATGGACAAGACCAGATATGGGCAGGTTTTATATTTTTAAAAAGTCAGAAATATAAAAACAGTCTCTCAGACCACAGGGCAATCAAGTTAGAACTCAGAATAGAAACTACTCAGAACCGCACAGCTTCATGGAAACTGAAAACTGGCTCTTGAATGCTGACTGGATAAAAATGAAATGAAGGCAGAAATAAAGATGTTCTTTGAAACCAACGAGAAGAAGACACAACATACCAGAATCTCTGGGACACATTTAAAGAGTCTCTAGAGGAAAGTATATAGAATAAATGCCCACATGAGAAGCAAGGAGAGATCTAAAATTGACACCCTATCATCAAAATTGAAAGAGCTAGAGGAGCAAGATCAAAAAAACTCAAAACCTAGCAGAAGAAAGAAATAACTAAGATAGAGAGATCTGAAGGAGATAGAGACACGAAAACTCTTCAAAAATCAACAAATCCAGGAGCTGGTTTTTTGAAAAGGTAACAAAATAGACAGACCACTAGCCAGATTAATAAAAAAGAAAGAGAAAATAATCAAATAAATGCAATAAAAACGATAAAGGGGATATCACCACAGATTCCACAGAAATTCAAACCATCATCAGAGATTATTACAAACAACTCTATGCACATAAACTAGTAAACCTGGAAGAAATGGATAAATTCCTGGACACATGCATCCTCCCCAAGCCTAAACCAGGAAGAAGTGAAACCCTGAATAGACCAATAACAAGGTCTGAAGTTGAGGCAGCAATTAAGAGCCTACCACCCAAAAAAAGCCCAGGTCCAGATGGGTTCACAGCCGAATTCTACCAGACATACAAAGAGGAGCTGGTACCATTCCTTCTGAAACTATTCCAAACAATCCAAAGAGAGGGAATCCTTCCTAAATCATTTTATGAGACCAACATCATCCTGATACCAAAACCTGGCAGAGACTCAGCAAGAAAAGAAAACTTCAGGCCAATATCCATGATGAACATAGATGCAAAAATCTTCAATAAAATACTGGCAAACTGATTGCAACAGCACATCAAAAAGCTTATCCACCATGATAAGTAGGCTTCATCCCGGGGATGCAAGGCTGGTTCAACATATGCAAATCTATAAACATAATCCACCACATAAACAGAACCAAAGACAAAAACCACATGATTATCTCAATTGATGAGAGAAGGCCTTTGACAAATTCAACAGCCCTTTATGCTAAAAACTCTCAATAAACTAGGTATTGATGGAACGATCTCAAAACGATAAAAGCTATTTACGACAAACCAACAGCCAATATATACTGAATGGGCAAAAACTAGAAGCATTCCCTTTGAAATCGGGCACTAGACAAGGATGTCCTCTCTCACCACTCTTATTCAATATAGTACTGGAAGTTCTAGCCAGAGCAATCAGGCAAGAAAAAGAAATAAAGGGAAATAGAAAGGAGGAAGTCAAATTGTCTTTATTTGCAGATGATATGATTGTATATCTAGAAGACCCCATCGTCTCAGCCCAAAATCTCCTGAAACTGATAAGCAACTTCAGCAAAGTCTCAGGATATAAAATCAATGTGCAAAAATACAAGCATTCCTATACACCAATAACAGACTTAAAGACAGCCAAATCAAGAACCAACTGCCATTCACAATTGCTACAAAGAGAATAAAATACCTAGGAATACAACTAACAAGGAACGTAAAGGACCTCTTCAAGGAGAACTACAAACCACTGCTCAATGAAATAAGAGAGGACACAAACAGATGGAGAAATATTCCATGTTATGGCTAGGAAGAATCAATATTGTCAAAATGGCCATACTGCCCAAAGTAATTTACAGATTCAACGCTATCCCTATAAGCTACCAATGACCTTCTTTGAAGAAATGGAAAAAACCACCTTAAACTTCATATGGAACCAAAAGAGAGCCCGCATAGCCAAGTCAATTCTAAGCAAAAAGAACAAAGCTGGAGGCATCACACTCCCGGACTTCAAATCATACTACAAAGCTAAGAATCAAAACAGCATGGTACTGGTACCAAAACAGAGATATAGACCAATGGAACAGGACAGAGACCTCCGACGCAACACAACACATCTACAACCACCTGATCTTGACAAACCTGACAAAAACAAACAATGTGGAAGCGAGTCCCTGTTTAATAAATGGTGTTGGGAAAACTGCTAGTCATGTGAGGAGAAGCTGGACCCCTTCCTGACACCTTACACTAAAATTAACTCCAGATGGATTAGACTTAAACATAAGACCTAACACCATAAAAACC
The DNA here is from genome assembly GCA_036589455.1 of Ateles fusciceps. Lineage (NCBI taxonomy): Eukaryota > Metazoa > Chordata > Mammalia > Primates > Atelidae > Ateles > Ateles fusciceps. The sequence continues at coordinate 36,479 of JAZHEH010001988.1, read as the reverse complement.
CTAGAAGAAAATCTAGGCAAAACTATTCAGGACATAGGCATAGGCAAGGACTTCATGACCAAAACACCAAAAGCAGTGGCAACAAAAGCCAAAATAGACAAATGGGACCTAATCAACTCCATAGCTTCTGCACAGCAAAAGAAACAGTCATTAGAGTGAATCGGCAACCAACAGAATGGGAAAAAATTTTTGCAGTCTACCCATCTGACAAAGGGCTGATAACCAGAATCTACAAAGAACTGAAACACATTTACAAGAAAAAAACAAACAAGCCCATTCAAAAGTGGGCGAAGGATATGAACAGACACTTTACAAAAGAAGACATACATGAAGCCAACAAACATATGAAAAAATGCTCATCATCACTGGTCATTAGAGAAATGCAAATCAAAACTACATTGAGATACCATCTCACGACAGTTAGAATGGCGATCATGAAAAAATCTGGAGACAACAGATGCTGGAGAGGATGTGGAGAAATAGGAACGCTTTTACACTGTTGGTGGGAGTGTAAATTAGTTAACCATTGTGGAAGACGGTGTGGCGATTCCTCAAGGACCTAGAAATAGAAATTCCATTTGATCCAGCAATCCCATTACTGGGTATATATCCAAAAGACTATAAATCGTTCTACTATAAGGACACATGCACACGAATGTTCATTGCAGCACAGTTTAAATAGCAAAGACCTGAACCAACCCAAATGCCCATCGATGATAGACTGGACAGGGAAAATGTGGCACATATACACCATGGAATATTATGCAGCCATCAAAAACGATGAGTCGTGTCCTTTGTAGGGACATGATGAACCTGGAAACCATCATTCTCAGCAAACTGACACAAGAACAGAAAATCAAACACCGCATGTTCTCACTCATAGGCGGGTGTTGAACAATGGGAACACATGGACACAGGGAGGGGAGTATCACACACTGGGGTCTGTCGGGGGAAAAAGGGGAGGGATAGTGGGGGGTGGGGAGTTGGGGGAGGGATAGCATGTGGAGAAATGCCAGATATAGGTGATGGGGAGGAAGGCAGCAAATCACACTGCCATGTGTGTACCTATGCAACAATCTTCCATGTTCTTCACATGTACCCCCAAACCTAAAATGCAATAAAAAAAAAAAAAGAATGCAATAAGAAAAAAAAAAAAGTCAGTTTTATTAAATTTTTACTTGGATATAACTTTGGAGTATCTGTTCCTAAAATATGCAGTTTCAGAATAAATCAAGTTGATTTTCCTTCTGAAATCAGATTTGGGACTACTACATAATTAAACACACAAAATGCAAAACAATATTTCATTGATTTAAATTAACTTTTAATGGCGTAGTTTATGTTGTGTAACAATGTTTTTATAATGCCATTACATTGCATAGGCAGAAAAAGAAAATAATGGCTATGAGTTTTATCTTTAAAAATTTTGACACCACAGATCTGTATCTCTAAAAAGCCATAAGCTACAGATGTCTGCAAGTTACAAGATCTTATTACTCTATTACAGATTGAAGATGTTGCTGAGATTGCAGATGACACAAAGATGGACATGAGAAACAAATTTTGGAGTGAATACATTGAGTAGTCAAGGGGCTATACAAAATATTGTTCAAAAGATGCTTCTTTTTAAAAACATTACCCAGCTTAGTCACAGTTAAAAAACCCCAATAACATATGGGAAGACCTTTTAAGAGGGACTGTGGGGCTAAAAGTACGTGTTTTGCTATTGTGTCAGTGTCTTAGTGCGTTTACTATTACTATAAAGGAATACCTGATGTGGATAATTTATAAGGAAAAGAGGTTTATTTAGCTCATGATTCAGCTTCCTGGGAGATTCAACATTGGGCATCTGGTGAGGGCCTCAGGATACTTCCACCCATGGCAGAAGGCAAAGGGGAGCTGAGTGTGTAGAAATCAAATGGCAACAGAGGAAGGGAGATGCCAGGCCCTTTTTAACAACCAGCTCTCATGGGAACTAATAGAGTGAGAACTCACTCACACCCTTGCCCCCAGTCAGCCCTTCTCCCTGCATTAATGTACACATGATGGATCTGCACCCCATGACCTAAAACACACCCCATTAGGCCTCACCTCCAACACTGTGATCAAATTTCAATATGAGGTTTTGGGGGGAAAACATCTAGACTAGAGCAGTGAGTATCAGAGCAGCAGGAACGTAAATTTTCATCTTCCCCATGCCTCTTCTTCAAGGAAAGCCTCTTAACAACCTTCCCCATATGTCCCCAGTTTCCTACCTCTGACCACTTCTGTATTTGCACCTCACAATTCTTTCCTGCACTTGGTGTTCATCTATCTATTTGTCCTTCATTTCAGCAACCTTTCATTGAGTACTGCTTGTAGGAAGTTAATTATAGAAGAATTGATACAGTTGGGAATGATATTGATCTGTATTACCTAATAGTTCAGACATAGGGAAAATTTCAAGGGAAAGGGGAATGGATTAATACACCAGTTTTCAGGGTCTGGGTCTTGCCATCACTCATTCTTGTTGACTATCTGGATTGGTCACTGTGTTAGGCAGGATAGTAAGATAAAAAAGACGTAAATTAGCAAATTGCAAGTGTGGATCAGTTAACTGGGACAAGGATGGGGAGGAAAAGGGTAGGCTAGGAAAGAGGGGCTAGACCAAGCTGTAAAGTGATTGAAATTCTCCATCACCATTTCATATGCCTAGAATCTGTTGGTAGCTACTCCTTTAAATTTCCAGGGCTTTCTATTTTGCTGTAACGAGTGAAGGGTCCCTTCACTCTGCACTCCCAGTCTCCACTGGGGGGCCATGACTGTCTCTGTCTCTCATCTCTGGATTCTACCATTCTGGCATCTCTCATGAATGTGCCTTTTGTCCCACTTCATTATGGAAGAGTCCTCTTCCAAGGGCCAGTCTTTCCATTTGATTAGCCAGCAAATGAGGATACATAAAGGAGACATTCTCCATGGAGGCAATGTGGAAATTCTAGTAGCTGTAATAAAACTGGCCAGATAGGCAAAACTTTCACTACCAAACACATCTCACCATGTGAATAATTACCTATAAGTGGTCTTGATATGCACTTTTCCAAAATACTGCTTCTAATTCAGGAGCATTCAGTCAATGGTCCTTGCTGAAGTTTCTCTATAGTAAATGGCAGGAAGAGTATGTGAAGCTTCTGCTGCAAGTGTCTGTCCCTGGGGTAGGGCACAGCGAATTCAGATATATCAACAGCAGAGCAGATCACAAAAATGGCCTCAATACTTGACAGTTCCTCCCATCAAGAGTTGGAATCTATTTCTCCACTCTTGAATCGGGCCTGGCCTTGGAAATGTGGTACAAGTGGCATTAGATGAGTTTCAGACCTAGGCATTAAGGCATCAAGAGGCCATGAAGCTTCTGTTTTCATTTGTCTTGAGACCCTGTGACCACTGTGTGATGGAATCCAGGCAATCTTGCTAAATGATGAAAGACACGTGGCCCTATTGCTCCAGTCTGGCAACTGCCATACATATGAATGTGACTACCTTAGATGACCCAGCTACCAGCTGCTGGCCAGCTGACTGCAGATGCGTGCTCAAGTCTAGCAGGCATCAACTGAGCCAGCCCAGATCAGAGGAACAAGCTAGGCAACCTCCACAATCAGCTAAATAAATAGTAGTTGTTTAAGCCACTAGGCTTTGGGGTAGTTGGTTACACAGCAAAAGCTAACTGATACAAGTGTTCATATAAGATGATTTTTATCTATTTTAAAAGGGGAAGGGGTCAGGTGCAGTGACTCACGCCTATATTCTCAGCACTTTGGAAGGCCGAGGCGGGCAGATCATGAGGTCAGGAGTTCAAGACCAGTCTGACCAATATGGCAAAACCCTGTCTCTACTAAAAACACAAAAATTAGCCACGCATGGTGGCATGCACCTGTAATCCCAACTACTCAGGAGGCTGAGGCAGGAGAATCCCTTGAACCCGGGAGGTGGAGGTTGCAATGAGCTGAGATCATGCCACTGCACTCCTGCCTGGGCAACAGGGCAAGACTCCATCTCAAAAAAAAAGAGGAGGGTGGGGAAGACGGGATGATGCATCAATAGTGTGGAGTTAGATCTATAAAACTTGGCTTTGTAGACTGGATGGGAGAATAAGTGAAAAAGAAAAGTATATAAAGATGTATATACATCTATACCATGGAATACTACTCAGCCATAAAAAGGAATGAAATAATGGCATTTGCAGCAACCTGGATGGAACTGGGGACTATTATTCTAAGTGAAGTAACTGAAGAATGGAAAACCAAACATCATGTATTCTCACTCATATGTCAGAGCTAAGCTATGAGGACACAAAGGCATAAGAATGATACATTAGACTTTGAGGACTCGGGGGGAAAGGGTGGGGGTGGCAAGAGATAAAAGACTACACATTGGGTACAGTGTACACTGCTCGGGTGACAGGGGCACCAAAATCTCAGAAATCACCACTAAAGAACTTATACGAAACACCACCTTTCCCCAAAACCTATTGAAATAAAAAATTTAAAAAAAGTGTATATCTAAAACTATCCAGAAAACTTAAATCTGTTTCTAATACTTGCTATGAAAAACCCATAGAGTATCTGAATAGGTTTGGGTAACATGCCCCCCAGCATGAAGGAAGACGTTCTGATTCTAGACAACATTCAGCTGAAATTAAAATTCAGACATTGATGACTTCGCCAGGAATCTGTTTATATGTGTGATATGTCTGAGTACCTTTCTTTTCTTTTTCTTTCTTTCTTGCTCTTTTTTTAAAGAGAGGTAGTTCTTTGTTACTTGGTATAACCTGAAGTCCCAGGCAACTGGGGTGCCATATAGCTCAGTCTCTAAGCAGTGTTGCTTTAAAAAAACAGCACTGTGGTAGAAAACATAATGACAGCTATTCACATTTGTACTCGGTCTCTTAAATAAAATTCCAATGGGAGAGTACATTCATAATGCCAGCGAAGCTCACTTAAAAGAACATCCTTTTTAGACATCTTTATCATTCTCAATCTTTCTAGTGTGCCCTGCAGTGGAACTTCTAAAAACTCTCTTTCTGGAAGTGGCTCATGAAAATATAAAATGTTCTCTCTCCCACACTCTTCAGTCTTTGAAAACTTTCCTGAAAGCAAAATGCCTGTCTCTTCTGCCTCTTGACTGTGAGTTCCCATTCAAGTACATAGCTAAAAATCTCTTTATTTTCCTCTCATCTAAACTCTTCCATAAGCACTGTGATACTCCCTCATTCACTTCCTGTTTGCTATTCCCATGTTGTTCGTGCATAGTGGTCCCTTCCTAAATGCTAATGCTCCTTGCACCTGACCCTCCATGATGTATTCAGGCCTCTGGGTGGGGTGAGTAACCTGGTTTTATTTCCCTGAGGATCATCTCATTATCCAGATTCCACACACTACAGGAGAAACTAGGTGCTTAATTCTCAAATCCTTCTCCTTTAGAAATGGGGGGAAAATGGGTAGGGCTGAAGTATTCATATATTAATATAGCCTTATGTGAATATGGATCATATGACTATGAAATAATGTTATGTAAGTATGCTAACAAGGTCTCATTTCTGGAGCAAAATTTGAAATAATGTGAATTTCTCCAAATGAGGAAAATACAATCAATAGTTGTGTACGTTCAAAGGTGGTGGACTGAGTGAATTCGGAGCTCTATTTGTGTTATTGCTATGGTAGCTGGTAGACAGAATGACCTGCTACTATTCTTTGCCAGTCCTATGGAAAATTATTCTTGAATTATATGAGTTTTGAATTACAAAACTTGTTCTGGAAAACACTCTGGCATAAACTGACTTCAATGTGCTGTCTTGTTATGTTTGCTTTTGTTCCTGAGGTGAGGCGAGGAGGTTCGGGGAAGACTAAGAAAGTAAAGTCAAGTTTTGGACCCTCATGAAGAAAGCCAGAACCAGGCAATGAATGGGCTGCTTGAGGATCCAGGTAACACTGGGCATCACTATGAAAGGACAAGAGCCCGCTAGTGTCTCCACTTCTCCCTGGCACCCAGACCCACTCTGGAATTTGAAAACTGGCAACTCCAGGACCACAGGGAGACACGGTCAAGGATATTCTCTGAAACTCCTGCTAGTGGCCGCATAAGCAGACACATTGACCAGGGGGAGGTGGAGACAAGAGAAAATACTGTGAAGACACAGGCTGATACCTGGTCCATGAGCAGAGGAGAGGTAGCCTTTGAAGACTTTTAATAATATTTGGGGACAGATGCGGTGGCTCATGCCTGTAATCCCACCACTTTGGGAGGCTGAGGGTGGCAGATTGCTTGAGCCCAGGAATTTGAGACTAGCCAGGGCAACATAATGAAACTCTATTTCTACAAAAAATACAAAAATTAGCTGGGCGTGGTGGTGTGTGCCTGTGGTCCCAGCTACTCGGGAGGCTGAGGTGGGAGGATTGCTTGAGTCTGGGGAGGCTGAGGCTACAGTGAGCTATAGTCACACCACTGCACTCCAGCCTGGGTGAAAGAGTGAGACCCTGTCTCAAAAAAAAAAAAACATATATACACACACACACACACACACACACACACACATATGTATATATATATATATATATATATATACACATTTGAGAATAGGAGAATTTTTTGGAAGGCCTGTGTGAGCAGGAAGAGTTAAATGCAAGAAGTTTGAGATGCTGATGATAATGACCCTGAATTTATGTACACAGGCTGCTAAGGCTAGGAATTCTTATTACTCCTATACACACCAGTATGCTGATTTTGGTCTTTCTTCTCTTTGTGGGATTGGTCTATTTAACTCCTTAAACCTCTGATTCCTCTTTTGTAGAATGGGGGAATAATAACTTTATGAGGTTTTTTGTGTGTGAAGATTCAATGAACTAATGCAGGAAAGGAGCTTAGCATGGTGTCTAGCCTGTATTGTAAATGCTCCATAAATGGGAGCTATTGTTGTGTCATTGTCACATCCACAGTCTTTGAAGTATACATTCTCAGTTTCACAGAATCCTTGGCGTTGTTAACACGGTTTGCTAACCAGACTACCTTGATAGTATTAGTAACTCTGGGTCTTGGATCCTTCTTGATCTTTAATGATGGATGTGGCAGGAGGCCACAGCTAATGATTCCTTGTTAATCTCAGGCCCTCTGTAAAGGGAACTGCCATTGCAGTCGGCATTTTCCAATTTTCTGCCACATCTTATGGGAAAACAGTAACTTTTTACTCAGAAGAGACGTGTTTTATCAGGCAAAACCAAGCTATTCTGGGAGAGGAGAAATTACCCATATGTTCTCATTCTCTGACCTTTTGGGAAATTTACTGCTGTTTGCATTCTTCTTCATTAAATGGCAGAAGCATTTTTCTATTAAAGCAATTAATGGAAAGCTAATTATATTAAAGTCACATTTGCTGTCTCTATTACAGTCAACATGGCAGGTTGAATAAACCCTTGAAAGTATGACTAGGGGTTTCCATGGCAATCAGACGGGGATGAGGGAAGATGCCAAGTTCGGGCTTTAGGTGCTTTTCCCGAACTCACTGGGGACCCTAGAGATTCCAATGTTTGTGGTTCAGGAATGGGGTTGGCTAGAGGTTTCCTTGCTATGACTCTCAGCCCAGCCCAGATATGGGGTTCTATATGGCTCTTTGTACTCAAGATAGGGTTGACAAAGGTTGAAGTGACTGTTCCCATGAATAATATTACCACAGGTTGGATTATAGTTTCTAGTCCACAAAATGTTATTATTTACAATATTTTATTTAATCACGTTGCATTTACTCTAAGATAAGTTGTTTGCATTCTACAGGTAAGGAAGCGGATTCAGAAAGGTGAAACGGTTTGCTAGAGTCAAGTGGCAGGGTCAGAGCCTGCGTCATCTCACTCCAAGGCCAGCATCCATTCCTTTGGGCCATGTCATGTGTTAGAAGATCTGCTTTTTCCACTGTGGCAGGTTGGATAGTTGGAGGGAATGAGGTTTAACTACCCCCTGTTGGAGGCTGTGCTGAAGAACAGGACACAGCTGTATGTGCTTTCATGAAAGACTTAGTTGCCAAGATGAGAGACTTAGTTGCCAACACATTGTGGAAAAAAGGAAGACTGTACTTCTTCCATGATGCCTGATTCTTTGCTTCCTGAAGTGTGTAGCTCCTCACTGATTGTAGAAATGACACTATTTTATTGCATCTACTAACACAACCCTTCTATAGTTTTCTTCAATGACACTGATTATTTCCCATTATGAATTTCTTTTCTGAGCCCTGGCTTTAAGAAGCCTCTCCAATTTCATCTCCAATTATTATATTATTGTAAAAAGTGGCTTCCCAGAGGCACAACGCAATGGATGGGATTTATGTCATTTCAATCTCTCACATGAAACATTCTCTAATTCTTGTTTGGGATGAAAAGGCTGGTTGCCGACTGGAGTTGGATGGGCTGCATAAGTATCCTAGATCCTTAATTATGGTGAAATAACATTGTAATTATTTTCCAACTTTAGAATCATCTCTCTCTTTCACTTTCTACTCGCAGCCTGCCACTAAGCATTTCCCTCCTCTGCAATATTTCTTGGCTCTCCTGCTTCCTTTTCATTCTCACCCCAATCCCGTAATAATCAATGGCCATCTTAGATCCACAGGGCATCATCTACCTTCTTTCTGTCTTCTCTGTTTCTTGTGTTTATTCCAATGCATCCTACACATAGCAGCATGAATCCTTTTTTCAACTATTATTGGATTAGGCCACTCCCATTCTAAGAAGCCCAGACTAACTCTCAATTTCCTCTTGAATAAAATTAAACCTCCTAATCATATACTCTAAGCTCCTTAGCCTGTAACCTCCTCTACTTGATGCCCCCCTTGCCTGTCTCAATTGGACATCCTACTGCAGCTACATAAGCCAATTGACACTTCCTGCCTGTTGTGTATATTTACACCCACCAATTAACTCGGCAAAGAGCTTTTGGGCATCTCACCTCTCCTGTTCAGAATGTCTCCCCCTCTTCATTTTACCTGGGAAACAACTGATTTAATTTTGTTTAACTCAGTGTTTCCCAAATTTATTTCACCATGGAACACATTTGCTCACAAGATAGCTGTTAAAACTGTACTGGATAGCTCCCATCTTCTCATTCTCCATCCACAGCCCTCCTCTATTCTATGTGCCTTGTGAGGGAGGCAGACGGGTATGGTCTGCATCAACGGCCCCTTTGATCTCCATTGTGCAGACGGGTATGGTCTGCATCAACAGGTCCCCTTAGATCTCCATTGTGGTTCCTTTCATGTATCAACTTGGCTAGGCTCTATTACCCAGTTATTCAAACACTAATCTGGATATTACTGCGAAGGGACACATCTACAATCGGTAAACTTTAAGTAAAGCAAATTACCCTCCATAATGTGCGTGGGCCATATACTAATTATCGGAAGGCCTTAAGAGCAAAAATTGAGGTTTCCTGAAGAAATTCTAGCTCAAAAAGGCAACAGTAACTTCTTCCTGAGTTTCCAGCCTGCTGGCCTGCCCTACACATTTTGGACTTGCCAGCTCCCTCTATGCCCCGAGTCATCCCCCAACCAAATGAGCCAATTCCTTAAAATCTTTCTTTCTCCCCACCTTCCCTTGTCTTTCTCTTTATGAATATTGGTTCTGTCTCTCTGGAGAACCCTGACTAACACACTCTAACTTCTCAGTTAGTTTGGCCAGTGGGTGTTGATCTTATGATTAGAAGGAGGAAGGATTAGGATATGTATCACCTGGGTCACGTACAATTCACTGCATCTGTGGCCAGAAGTCACAGTTCCTCTCTGGAGCCTTCTTTCCATGACTCTTTCCTCCTTGCTTCTGGGTTCAGTAAACCACCCCCAACTTCTTTTCCCTTTAGGCCTAGGGATGGTAACAGCTTCCAGCTGTTACTAGACCTGGGGTACTGCACTATTTTTTGTGGACTCCACCACATCTTTGTGAATAGCCCATTATTTGTCTTTCCTCAAACTGCCCAATTCAAATGTACTATTTCCTGACATGACTTTCACTGATACAATATCTCATGGAATTAGTGTTCCAAAGAAACTGTGCTTCAACCTCAACATTTCTCTTATTAGGACGGCAAAGTTGTAGGGTTCATTACTTCCCAAAACAGCTGGGGGAAGTCAGGACACACCTCACAGAGAAAGTGATTCCGGGTTAGAAGTTGAATCATGGGTAGGTTAGTTCCTGCTAGAGAGAAGGTGAGCATGGCAACAGAGAGTGACAACTAACATTTGTATACTTGGTAGTTATAAACTTCATCTGCATGTCTTATCTCATTTGATCCTCTCAACAGTCCTGTGATGTGAGCAATTATCCTTGTGTCACAGATAATCAAAAATGAGCAAATGAGCAGGGTGTGTTCAGGGATGCAGGAGAAATTGTTCTAATTAGAGTAGAGAGTTCTTGATGGAAAGTAGGGAAGAATAAAGGTTTGAGTTCAAGCAGGGCCAAATGATGTGTGATTCAGAGGGTGGAGATGAGTAGTTTGATTTGATGCAAGAGGCTGCAGAGAGCTTTTGAAGGATTATTTCGAAAAATTTTCAACTGGCTATATAAATAACACACGTTCATGGAAGGATACTTAGGAAAGTATAATATAAAGAAGAAAATAAACATCATCTGTAATTTTATCACTGATATGGTTTGGATCTGTGTCCCTGCCCAAATCTCATATTGAATTGTAATCCCAAATGTTGGAGGTGGGGCCTGGAAGGAGGTGATTGGATCATAGGGGTGGGTTTCTCATGAATGGTTTAACACCATGCCCCTTGGTGCTGTTCTCATGATAGTGAGTGAGTTCTCCTGAGATCTGGTTGTTTAAAAGTGTGTAACACCTCCCCCCCCTTGCTTCTCTCTTGCTCCAGCTCCTGTCTTGTAAGATGGCTGCTCCCACTTTGTCTTCTGTCATGATTGGAAGCTTCCTGAGGTCTCCCCCAGAAGCAGAAGCTGCTATGCTTCCTGTAAAGTCTGCAGAAATATGAGCCAATTAAACCTCTTTTCTTTATAAATTACCCAGTCTCAGGTATTTCTTTTACAGCAATGCAAGAATGGACTAACACAATCACCAAGTGATATCCTTGTTTCTCCCCCTCTTAAAATTTGAAATCCATCAGCATTCATAATATTATACCCTGTTTTATTCATCTGACTCAGAAGTTTCTCAACCGTGGTGATACTGACATTTGGGGCTGGAAAATTCTTTGCTGTGGGGGCTGTTCCTGTGCACTATAGAATTTTTAGCAGCATCCCTGGCTTTTACCCACTAGTTGCAGGTAGCACTCCTCTCACTCCAGCTGTGACAACCAAAAATGTCTCCAGACATTTTTATTTATTTATTTTTTGAGATGGAGCTTCTCTCTTATTGCCCAGGCTGGAGTGCAATGGTGCAATTTTGGCTCACTGCAACCTCTGCCTTCCGGGTTCAAGCAATTCTCCTACCTCAGCCTCCTGAGTAGCTGAGATTACAGGTACGCACCACCACGCTGGCTAATTTTTGTATTTTTAGTAGAGATGAGGTTTCACCCTGTTGGCCAGGCTTGTCTTGAGCTCTTGACCTCAGGTGATCTACCAGTCTCGGCCTCCCAAAGTGCTGGGATTACAGGCATGAGCCACTGCGCCTGGCCCAGACATTTTTGCCAAATGTTCCTTGGTGGAGAAAATCAGCTCTGGTTGAGAATTGATCTAGCTTTATACTGTGAGCACTTTCTCTATATCATAAGTAGTCATTTAAAAATTAAATCAATTAAAAATCGGTGAGTGGGATGCTAAAAGCTAGGCTGGAGGGGGATGAAGGTTCCATGTTTATGATTTGCTCATCACAGGAAAAATGGAAAACCAAATGGCAGGGTAGGACCTTCCTTAAAATATTATTTAGTGGAAAGGGTCCTTCAAGAAACAGATTTCATCCACTGATTAACCTCCCACACATGGTTACAATCTGGAGTCAGGTGTCCATGAGAGTGAGAATCTGCATTGTTAACACCGGGAATTGGTTTTCTCTCGACAGGACCAGTTGTTGACAGCGGGTCTCCGTGTATAGGCCATCAAAGCAATTGGATGGAAACACTTTGCAGCAAGATGATGATGGTTTCTGTGCAAACAATAAAGTGACAAAGATCCGTTAGCAAGTTGTGCTTGGCTTTGGTGGGGGTCCTCAGCGGCATGCCTGGACATCCGTCTCGGGATTTGGCTTCACCCCTGAAAGCTTCTGAGACGCTGTCTCCACCCGATCTGCACCCAGGGGGAGGCCAGTTCCAGGTGTTGCCGCCTCTGCTGCGCGCTGCGCTTGCCGCTTTGCCTTTCTTCCCACCTTCTCCGGACAGCAGTGCTGAGAAGCAGGGCTCCCTGGGCTTGGAGACCAAGGCAGGGCCCCTTGGTGGGTGGCCCAGGTAGAAGCAGGGCAGTGAGCTCATGGAGCCGGGGGAACGTTCTGCTGACACCCTCGCGGAGGGTCTCAGGTATCTTTCTGGGGTCCACCGACCCCCGCCACACCTCACCAGACTGAATCTCCAGCCCCGTGGGGACCTGATCGCTGCCCACGCCGTCCGATCCGGAATCCACTGGGCAGAGCAGTCCCGAGTGCCCACCTCACGGTCTGAAGCGCCCTCCCCCATGCAGCCGACCCCAACAGGAAGGTCGGCTCAGGGGAACCACTGAGGTCAGGACGGTCGGGCTCCTGCGCAGCTTGTGGCACGCAGCCTCCTTCCCCGGGGCCGCCTTGGACACCGCTGCCAGCATTTTCCGGTGCCCTTGCGGCCCGCTGGCCGCAGAGCCCCGACACGGCCGCTTGACAGCCGGGCACGCCAATGCGCATGTGCAAGCGGCGCGTCACAAAGGAAAGCACCCACCCGGGATCTCGTGTCACACTGACCACCCTCGTGGCCTGGCAACCGCCGTCTCAGCGGCTTGGCAAAGCAGGGGCCCTCCGTGCCAGTGCCTGGGCGTTGGGCGACGGCACCCATCTCCCCGGGATCGTCGCCACGGTCCCGCGATTTCTGGAGTCGGGCAGGGCGGAACCAGGCTGAGAAAAGCTGCAGCTGAGCTTCAGGGACGCCCATCGCGATCCCCAAGGATCCCCACGATGCTTCAGGCCTGCCCAGATGCTGTGGGGGTGCGTCTCCTTGAAAGCTGTCCCTGCTGGGATTTCCAGGTACCGATCCTGTTCCGGCCTGTGTGCTGGCGGGGCTGCTCTCTCCCCCGAGGGGCTTCCCGGCAGACAGCAGAACCCCGCCGCCTCCGGAGCTGCCTGCGACTGTTGGATGTCTCCGTGTGTATTCCTTTCTGCGTGCGTGTGTGTGTGTGTGTCCATGTGTATCTTCCTGTGTGTGTTCATTTGTGTGTCCCAGCCCTGTATGCTGATCGGGAGTGTGGCCAGTGCACTCCAGCGCGGTGTCTCTGTAGTCCGTCTACATTCTGGTGCACGTCTGTCCTCCGCTCAGCTTAGGGGCTGTGGGGCCTCGCCTTCTTAGTGTTGCTCCTGGTTTCTGAAGCCTTAGTGTAGTGGGGGGTCTGGCTCCCACCCCGCAGGCCTCCTAATCACCTGCCCATACCAAGGGGGTCATTCCCCCAGAAAGAAGACTTGCACAGCACATCCAAAACCAAGCTCTTCCATGGGCCATTGGTCCTGCGGCACCTAGAGGGCTGCTACTGTCCTCAGGACCCCTTGAGGGACTACACTGTTGTGGAGGTTTCCTGCTTAGGATTCTTGTGAAAAAAAAACAGATTGTCATTCCTGTGTCAGAGTGAGCCTGAGATTGGTATTGCGAGTAGGTACTCAGGGGCTGCCAGCGCTTATGGGTCGTGATTGATATTTCCAGGAGCAAGTCTCATGATCTGTTCTTTGGAAGTCGTGATTGTAGATATAGGGTCTGCGTGGAAAGGCCTCTTCTGGATATAGTCTTCGTGTTTCTTCCTCATTTCTTTCATCAGATAGTTAAAACACACTGACTGGCAACATAGATGGAAAAGAGAGGGACAGTCCCTAAATTGTCTTTTCTTGAATGACCCGTTTAGCCGACTCTTTGCTTCTCTAGGGACAGATTCCCTGGTCTGCAGGTAGCCATTGGATGACAGCACAATGGACTTGGTGTCACGAAGAATTGAAATCACAGTACAGTAAGGAAACTTTAATAGTTGGATAGTATCATGTGATTGTGTTGAGAATGATTTGGTACCTACTCTAGCTTGGGAATGATCCTTGATCTCAGCTGTCCGAGTCATTCTGGGGAGCAGTGCCCGCTTTCTCTTCCAGTGTCTAAGGAACAGTGGTCTGCCCCAGAAGTACTATGGAGATTTTCACCTTTAATAACATGTGTCTTTTTTTTTTTGAATGGTCATGTATCTGAAGTAAGGATGTGAATTTTATGTCTTTGATCCTGCTGGGTTTTTTCTAACTAGACTTGGAGTCCTTTTGCCCTGCGAAAACTTCCTCAGTCTCCTTTGTGTTACCATCCCATTCCCACACTAGTCGCTGACAAAATTCATGTAGTAAATTTTTTTCTTTCCTGGTGATTAAAATACTTGGTAGGATGAAGTATATCTGTCATTTTTCCCGTGAGAATTTTTCCGGCACGTTTATTTTTCAATTGTAAGGTGGAAATTCCTTCCGCATTGAATTTTTTTTTTCTCTTTTTTCCTTTATATCGATGGGAGAAAAGAACCCTTTCGACTGAGGTTTTCAAAAAATGAAAAATGGCAGCTTAAAGGGTCCTTGTTTCTCCTCTCCCCTCCCCCCCCCCCCCCCCTTTTTTTTATGGGGGAATGGCAACATCATAGAGGCTGCTGTGATTGGTGGAGATTTCTCACATATTGGCTGCAAATACGCAGGTAGGTACCGTTCTTTGATCATCTATGTCCTTCCTTAAATGGTCAATGTATAGTCTGAAAGATAGAGTGAATTTTAGCTAATTACTTTAAAGGATCTTTTCTATGGCATTAGGGTGGTTTTACCTGAACTTAGGACTTAGAAGCTGTGAGACTTTTTCCTTTGTTCTTTTTTTGCTGCTTAAAACTTATGCCTCTCCATAAAGACGAATGCACCTGCCTGCATGTGGGCAAACAATGTATAGGACTTCCGAGCTTTAGCATTTAGTTAAAGTCACAGCCTACGAGTTAGAGATAACTGGCACGCTCTGAGTAAAATCCTCATCACGGACACTGATGAAAGTATATAGAAAGGACATTTAATGTATGTCCTTTCTTTTCTTGGCATCAGCGGTCACAAATTTAGTGGTCAATAAAGGTCAATGAGAAGTAGATATTGTCAAGAGCCTAACTTAAGCAACCGTGTTTTAGGTAGTATGGAGAAACGTATCTTATGCTGAGCAACACTGCGTTTGGTGTGGTCTGATTTTTTCTGTTGTTGTTGTTGCTGGTGCTGGTTTTCCCAGAGAACCAGAGAAGAAAAGAAGCTTCGTTCCCGAGGGACAAAACAGAGGTTGGAAAGGTTACACACCTTTCCTACAGCCTTAAATGAGAAGTTTTCTTTCTGAAAATTGTTTCCCTCATATCGGTCTCCTGTTTCCTTTCATTTCCAGGCATTGTGTGGCAGGGACGAGTTCCTAGAGAGAGAAGACAAAGACGGTGTGTGTTGCAAGAGAAGCCCCAGGCTGAAGACTGGAGAACTGAATGTGCATCTTGCCAGTTAACTGGAGACAATGAAAATCGGGTCCGGTGAGTGGGATGCTAAAAGCTTGTCTGGAGGGGATGAAGGTTCCATGTTTATGATTTGCTCATGACAGGAAAAATAGAAAACCAAATGGCAGGGTAGGACCTTCCTGAAACTATTATTTAGTGGAAAGGGTCCTTCAAGAAACAGATTTCATCCACTGATTAACCTCCCACACACCGTTACACTCTGGACTCAGGTGTCCATGAGAGTGAGAATCTGCATTGTTAACACCGGGAAATGTTTATCTCTCGACAGGACAAGTTGTTGACAGCGGGTCTCCGTGTATAGGCCATCAAAGCAATTGGATGGAAACACTTTGCCGCAAGATGACGATGTTTTCTGTGCAAACAATAAAGTGACAAAGATCCGTTAGCAAGTTGTGCTTGGCTTTGGTGGGGGTCCTCAGCGGCATGCCTGGACATCCGTCTCGGGATTTGGCTTCGCCCCTGAAAGCTTCTGAGATGCTGTCTCCACTCGATCTGCCCCAGGGGGAGGCCAAGTTCCGGCTGTTTCCGCCTCTGCTGCGCGCTGCGCTTGCCGCTTGGCCTTTCTTCCCGCCTACTCCGGACAGCAGTGCTGAGAAGCAGGGCTCCCTGGGCTTGGAGACCAAGGCAGGGCCCCTTGGTGGGTGGCCCAGGTCGAAGCGGGGGCAGTGAGCTCATGGAGCCGGGGAACGTTCTGCTGACACCCTGGCGGAGGGTCTCAGGCATCTTTCTGGGGTCCACCGACCCCCGCCACACCTCACCAGACTAAATCTCCAGCCCCGTGGGACCCGATCCCTGCCCACGCCGTCCGATCCGGAATCCACTGGGCAGAGCAGTCCCGAGTGCCCACCTCACGGTCTGAAGAGCCCTCCCCGTGCAGCCGACCCCACACCAGGAAGGTCGGCTAAGGGGAACCACTGAGGTCAGGACGGTCGGGCTCCTGCGCAGCTTGTGGCACGCAGCCTCCTTCCCCGGGGCCGCCTCGGACACCGCTGCCAGCATTTTCTGGTGGCCCTGGCCCCAGAGCCCCAACTCGGCCGCTTGACAGCCGGGGCACGCCGATGCGCATGCGCAAGAGGCGCGTCACAAATGAAAGCACCCACCCGGGTCTCGCGTCACACTGACCACCCTCGT
Source organism: Ateles fusciceps (assembly GCA_036589455.1). Lineage (NCBI taxonomy): Eukaryota > Metazoa > Chordata > Mammalia > Primates > Atelidae > Ateles > Ateles fusciceps. Next base: position 19,674 of record JAZHEH010001988.1, on the reverse strand, counting down.
GGCCTGGCAACCGCCGTCTCAGCGGCTTGGCAAAGCCGGGGGCCCTCCGTGGCAGTGCCTCGGCGTTGGGCGACGGCACCCATCTCTCCGGGATCGTGGCCACGGTACCGCGATTTCTGGATTAGGGCAGGGCGGAACCAGGCTGAGAAAAGCTCAGCTGAGCTTAAGGGACGCCCATCGCGATCCCCAAGGATCCCCACGATGCTCCAGGCCTGCCCAGATGCCGTGGGGCCGCGTCTCCTTGAAAGCTGTCCCTGCTGGGATTTCCAGGTACAGTCAGCCTGTGTGCCCGGGGGGCTGCTCTCTCGCCGAGGGGCTTCCCGGCAGATGGCAGAACCCCGCCGCCTCAGGAGCTGCCTGTGACTGTTGGATGTCTTCTTGTGTTTTTCTTTCTGCCTGTGTGTGTGTGTGTGTGTGTGTGTGTGTGGTGTGTGTGTGTCTGTCCATGTGTATCTTCCTGTGTGTGTTCATTTGTGTGTCCCAGCCCTGTATGCTGATCCTGCGTGTGGCCGGTGCACTCCAGCGCGGTGTGTCTGTGGTCCATCTACATTGTGGTGCACGTGTGTCCTCCGCTCAGCTTTGGGGCTGTGGGGCCTCGCCGTCTTAATGTCGCTCCTGGTTTCTGAAGCCTTAGTGTAGTAGGGGTCTGGCTCCCACCCGCAGGCCTCCTAATCACTTGCCCATACCAAGGGGGTGATTCCCCAGAAAGAGGGACGAGCACAGCACACCCAAAACCAAACTCTTCCATGGGCCATTGGTCCTGCGGCACATAGAGGGGCTGCTACTGTCCTCAGGACCCCTTGAGGGACTACACTGTTGTGGAGCTTTCCTGCTTAGGATTCTTGGGAAAAAAAACAGATTGTCATTCCTGTGTCAGAGTGAGCCTGAGGTTGGTATTGCGAGTAGGTACTCAGGGGCTGCCAGCGCTTCTGGGTCAGGATTGATATTTCCAGGAGCAAGTCTCATGACTGTTCTTTGGAAGTCATGATTGTAGACATAGGGTCTGCATTGAAAGGCCTCTTCTGGATATAGTCTTCGTGTTTCTTCCTCATTTCTTTCATCAGATAGTTAAAACACACTGACTGGTAACATAGATGGAAGGAGAGAGACAGTCCCTAAATTGCCTTTCTTGAATGACCCTTTAGCCGACTCTTTGCTTCTCTAGGGACAGATTCCATGGTCTGCAGGTAGCCATTGGATGACATCACAATGGACTTGGTGTCACGAAGAATTGAAATCACAGTAAAGTAAGAAAACATTAATAGTTTGATAGTACCATGTCATTCTGTTGAGAATGATTTGGTTCCTCCTCTAGCTTGGGAATGATCCTTGATCTCAGCTGTCCGAGTCATTCTGGGGGAGCAGTGCCCGCTTTCTCTTCCAGTGTCTAAGGAACAGTGGTCTACATGGGGGAATGGCAACATCGACACAGAGGCTTTGCTGTGATTGGTGGAGATTTCTCACATATTGGCTGCAAATACGCAGGTAGGTACCGTTCCTTTGATCATCTGTATGCCTTCCTTGAAATGGTCAATGTACTCTGAAGTATAGGATGTGAATTTTAGCTGAATTACTTTACAAGGATCTTTTCTATGGCATTCTAGGTGGTTTTACCTGAACTAGGACTTAGGAGCTGTGAGACTTTTTCCTTCTGTTCTTCTTTTGCTGCTGAAAACTTATGCCTCTCCATAAAGACGAATGCACCTGCCTGCATGTGGGCAAACAATGTGTGTACGACCATCCCAGCTTTAGCATTTCAGGTACAGAAGTCACAGCCTACGAGTTAGGAAAACTGGCACGCTCTGAGTAAATCCTCATCACGGACACTGATGAAAGTATATAGAAAGGACATTTAATATGTTCCTTTCTCTTTCCTTTGGCATCAGCGGTCACAAAATGTAGTGGTCCAATAAAGCGTCAATGAGAAGTAGATCATCTGTCAAGAGCCTAACTTAAGCAACCGTGTTTGACGGAGGAAACGTATCTTTATGCTGAGCAACACGTTTGGTGCGGTCTGGAATTTTGTTGTTGTTGTTGTTGGTACTGGTGCTGCTTTCCCAGAGAACCAGAGGAGGAAAAGCAAGCTTCGTTCCCGAGGGGACAAAACATGAGGTTGGAAGAAGTTACACACCTTTCCACAGCCTTACATTGAGAAGTTTTCTTTCTGAAAATTGTTTCCCTCATATCGGTCTCCTGTTTCCTTTCATTTCCAGGCATTGTGTGGCAGGAACGAGTTCCTAGAGAGAGAAGACAAAGACGGTGTGTGTTGCAAGAGAAGCCCCAGGCTGAAGACTGGAGAACTGAATGTGCATCTTGCCAGTTAACTGGAGACAATGAAAATCGGGTGCCGGTGAGTGGGATGCTAAAAGCTTGTCTGGAGGGGATGAAGGTTCCATGTTTATGATTTGCTCATGACAGGAAAAATAGAAAACCAAATGGCAGGGTAGGACCTTCCTGAAACTATTATTTAGTGGAAAGGGTCCTTCAAGAAACAGATTTCATCCACTGATTAACCTCCCACACACCGTTACACTCTGGACTCAGGTGTCCATGAGAGTGAGAATCTGCATTGTTAACACCGGGAATTGTTTATCTCTCGACAGGACAAGTTGTTGACAGCGGGTCTCCGTGTATAGGCCATCAAAGCAATTGGATGGAAACACTTTGCAGCAAGATGACGATGTTTTCTGTGCAAACAATAAAGTGACAAGAGATCCGTTAGCAAGTTGTGCTTGGCTTTGGTGGGGGTCCTCAGCGGCATGCCTGGACATCCGTCTCGGGATTTGGCTTCGCCCCTGAAAGCTTCTGAGATGCTGTCTCCACTCGATCTGCCCCCAGGGGAGGCCAGTTCCGGCTGTTTCCGCCTCTGCTGCGCGCTGCGCTTGCCGCTTGGCCTTTCTTCCCGCCTACTCCGGACAGCAGTGCTGAGAAGCAGGGCTCCCTGGGCTTGGAGACCAAGGCAGGGCCCCTTGGTGGGTGGCCCAGGTCGAAGCGGGGGCAGTGAGCTCATGGAGCCGGGGAGACGTTCTGCTGACACCCTGGCGGAGGGTCTCAGGCATCTTTCTGGGGTCCACCGACCCCCGCCACACCTCACCAGACTGAATCTCCAGCCCCGTGGGACCCGATCCCTGCCCACGCCGTCCGATCCGGAATCCACTGGGCAGAGCAGTCCCGAGTGCCCACCTCACGGTCTGAAGAGCCCTCCCCGTGCAGCCGACCCCAACAGGAAGGTCGGCTCAGGGGAACCACTGAGGTCAGGACGGTCGGGCTCCTGCGCAGCTTGTGGCACGCAGCCTCCTTCCCCGGGGCCGCCTCGGACACCGCTGCCAGCATTTTCTGGTGGCCCTGGCCCCAGAGCCCCAACTCGGCCGCTTGACAGCCGGGCACGCCGATGCGCATGCGCAAGAGGCGCGTCACAAATGAAAGCACCCACCCGGGTCTCGCGTCACACTGACCACCCTCGTGGCCTGGCAACCGCCGTCTCAGCGGCTTGGCAAAGCAGGGGGCCCTCCGTGGCAGTGCCTCGGCGTTGGGCGACGGCACCCATCTCTCCGGGATCGTGGCCACGGTCCCGCGATTTCTGGATTAGGGCAGGGCGGAACCAGGCTGAGAAAAGCTGCAGCTGAGCTTAGGGACGCCCATCGCGATCCCCAAGGATCCCCACGATGCTCCAGGCCTGCCCAGATGCCGTGGGGCCGCGTCTCCTTGAAAGCTGTCCCTGCTGGGATTTCCAGGTACAGTCAGCCTGTGTGCCCGGGGGGCTGCTCTCTCGCCGAGGGGCTTCCCGGCAGATAGCAGAACCCCGCCGCCTCAGGAGCTGCCTGTGACTGTTGGATGTCTTCTTGTGTTTTTCTTTCTGCCTGTGTGTGTGTGTGTGTGTGTGTGTGTGTGGGTGTGTGTGTCTGTCCATGTGTATCTTCCTGTGTGTGTTCATTTGTGTGTCCCAGCCCTGTATGCTGATCCTGCGTGTGGCCGGTGCACTCCAGCGCGGTGTGTCTGTGGTCCATCTACATTGTGGTGCACGTGTGTCCTCCGCTCAGCTTTGGGGCTGTGGGGCCTCGCCGTCTTAATGTCGCTCCTGGTTTCTGAAGCCTTAGTGTAGTAGGGGTCTGGCTCCCACCCGCAGGCCTCCTAATCACTTGCCCATACCAAGGGGGTCATTCCCCCAGAAAGAGGACGAGCACAGCACACCCAAAACCAAACTCTTCCATGGGCCATTGGTCCTGCGGCACATAGAGGGCTGCTACTGTCCTCAGGACCCCTTGAGGGACTACACTGTTGTGGAGCTTTCCTGCTTAGGATTCTTGGGAAAAAAAACAGATTGTCATTCCTGTGTCAGAGTGAGCCTGAGGTTGGTATTGCGAGTAGGTACTCAGGGGCTGCCAGCGCTTCTGGGTCAGGATTGATATTTCCAGGAGCAAGTCTCATGACTGTTCTTTGGAAGTCATGATTGTAGACATAGGGTCTGCATTGAAAGGCCTCTTCTGGATATAGTCTTCGTGTTTCTTCCTCATTTCTTTCATCAGATAGTTAAAACACACTGACTGGTAACATAGATGGAAGGAGAGAGACAGTCCCTAAATTGCCTTTTCTTGAATGACCCTTTTAGCCGACTCTTTGCTTCTCTAGGGACAGATTCCATGGTCTGCAGGTAGCCATTGGATGACATCACAATGGACTTGGTGTCACGAAGAATTGAAATCACAGTAAAGTAAGAAAACATTAATAGTTTGATAGTACCATGTCATTCTGTTGAGAATGATTTGGTTCCTCCTCTAGCTTGGGAATGATCCTTGATCTCAGCTGTCCGAGTCATTCTGGGGAGCAGTGCCCGCTTTCTCTTCCAGTGTCTAAGGAACAGTGGTCTGCATGGGGGGAATGGCAACATCGACACAGAGGCTTTGCTGTGATTGGTGGAGATTTCTCACATATTGGCTGCAAATACGCAGGTAGGTACCGTTCCTTTGATCATCTGTATGCCTTCCTTGAAATGGTCAATGTACTCTGAAGTATAGGATGTGAATTTTAGCTGAATTACTTTACAAGGATCTTTTCCTATGGCATTCTAGGTGGTTTTACCTGAACTAGGACTTAGGAGCTGTGAGACTTTTTCCTTCTGTTCTTCTTTTGCTGCTGAAAACTTATGCCTCTCCATAAAGACGAATGCACCTGCCTGCATGTGGGCAAACAATGTGTGTACGACCATCCCAGCTTTAGCATTTCAGGTACAGAAGTCACAGCCTACGAGTTAGGAAAACTGGCACGCTCTGAGTAAATCCTCATCACGGACACTGATGAAAGTATATAGAAAGGACATTTAATATGTTCCTTTCTCTTTCCTTTGGCATCAGCGGTCACAAAATGTAGTGGTCCAATAAAGCGTCAATGAGAAGTAGATCATCTGTCAAGAGCCTAACTTAAGCAACCGTGTTTGACGGAGGAAACGTATCTTTATGCTGAGCAACACGTTTGGTGCGGTCTGGAATTTTGTTGTTGTTGTTGTTGGTACTGGTGCTGCTTTCCCAGAGAACCAGAGGAGGAAAAGCAAGCTTCGTTCCCGAGGGACAAAACATGAGGTTGGAAGAAGTTACACACCTTTCCACAGCCTTACATTGAGAAGTTTTCTTTCTGAAAATTGTTTCCCTCATATCGGTCTCCTGTTTCCTTTCATTTCCAGGCATTGTGTGGCAAGGAACGAGTTCCTAGAGAGAGAAGACAAAGACGGTGTGTGTTGCAAGAGAAGCCCCAGGCTGAAGACTGGAGAACTGAATGTGCACTCTTGCCAGTTAACTGGAGACAATGAAAATCGGGTCACGGTGAGTGGGATGCTAAAAGCTTGTCTGGAGGGGATGAAGGTTCCATGTTTATGATTTGCTCATGACCAGGAAAAATAGAAAACCAAATGGCAGGGTAGGACCTTCCTGAAACTATTATTTAGTGGAAAGGGTCCTTCAAGAAACAGATTTCATCCACTGATTAACCTCCCACACACCGTTACACTCTGGACTAGGTGTCCATGAGAGTGAGAATCTGCATTGTTAACACCGGGAATTGTTTATCTCTCGACAGGACAAGTTGTTGACAGCGGGTCTCCGTGTATAGGCCATCAAAGCAATTGGATGGAAACACTTTGCCGCAAGATGACGATGTTTTCTGTGCAAACAATAAAGTGACAAAGATCCGTTAGCAAGTTGTGCTTGGCTTTGGTGGGGGTCCTCAGCGGCATGCCTGGACATCCGTCTCGGGATTTGGCTTCGCCCCTGAAAGCTTCTGAGATGCTGTCTCCACTCGATCTGCCCCCAGGGGAGGCCAGTTCCGGCTGTTTCCGCCTCTGCTGCGCGCTGCGCTTGCCGCTTGGCCTTTCTTCCCGCCTACTCCGGACAGCAGTGCTGAGAAGCAGGGCTCCCTGGGCTTGGAGACCAAGGCAGGGCCCCTTGGTGGGTGGCCCAGGTCGAAGCGGGGGCAGTGAGCTCATGGAGCCGGGGAACGTTCTGCTACACCCTGGCGGAGGGTCTCAGGCATCTTTCTGGGGTCCACCGACCCCCGCCACACCTCACCAGACTGAATCTCCAGCCCCGTGGGACCCGATCCCTGCCCACGCCGTCCGATCCGGAATCCACTGGGCAGAGCAGTCCCGAGTGCCCACCTCACGGTCTGAAGAGCCCTCCCCGTGCAGCCGACCCCAACAGGAAGGTCGGCTCAGGGGAACCACTGAGGTCAGGACGGTCGGGCTCCTGCGCAGCTTGTGGCACGCAGCCTCCTTCCCCGGGGCCGCCTCGGACACCGCTGCCAGCATTTTCTGGTGGCCCTGGCCCCCAGAGCCCCAACTCGGCCGCTTGACAGCCGGGCACGCCGATGCGCATGCGCAAGAGGCGCGTCACAAATGAAAGCACCCACCCGGGTCTCGCGTCACACTGACCACCCTCGTGGCCTGGCAACCGCCGTCTCAGCGGCTTGGCAAAGCAGGGGCCCTCCGTGGCAGTGCCTCGGCGTTGGGCGACGGCACCCATCTCTCCGGGATCGTGGCCACGGTCCCGCGATTCTGGATTAGGGCAGGGCGGAAGCAGGCTGAGAAAAGCTGCAGCTGAGCTTTAGGGACGCCCATCGCGATCCCCAAGGATCCCCACGATGCTCCAGGCCTGCCCAGATGCCGTGGGGCCGCGTCTCCTTGAAAGCTGTCCCTGCTGGGATTTCCAGGTACAGTCAGCCTGTGTGCCCGGGGGGGCTGCTCTCTCGCCGAGGGGCTTCCCGGCAGATAGCAGAACCCCGCCGCCTCAGGAGCTGCCTGTGACTGTTGGATGTCTTCTTGTGTTTTTCTTTCTGCCTGTGTGTGTGTGTGTGTGTGTGTGTGTGTGTGTGTTGTCCATGTGTATCTTCCTGTGTGTGTTTCATTTGTGTGTCCCAGTCCTGTATGCTGATCCTGCGTGTGGCCGGTGCACTCCAGGCGCGGTGTGTCTGTGGTCCATCTACATTGTAGTGCACGTGTGTCCTCCGCTCAGCTTTGGGGCTGTGGGGCCTCGCCGTCTTAATGTCGCTCCTGGTTTCTGAAGCCTTAGTGTAGTAGGGGTCTGGCTCCCACCCGTAGGCCTCCTAATCACTTGCCCATACCAAAGGGGGTTATTCCCCCAGAAAGAGGACGAGCACAGCACACCCAAAACCAAACTCTTCCAGTGGGCCATTGGTCCTGCGGCACATAGAGGGCTGCTACTGTCCTCAGGACCCCTTGAGGGACTACACTGTTGTGGAGCTTTCCTGCTTAGGATTCTTGGGAAAAAAACAGATTGTCATTCCTGTGTCAAGAGTGAGCCTGAGGTTGGTATTGCGAGTAGGTACTCAAGGGGCTGCCAGCGCTTCTGGGTCAGGGATTGATATTTCCAGGAGCAAGTCTATGACTTTCTTTGGAAGTCATGATTTGTAGACATAGGGTCTGCATTGAAAGGCCTTTCTGGATATAGTTTTCGTGTTTCTTCCTCATTTCTTTCATCAGATAGTTAAAACACACTAACCCTGTAACATAGATGGAAGGAGAGACAGTCCCTAAATTGCCTTTTCTTGAAGTTGACCCTTTAGCCGACTCTTTGCTTCTCTAGGGAGACCGATTCCATGGGCTGCAGGTAGCCATTGGATGACATCACAATGGACTTGGTGTCACGAAGAATGAAATCACAGTAAAGTAAACAAACATTAATAGTTTGATAGTACCATGTCATTCTGTTGAGAATGATTTGGCTCCTCCAGCTTGGGGAATGATCCTTGATCTCAGCTGTCCGAGGTCATTCAGGGGAGCAGTGCCCGCTTTCCTTCCAGTGTCTAGGGAACAGTGGTCTGCATGGGGGTGCAACATCGACACAGAGGCTTTTTCTTATTGGTGGAGATTTTAGATATTCAGGCAAATACGCAGGTAGGGTACCGTTCCTTTCTTATCATCTGTATTCCTTCCTTCGTAATGGTCAATGTATGTAAGTATAGGATGTGAATTTTAGCTGAATTACTTTACAAGGATCTTTTCTATGGCATTCTAGGTGGTTTTTACCCTAACTAGGACTTAGGAGCTGTGTAGACTTTTTCCTTCTGTTCTTCTTTTGCTGCTGAAAACTTATGCCTCTCCATAAGAACGATGCACCTGCCTTGCATGTGGGCAAACAATGTGTGTATGACCATCCCAGCTTTAGCATTTCAGGTACAGAAGTCACAGCCCTACGAGTTAGGAAAACTGGCACGCTCTGAGTAAATCCTCATCACGGACACTGATGAAAGTATATAGAAAGGACATTTAATATGTTCCTTTCTCTTTCCTTTGGCATGAGCGGTAACAAAATGTAGTGGTCCAATAAAGCGTCAATGAGAAGTAGATCATCTGTCAAGAGCCTAACTTAAGCAACCGTGTTTGACGGAGGAAACGTATCTTTATGCTGAGCAACACGTTTGGTGCGGTGTGGAATTTTGTTGTTGTTGTTGTTGGTACTGGTGCTGCTTTCCCAGAGAACCAGAGGAGGAAAAGCAAGCTTCGTTCCCGAGGGACAAAAACATGAGGTTGGAAGAAGTTACACACCTTTCCACAGCCTTACATTGAGAAGTTTTCTTTCTGAAAATTGTTTCCCTCATATCGGTCTCCTGTTTCCTTTCATTTCCAGGCATTGTGTGGCAGGAACGAGTTCCTAGAGAGAGAAGACAAAGACGGTGTGTGTTGCAAGAGAAGCCCCAGGCTGAAGACTGGAGAACTGAATGTGCATCTTGCCAGTTAACTGGAGACAATGAAAATCGGGTCCGGTGAGTGGGATGCTAAAAGCTTGTCTGGAGGGGATGAAGGTTCCATGTTTATGATTTGCTCATGACAGGAAAAATAGAAAACCAAATGGCAGGGTAGGACCTTCCTGAAACTATTATTTAGTGGAAAGGGTCCTTCAAGAAACAGATTTCATCCACTGATTAACCTCCCACACACCGTTACACTCTGGACTCAGGTGTCCATGAGAGTGAGAATCTGCATTGTTAACACCGGGAATTGTTTATCTCTCGACAGGACAAGTTGTTGACAGCGGGTCTCCGTGTATAGGCCATCAAAGCAATTGGATGGAAACACTTTGCAGCAAGATGACGATGTTTTCTGTGCAAACAATAAAGTGACAAAGATCCGTTAGCAAGTTGTGCTTGGCTTTGGTGGGGGTCCTCAGCGGCATGCCTGGACATCCGTCTCGGGATTTGGCTTCGCCCCTGAAAGCTTCTGAGATGCTGTCTCCACTCGATCTGCCCCAGGGGAGGCCAGTTCCGGCTGTTTCCGCCTCTGCTGCGCGCTGCGCTTGCCGCTTGGCCTTTCTTCCCGCCTACTCCGGACAGCAGTGCTGAGAAGCAGGGCTCCCTGGGCTTGGAGACCAAGGCAGGGCCCCTTGGTGGGTGGCCCAGGTCGAAGCGGGGCAGTGAGCTCATGGAGCCGGGGAACGTTCTGCTGACACCCTGGCGGAGGGTCTCAGGCATCTTTCTGGGGTCCACCGACCCCCGCCACACCTCACCAGACTGAATCTCCAGCCCCGTGGGACCCGATCCCTGCCCACGCCGTCCGATCCGGAATCCACTGGGCAGAGCAGTCCCGAGTGCCCACCTCACGGTCTGAAGAGCCCTCCCCGTGCAGCCGACCCCAACAGGAAGGTCGGCTCAGGGGAACCACTGAGGTCAGGACGGTCGGGCTCCTGCGCAGCTTGTGGCACGCAGCCTCCTTCCCCGGGGCCGCCTCGGACACCGCTGCCAGCATTTTCTGGTGGCCCTGGCCCCAGAGCCCCAACTCGGCCGCTTGACAGCCGGGCACGCCGATGCGCATGCGCAAGAGGCGCGTCACAAATGAAAGCACCCACCCGGGTCTCGCGTCACACTGACCACCCTCGTGGCCTGGCAACCGCCGTCTCAGCGGCTTGGCAAAGCAGGGGCCCTCCGTGGCAGTGCCTCGGCGTTGGGCGACGGCACCCATCTCTCCGGGATCGTGGCCACGGTCCCGCGATTTCTGGATTAGGGCAGGGCGGAACCAGGCTGAGAAAAGCTGCAGCTGAGCTTCAGGGACGCCCATCGCGATCCCCAAGGATCCCCACGATGCTCCAGGCCTGCCCAGATGCCGTGGGGGCCGCGTCTCCTTGAAAGCTGTCCCTGCTGGGATTTCCAGGTACAGTCAGCCTGTGTGCCCGGGGGGCTGCTCTCTCGCCGAGGGGCTTCCCGGCAGATAGCAGAACCCCGCCGCCTCAGGAGCTGCCTGTGACTGTTGGATGTCTTCTTGTGTTTTTCTTTCTGCCTGTGTGTGTGTGTGTGTGTGTGTGTGTGTGTGTGGGTGTGTGTGTCTGTCCATGTGTATCTTCCTGTGTGTGTTCATTTGTGTGTCCCAGCCCTGTATGCTGATCCTGCGTGTGGCCGGTGCACTCCAGCGCGGTGTGTCTGTGGTCCATCTACATTGTGGTGCACGTGTGTCCTCCGCTCAGCTTTGGGGCTGTGGGGCCTCGCCGTCTTAATGTCGCTCCTGGTTTCTGAAGCCTTAGTGTAGTAGGGGTCTGGCTCCCACCCGCAGGCCTCCTAATCACTTGCCCATACCAAGGGGGTCATTCCCCCAGAAAGAGGACGAGCACAGCACACCCAAAACCAAACTCTTCCATGGGCCATTGGTCCTGCGGCACATAGAGGGCTGCTACTGTCCTCAGGACCCCTTGAGGGACTACACTGTTGTGGAGCTTTCCTGCTTAGGATTCTTGGGAAAAAAAACAGATTGTCATTCCTGTGTCAGAGTGAGCCTGAGGTTGGTATTGCGAGTAGGTACTCAGGGGCTGCCAGCGCTTCTGGGTCAGGATTGATATTTCCAGGAGCAAGTCTCATGACTGTTCTTTGGAAGTCATGATTGTAGACATAGGGTCTGCATTGAAAGGCCTCTTCTGGATATAGTCTTCGTGTTTCTTCCTCATTTCTTTCATCAGATAGTTAAAACACACTGACTGGTAACATAGATGGAAGGAGAGAGACAGTCCCTAAATTGCCTTTTCTTGAATGACCCTTTTAGCCGACTCTTTGCTTCTCTAGGGACAGATTCCATGGTCTGCAGGTAGCCATTGGATGACATCACAATGGACTTGGTGTCACGAAGAATTGAAATCACAGTAAAGTAAGAAAACATTAATAGTTTGATAGTACCATGTCATTCTGTTGAGAATGATTTGGTTCCTCCTCTAGCTTGGGAATGATCCTTGATCTCAGCTGTCCGAGTCATTCTGGGGGAGCAGTGCCCGCTTTCTCTTCCAGTGTCTAAGGAACAGTGGTCTGCATGGGGGAATGGCAACATCGACACAGAGGCTTTGCTGTGATTGGTGGAGATTTCTCACATATTGGCTGCAAATACGCAGGTAGGTACCGTTCCTTTGATCATCTGTATGCCTTCCTTGAAATGGTCAATGTACTCTGAAGTATAGGATGTGAATTTTAGCTGAATTACTTTACAAGGATCTTTTCTATGGCATTCTAGGTGGTTTTACCTGAACTAGGACTTAGGAGCTGTGAGACTTTTTCCTTCTGTTCTTCTTTTGCTGCTGAAAACTTATGCCTCTCCATAAAGACGAATGCACCTGCCTGCATGTGGGCAAACAATGTGTGTACGACCATCCCAGCTTTAGCATTTCAGGTACAGAAGTCACAGCCTACGAGTTAGGAAAACTGGCACGCTCTGAGTAAATCCTCATCACGGACACTGATGAAAGTATATAGAAAGGACATTTAATATGTTCCTTTCTCTTTCCTTTGGCATCAGCGGTCACAAAATGTAGTGGTCCAATAAAGCGTCAATGAGAAGTAGATCATCTGTCAAGAGCCTAACTTAAGCAACCGTGTTTGACGGAGGAAACGTATCTTTATGCTGAGCAACACGTTTGGTGCGGTCTGGAATTTTGTTGTTGTTGTTGTTGGTACTGGTGCTGCTTTCCCAGAGAACCAGAGGAGGAAAAGCAAGCTTCGTTCCCGAGGGACAAAAACATGAGGTTGGAAGAAGTTACACACCTTTCCACAGCCTTACATTGAGAAGTTTTCTTTCTGAAAATTGTTTCCCTCATATCGGTCTCCTGTTTCCTTTCATTTCCAGGCATTGTGTGGCAGGAACGAGTTCCTAGAGAGAGAAGACAAAGACGGTGTGTGTTGCAAGAGAAGCCCCAGGCTGAAGACTGGAGAACTGAATGTGCATCTTGCCAGTTAACTGGAGACAATGAAAATCGGGTCCGGTGAGTGGGATGCTAAAAGCTTGTCTGGAGGGGATGAAGGTTCCATGTTTATGATTTGCTCATGACAGGAAAAATAGAAAACCAAATGGCAGGGTAGGACCTTCCTGAAACTATTATTTAGTGGAAAGGGTCCTTCAAGAAACAGATTTCATCCACTGATTAACCTCCCACACACCGTTACACTCTGGACTCAGGTGTCCATGAGAGTGAGAATCTGCATTGTTAACACCGGGAATTGTTTATCTCTCGACAGGACAAGTTGTTGACAGCGGGTCTCCGTGTATAGGCCATCAAAGCAATTGGATGGAAACACTTTGCCGCAAGATGACGATGTTTTCTGTGCAAACAATAAAGTGACAAAGATCCGTTAGCAAGTTGTGCTTGGCTTTGGTGGGGGTCCTCAGCGGCATGCCTGGACATCCGTCTCGGGATTTGGCTTCGCCCCTGAAAGCTTCTGAGATGCTGTCTCCACTCGATCTGCCCCCAGGGGAGGCCAGTTCCGGCTGTTTCCGCCTCTGCTGCGCGCTGCGCTTGCCGCTTGGCCTTTCTTCCCGCCTACTCCGGACAGCAGTGCTGAGAAGCAGGGCTCCCTGGGCTTGGAGACCAAGGCAGGGCCCCTTGGTGGGTGGCCCAGGTCGAAGCGGGGGCAGTGAGCTCATGGAGCCGGGGAACGTTCTGCTGACACCCTGGCGGAGGGTCTCAGGCATCTTTCTGGGGTCCACCGACCCCCGCCACACCTCACCAGACTGAATCTCCAGCCCCGTGGGACCCGATCCCTGCCCACGCCGTCCGATCCGGAATCCACTGGGCAGAGCAGTCCCGAGTGCCCACCTCACGGTCTGAAGAGCCCTCCCCGTGCAGCCGACCCCAACAGGAAGGTCGGCTAAGGGGAACCACTGAGGTCAGGACGGTCGGGCTCCTGCGCAGCTTGTGGCACGCAGCCTCCTTCCCCGGGGCCGCCTCGGACACCGCTGCCAGCATTTTCTGGTGGCCCTGGCCCCAGAGCCCCAACTCGGCCGCTTGACAGCCGGGCACGCCGATGCGCATGCGCAAGAGGCGCGTCACAAATGAAAGCACCCACCCGGGTCTCGCGTCACACTGACCACCCTCGTGGCCTGGCAACCGCCGTCTCAGCGGCTTGGCAAAGCAGGGGGCCCTCCGTGGCAGTGCCTCGGCGTTGGGCGACGGCACCCATCTCTCCGGGATCGTGGCCACGGTCCCGCGATCTCTGGATTAGGGCAGGGCGGAACCAGGCTGAGAAAAGCTGCAGCTGAGCTTCAGGGACGCCCATCGCGATCCCCAAGGATCCCCACGATGCTCCAGGCCTGCCCAGATGCCGTGGGGGCCGCGTCTCCTTGAAAGCTGTCCCTGCTGGGATTTCCAGGTACAGTCAGCCTGTGTGCCCGGGGGGGCTGCTCTCTCGCCGAGGGGCTTCCCCGGCAGATAGCAGAACCCCGCCGCCTCAGGAGCTGCCTGTGACTGTTGGATGTCTTCTTGTGTTTTTCTTTCTGCCTGTGTGTGTGTGTGTGTGTGTGTGTGTGTGGGTGTGTGTGTCTGTCCATGTGTATCTTCCTGTGTGTGTTCATTTGTGTGTCCCAGCCCTGTATGCTGATCCTGCGTGTGGCCGGTGCACTCCAGCGCGGTGTGTCTGTGGTCCATCTACATTGTGGTGCACGTGTGTCCTCCCGCTCAGCTTTGGGGCTGTGGGGCCTCGCCGTCTTAATGTCGCTCCTGGTTTCTGAAGCCTTAGTGTAGTAGGGTCTGGCTCCCACCCGCAGGCCTCCTAATCACTTGCCCATACCAAGGGGGTCATTCCCCCAGAAAGAGGACGAGCACAGCACACCCAAAACCAAACTCTTCCATGGGCCATTGGTCCTGCGGCACATAGAGGGGCTACTACTGTCCTCAGGACCCCTTGAGGGACTACACTGTTGTGGAGCTTTCCTGCTTAGGATTCTTGGGAAAAAAAACAGATTGTCATTCCTGTGTCAGAGTGAGCCTGAGGTTGGTATTGCGGAGTAGGTACTCAGGGGCTGCCAGCGCTTCTGGGTCAGGATTGATATTTCCAGGAGCAAGTCTCATGACTGTTCTTTGGAAGTCATGATTGTAGACATAGGGTCTGCATTGAAAGGCCTCTTCTGGATATAGTCTTCGTGTTTCTTCCTCATTTCTTTCATCAGATAGTTAAAACACACTGACTGGTAACATAGATGGAAGGAGAGAGACAATTCCTAAATTGCCTTATCCTTGAATCACCCTTCTAGCCGACTCTTTGCTTCTCTAAGGACCAATTCCCCATGGTCCCGCAGGTAGCTCATTGGATGACATCACAATGGACTTGGTGTCACGAAGAATTGAAATCACAGTAAAGTAAGACAACATTAATAGTTTGATAGTACCATGCCTCATTTCTGTTGAGAATGATTTGGTTCCTCCTCTTAGCTTGGGAATGATCCTGCTACATCTCAGCTGTCCGAGTCATTCTGGGGGAGCAGTGCCCGCTTTCTCTTCCAGTGTCTAAGGAACAGTGGTCTGCATGGGGGAATGGCACACCTATCAGCCACAGAGGCTTTGCTGTGATTTTCTTGGTGGAGATTTCTCACATATTTGGCTGCAAATACGCAGGTAGGTACCGTTCCTTTGATCATCTTTGTATGCCTTCCTTGAAATGGTCAATGTACTCTGAAGTATAGGATGTGAATTTTAGGCTGAATTACTTTACAAGGGATCTTTTTCTATGGCATTCTAGGTGGTTTTACCTGAGCTAGGACTTAGGGAGCTGTGAGACTTTTTCCTTCTGTTCTTCTTTTGCTGCTGAAAAGCTTATGCCTCTCCATAAAGACGAATGCACCTGCCTGCATGTGGGCCAGAGCAATGTCTGTACGAACCATGCAAGCTATGGCATTTGTGTGCAGAGTGCCAGTGACCGCCTCACAGGTTCCAGGAAAACTGGCACATACTCTGAGGGTAAATATCCATCACGGACACTGATGAAAGTCTATGAGAAAGGACATTTGTAATATGTTCCTTACTCTTTCCTTTTTGGCATCAGCGGAGTCCACCAGGAAATGTAGTGGTCTCCAATGAAGCGCTAAATGAGAGTGAGATCATCTGTCAAGAGCCTAGCCCAAGCAACAATGTTTACGGTGGAGGAACGTATACTTTATGCTGCTGAGCAACACGTTTAGATACAGTCTGGAATTTTTTTTGTTGTTTGTTCATTGGTCCAGCTAGTAGACTGTACTTCCCCAGAGAACCAGAGGAGGAAAAAGCAAGCTTCGTTCCCGAGGGACAAAAACATGAGGTTGGAAGAAGTTACACACCTTTCCACAGCCTTACATTGAGAAGTTTTTTTCTGAAAATTGTTTCCCTCATATCGGTCTCCTGTTTCCTTTCATTTCCAGGCATTGTGTGGCAGGAACAAGTTCCTAGAGAGAAGACAAAGACGGTGTGTGTTGCAAGAGAAGCCCCAGGCTGAAGACTGGAGAACTGAATGTGCATCTTGCCAGTTAACTGGAGACAATGAAAAACGGGTGCCGGTGGAGTAGGAATGCTAAAAGCTTGTCTGGAGGGGATGAAGGTTCCATGTTTATGATTTGCTCATGACAGGAAAAATAGAAAACCAAATGGCAGGGGTTGGACCTTCCTGAAACTATTATTTAGTGGAAAGGGTCCCTCAAGAAACAGATTTCATCCACTGATTAACCTCCCACACACCGTTACACTCTGGACTCAGGTGTCCATGAGAGTGAGAATCTGCATTGTTCTAACACTGAGAAATGTTTATCTGTGGACCGGGGTAGTTGTTGACCTGGGGGTCTCCGTGTTTAGACCATCTAAAACAATGTGAATGGAAACACTATTGCCGCATAGATGACGATGTTTTCTGTGCAAACAATAAAGTGATAAAGATAGGGCCGTTAGCAGAGTTGTGCTTGGCTTTGGTGGGGGTCCTCCGCGGCATGCCTGGACATCCGTCTCGGGATTTGGCTTCGCCCTAGAAAGCTACTGAGATGCTGTCTCCACTCGATCTGCCCCAGGGGAGGCCAAGTCCGGCTGTTTCGCCTCTGCTGCGCGCTGCGCCTGCCGTATGGCCTTTCTTCCCGCCTACTCCGGACACTTGCAGTGCTGAGAAGCCAGGGCTCCCTAGGCTTTGGAGACTCAAGGCAGGGGCCCAGTGGTGGTGTGGCCAGGTGGAAGCGGGGCAGTGAGCTGTATGGGGCCGGGAGCCGTTCTGCCGCAGCACCCCTGGCGGGAGGGGTCAGGCATCTTTCAGAGGTCCACCGACCCCCGACACTCTGACCATGACATGAATCTGCAGGCCCCGTGGGAGCCCGGTCCTGCCCACGCCGTCCGATCCGGGATCCACTGGGCAGGGCAGTCCCGAGTGCCCACCTCACGGTCTCGAAGGCCCTCCCCCGTGCAGCCGGCCCCAACCAGGAAGGTCGGCTCAGGGGAACCACTGAGGGGTCAGGACGGTCGGGCTCCTGCGCAGCTTGTGGCACCCAGCCTCCTTCCCCGGGGCCGACTCGGACACCGCTGCCAGCATTCTAGTGGCCCTGGCCCCAGAGCCCCAGCTCGGCCGCTAGACAGCCGGGCACGCCGATGCGCATGCGCAAGACGGGTCACAAATGAAGGCACCACCCGGGTCTCCGCGTCACACTTGACCACCCTGGTGGCCTGGCAACCGCCGTCTCAGCGGCTCAGCAGGCCGAGGCCCTCCGTGGCAGTGCGCTCGGCGTTGGGCGACTGCACCCATCTCTCGGGATCGTGGCCACGGCCCCACGATTTCAGGATTGGTGGGCCTGAGGCGGAAGCAGAGCTGAGAGAAAGCTGCAGCTGAGCTTCAAGGGACTGCCTGCCATAGCGATCCCCAAGGATGCCCCACGATGCTCCAGGCCTGCCCAGATGCCGTGGAGCCGGCGCCGTCCTTGCCAAGCTGTCCCAGCTACGGATTTCCAGGTACAGTCACCTGTGTGCCCGGGGCTGCTCTCTCGCCGAGGGGCTTCCCGGCAGATAGCAGAACCCCGCCGCCTCAGGAGCTGCCTGTGACTGTTGGATGTCTTCCCTGTGTTTTTCTTTCTGCCTGTGTGTGTGTGTGTGTGTGTGTGTGTGTGTGTGTGTGTGTCTGTCCATGTGTATCTTCCTGTGTGTGTTCATTTGTGTGTCCCAGCCCTGTATGCTGATCCTGCGTGTGGCCGGTGCACTCCAGCGCGGTGTGTCTGTGGTCCATCTACATTGTGGTGCACGTGTGTCCTCCGCTCAGCTTTGGGGCTGTGGGGCCTCGCCGTCTTAATGTCGCTCCTGGTTTCTGAAGCCTTAGTGTAGTAGGGGTCCCTGGCTCCCACCCCGCAGGCCTCCTAATCACTTGCCCATACCAAGGGGGTCATTCCCCCAGAAGAGGACGAGCACAGCACACCCAAAACCAAACTCTTCCATGGGCCATTGGTCCTGTGGCACATAGAGGGGCTGCTACTGTCCTCAGGACCCCTTGAGGGACTACACTGTTGTGGAGCTTTCCTGCTTAGGATTCTTGGGAAAAAAACAGATTGTCATTCCTGTGTCAGAGTGAGCCTGAGGTTGGTATTGCGAGTAGGTACCCAGGGGCTGCCAGCGCTTCTGGGTCAGGATTGATATTTCCAGGAGCAAGTCTATGACCTGTTCTTTGGAAGTCATGATTGTAGACATAGGGTCTGCATTGAAAGGCCTCTTCTGGATATAGTCTTTGTGTTTCTTCCTCATTTCTTTCATCAGATAGTTAAAACACATGACTGGTAACATAGATGGAAGGAGAGAGACAGTCCCTAAATTGCCTTTCCTTGAATGACCCTTTTAGCCGACTCTTTGCTTCTCTAAGGACAGATTCCATGGTCTGCAGGTAGCCATTGGATGACATCACAATGGACTTGGTGCCACGAAGAATTGAAATCACAGTAAAGTAAGAAAACATTAATAGTTTGATAGTACCATGTCATTCTGTTGAGAATGATTTGATTCCTCCTCTAGCTTGGGAATGATCCTTGATCTCAGCTGCTCCGAGTCATTCTGGGGAGCAGTGCCCGCTTTCTCTTCCAGTGTCTAAGGAACAGTGGTCTGCATGGGGGAATGGCAACATCGACACAGAGGCTTTGCTGTGATTGGTGGAGATTTCTCAAGTATTGCCTACAAGATACGCAGGTAAGGTACCCGTTCCTTTGATCATCTGTATGCCTTCTTTCTGAAATAATTAAATGTACTGCGAAGTATATAGGATCTTGAATTTTAGCTGAATTACTTTGCAAGGATCTTTCCTGTAGGATTCCCAGATGGTTTGCCCCACATTCAAGGGCTTAGGAGCTGTGAAGAACTTTTTCATGGCTGCTGCACTGCTGGCTTTCTCTAAAAGCGAATGCACCTGCCACCATACTTAAACTTATTACAATGTGTGTCTGACCATCCCAGCTTTAACATTTAGGTACAGAGAAATACAACTTTCAGTGGCATGGGAAAGAAAACTGCTTTCCATCTGATAACGTCTCATCACAGAACTGATGTAATGCAAAGACGTATATATTTCTACTATACTGGCATCTAGCAGTCCCAAAATGTGAAAACAATCCAATAAGCGTCAATGAGAAGCAGTCATCTCAAAACCTAACCAAGCAACCGTGTTTTGTGGAGGAAACGTATCTTTATACTGGCTTAACTGCATTTGTCAGAATAAAATTTTGTAACATTCCATTCTTGTTGTTGCAGGTGCTGCTTTCCCAGAGAACCAGAAGAAAAACAGCTTTCTTTGTTCCAGACAAAAAAACATAACAGAGTTAAGAAAAAATTTACCTAAACACATTCAAAAATTTTTCTTTCTGAAAATTACCCACCATATGAGTCTCTCTTCCTTTCATTTCCAGGCATTACTGGCGGGAGCAGTTCCTAGAGAGAGAGCAAAGACGGTGTGTGT